>CM060964.1:366320118-366535118 GCA_030765045.1 Tenodera sinensis | reverse complement strand
ACACTGATATTTTTAAAATTTTGATGATAAATCTGATGCGTCACATTAACATTAGCTCCTTTATTCTCTTTACTTTGTCTACTACGCATAGTAAGTAGGGGAGGTATTGTGTTCCACCTGAATATTCGGTACCGTAATTTCACCAGAAATACAGTCTTTCACAGCCCCTAAAACAAAACAAGCATTTTTCGAAAAAAAAAAAAAAAAACTGTGTGTGTGTGTGTGTGGGGGGGGGGGTGTATGTGTCTGGGTGTGTGCGTTTGTGTGTGTATGTCTGTGTGTGTGCACTCGCGCGCGTTCGTGTCTGTTGGTCTTTCTGAGAACAAATTAACTCAAAAATGAAACGATTAATAATAAACTTGGTACTTAAAATCGATTTCTTCCAACAATACGACACAAAATTTTTCAACAATGTTGTGTTTTCTCAAAAATGGCGCTAACGGTTTTGATTAAATTACCATATGTTTAAGATATTTTCATAGCAAATGAAATGTGTCCTTGAACTATAGGAAATAGCCTCTGAAGTCCTCTTCATTATCGATTACTTTTGCGTACCTGCTAAAGTGCAAGATATACACAAAGTCTTACTTGTTAAAAGTGTAGATCTCTGTAAAGCACAAAGTTTATGTCAAATGCATTGTTATTGGTATTGTTTTGAATTTTCAAATATTTATACTTGTCTGAAATGAGAGGTCGTTATTCGTTTTCTCCTCCAGGACATGTAAAGGGAACCTAATTTCAAAGTCAACACATAGAGGCCAGCTCTTTTCAGGTTTGGTTACCACTTAAGCCTACTGTATTCCGAGATTCTTATGACCTACGACAATAAAGCCATTTGCCTATCTATACTGGCGTGAAATAACAGAGCGGGGTGACTCAGGCGGTAACGTATATGGTCCGCCTTCGGAAGGTCGCTGGTTCGATCCTATCTGAAGTAGTAAGAAGTAATTTTCCCTGTGCAAAGAAGTTCATATCAGCAACAAGAAGGGTATTCGAGAAAGCACGGCACAGAATTCAGTGGTATAAAAATCCCCTGTGTGAGATGTAGGTGAAAAATTCAAAGCTGTGCTAAACAGGAATCCAGGATACTCTGCACTTGTGTCCGTGTCTAAAGTGCTAAATGGGGACTGTGTCGATTTACCAAAATATTTCTCTGCAAATCAGATTCCTATGCTAAAATATGCTCCTGTTACTTCGTGTGACGTGGGGAGAACCTTCTCTGCTTATAAGAACATTTTATCCGATAGGAGACAAACAATGACCCCTGAAAATATTGAAAAGTATATGGTTATTCACTACGGTGAAAGAAGCAAACGACTCAAAATAAAAATGCGTGGTTCATTGTATGTCAAGAGATAAAAAAAGTATGATCATAATTATTGCTCTGAAGTGTTTATATAATATACAGAGATTTAACAGGTTTACTTATTGACAGTATGATCATAATTATTGCTCTGATGCGTTTATATAATATATAGAGATTTAACAGGTTTACTTATTGACAGTATGATCATAATTATTGCTCTGATGCGTTTATATAATATATAGAGATTTAACAGGTTTACTTATTGACAGTATGATCATAATTATTGCTCTGATGCGTTTATATAATATATAGAGATTTAACAGGTTTACTTATTGACAGTATGATCATAATTACTTTGTTTAATGCGTTAATACTCGTATCATGTATTGCTGATGCTACTTCGCGTAATATTATTTATGGTCACGGGAACAAAGGATATGTCACATTTGAAGCAGAGTGTAAAACGTCAGAGGGAGAGAATAAACAATAGAGTGTTTTTCAGGTTCGGTTGTGTCGATCACAAGTTGTCGCACCTCAACGACGAGTTTCGATGTATACTGCATATATTCTTTTTTCAATTCTTTATTGCTCATAAAACTTATAATACAAGCATGGAGCATTGTCAAATGCTAATACTTGAATAAAAGTTACATCATGGATCATTATTAGACTTACGGTTAGTAAAGATAATCTACTTTCTGTCATTTACAAATTTTAGCTTTTGTACTTTATATTTGTTATGTTTTATTAACTATTTTGTCACTTTTTTATAAGTATTCTTTGTCTTTTTGGCAGCCTGTAACCGTAATAGGAAGATATTAAAATAAATCATTATACAAACATGGAATATTGAATATACAAAAAATACATTAACGGTGCACATTAATTTAACATCTCTTCTAACCTGTATGGGCACTTTTCAATTAGATAATTCTTTAACTCTTTAGCAAAGGAGTTTTTTCTTGAGTGCTCTTTTATACTTATTGGTAGGGCATTATATAATATTATTCCCATTACAATCGGATCCTTTTTGGTTGAAGGCTTATTTAAGTTCGTTCTATGGTAATTTTCATTCCATCTGGTGTTATATGTATGGTTATCTGTGTTTTTAGTAGGTGATTTGTTTTGAGTCGGTATGATAATCTGTGGTATGATCGCTTGCAACCAATGGCAGCAATTGTGCCGGAGTGGCCTATCTTCTTTCTCTAGTTGCCTTGTTGCGCCCCATTTAACGGATGTGATGCGCTAAATCACGTGCTGCCATCTTGGTAAACGGAAATCGCCATTTGGTGGAAAGCAGACAGGAGGTAAGTGTATATAAATCGCATGTAATCCTTGTTAGTTAAATACTAATTATTCACATTAAAACTGATATGACATTGACAGGAATCCTTTTTCCACAGCAGGCCAAAGGTGAATCAAACTTCTTTAATCTGCCCATTATTTCAAAAGTTAAAATTATTGCTTGTAAGGCCACGCTATCGCTGTCGCATGTTTGCAAGAAACTAAATCTTATGTGCCTAATTTTATCGCGAAGGTATGAAAAAAGCTTCTTTTTAGTAGTAGTGTAATTATTCCCCCTATAGAATATGGCTGGAACAAAACATTGAGGAAACCATGTAAGAAAATATGATTTTGTTAACGCATCAAACATTGTTAACATTGAAGTCAAGCATTTCCATTTCCTTGTGTTAA
Organism: Tenodera sinensis; assembly: GCA_030765045.1. Lineage (NCBI taxonomy): Eukaryota > Metazoa > Arthropoda > Insecta > Mantodea > Mantidae > Tenodera > Tenodera sinensis. The sequence continues at coordinate 366,532,117 of CM060964.1, read as the reverse complement.
GGGCATTAACGAGTGCTGGAATTTGGAAAATGGCTGTTGCAAATCACGACGGTGCAGCAGAGTTGCGAATGAAAATGAAATATCAAACTGGTTTTTAAGTTCAGTATCTTCCAAGTATGCAACACGAAATGTTTCAGGAATATCCCCTCTCCCCAAACTACCATTTACAGGGAACAGCCCAATTTTTCTCTTTAACAGTTTTGATTAAAATACCACATATGTAATGTATTTTCATGCATGAGTGTCGGCAGACTTTTTTCCAGGGGGGGGGGCACATGTTGGAAATTTGCAATCATATAATATTAAATCATCATTTTATTGTCAAAATTTATAATATTTGTTGCAGATAACCGTATTAATTTGTGCTAAATAAAAATTGTTCTTTACATCAAAATTAAAATAATAGTTTAATAGCCAGTAACTGGCTGCACACTAAGCTCACCAACTTCCAAGAGGGGCCGTGCCCCCCCCCCTTGCCCCCGTTTCGCGACGCCCATGTTTTCATGACAAAAATGCGTATCTTGTATTTTTAGGGAATAGCCTCTGTGATCCTCTCCATTATGAAAGACTATTGCTTAACTGGTAAACAGCAAGAGATAGAGGTAATCCTACTAGGCTCTAAAAAATGTAGATCTTGTTACATTTTTGTGGAGCTAACCATTTTCAAGATAATCATTGTTATTGGTCTGAATTTTTAAATGTTTATACTTTCCTCAAGTAGAAAGTCATTAATTTTTTTTCCTCCTGGTAATTCAAAGAGAAGAGAATTTCAAGTGCATCACATAACGACCACCTCTTAAAAGATTTGACAATGGCTTAAAGCGGTGGTGTCAATTGTGGCCCTGAGTGGCAATGCCACGGAGAGAGCCAGTCGCTGTGCCCAGGGCATAGAGGGCTAATGTTTCAGTGCAGTTTTCCGTGTGATGCAGGCAGAGCAATGGCTACATCCGAGAGTCAGACATGAGTCATTTGGATTTATCTGTTTTGAATGGGAAAAACAATTCCTCTGCAGGGTTGTCAGTAGTAGTATTCAGTACCTAATATGCAACCAGTATCTTGCATTAAAATATACAACACACAAAGGCATTATGAACGTAAAGTAAATAATGCAGCAGTTCAGCTGGAGCTGACAAAAGTACAATGTGAGTGTCGCCTTCATGAGAAATTTGACAATTCATGCTCAGACGCACTGATCAAATTCTACTGGAAACTTGACAATAGGCGTTTCCCAAATTTAATTCCCAACACAGCAAAAACTACTAAATTGTATGGTAGCACCCACCTTTGTGAACAGGGTTTGTCTATAATTAAGCTCCTGAAAACTCGCCACAGAAACAGACTCTCGGATAGCAATTTGGCATCCACTCTTAGAATCTATCTTTGTAATGTTATTGAGCTAAATTTTGAAAAGTGTGTGAATTCAAAAATATGTCAAGTGCTGATCCTACAAATGTGTAATATGTGGTATTTTACTCAGGTTTTCAGTAAGATTGTCTTAAATTCATTATGCAAACGCTTGACACTAAAATATCCATCTTTTTAAGGACAGTAGTTTTCAAACAACTTACAAGTAGTTCTCCCCTTTAATTTTGGAGGAAATCATCAACCCCTGTTACTAGTAATGTTTTGCGTTATTTCACTTATTTGAAGATGGTGCAAGTAAATATTATGTTGCTTATGTTTAATCAAAATAGCTAAGAATATCCATTTAAGGAATAACAGGATTTGAAAGCTGCCCTGTACTATTTGTATAAATATAGATGTATCTGAGACAAATTCATATTAAAGGCACTATTAGTGGTACTGTATAGTTAGTCTCTTATTTATTTATTCATTCATTTGAAAATTGATTTTGACATTTTTACATCTGGGATTGAAAAGTAATAAAAACATCTCTAATAGGTATGTGTCTAAATGGTGTACTTCACAGTTTGGAAATGCTAACCCAAGGGCTAGGGTCGGTCTAATAACACCTATAATTCAGCCTAATCATCAGAAAGTTGCAACTATTTACTATTTTAATCAACTAGAATAACTATGTCAAGTAGTTTACTATTTATGCATGAGAAATACTGCTCCCCTTCGTAGATTCAACTTGTATCTGTGCTATGTATCTTTGTAGGCAATTCTGAAGGAAAACAGTCATAGGCATACACACTCTAAGAAAGGTTTTATCCATGTATGCAACCAAGCTGCAAGTAAACAGGAGCCAGGTGAGTACGTTTCTAGGGTTGATATGTATTATATCATGTTTGGCCCTGAACTGCCAATGATCTTTACACCACTGGCTTAAAGCTTACTGTATATTCCCTTAGGGCCCTGTGCCGTTGCTTACCAAGCAGGAAATACAGGTTCTATTCCTGCTACCAGCATGAGGTTTTCTTTTACTGGGCCCCTCAGGGGCCTACAATAGTAGGTAAAGGAAGTGGCACACCAGGAGTCCCTTCTACACTCTCGATTGGGTTCCTCTAAGGGGTAAGAAGACCTATGCCAAATGCACAATGAACATTGGTCCACAGTTGTGTTTTCGACCTCCAGTCTGATACTTCCTTGAATACCTGGAATTATACTCTGGTGTTTAGCGATGGATCCCAGGTGGGTAGTGCTACAGAATCAGTTTGTCAGCAACTCCACATTGATTCTTAAAATTCAGACACTCGTATCTCAGTTGCTCTCTGTGAATACCAGTTTTTACATGGACCTCAGGCCATGTGGGTATTCCCAGAAATGAGGAGGCAGGTGTGGCTGCTAAGTCTGCATGTTACCTTCCGAAGTTATCCACCCATACACTGCCTTATACAGATGAGCGGCGGTACTTCCGTTACCAGCTATTTGCTCTCTGGCAGCTGTCATGGGAAGTGTTAATTGCTACTCCATTGCAATCAAGGACACTGTACAACTGTGACTAATCTCTTGTTGTGATTCATGACAATCAGGTCACTCTAACATGACAGTGCATAGATCACACTCACACCTCACATGGGCATCTTTTGAGTGATGCCTATCTACCCCTCTTGCGACGCTTGCCTCTCGTGTTGCATATTTTTCTTGATTGTTCACCATGTACTCGTGTGCACCTGTTCCAGGGTGTTAGTGTGCCTCAGTTCTGGGCAACACCCCAGTCACTGTAAAAGGTTCAAGATCCAATATAAGAGATCTGACTTCCTTAACGAGATATACAAGTTTGCGCACAGTGCAACAGAGGGAAAGGAAAGTCCATGAGCATCATCTTGGAGATCCCCTTCTAGGGAATCTCCAAAGATGGAGACTGATCAGTGACTTTCACCTTCATATACTTTTGTCAGCTACACATGGCTATTCATGCTTACTTTCGCTACTGTGTAAAGTAAGTAGGAAAGTATTGTATTCTGCCCAAAATTTTGCTGTAGAGATTTCACCAGTAATATATGTTTTGAGGCCCCTTGAATAAAAAAAAATGTATAGAAAAAGGTCCATGTGTGTGCATGCATGCGTGTATGTGTACATGTACAGCATAACTCAAAAACAAAAGGTTGGTTAAAAACCAAAGTGATTTTTTGAAAAGTGGCTCATAATGATTTTGACTAAAATGCTGTATGTTTAAGATATTTTTATGACAAATGAAATGCATATTTTGCATTTTATAGTTATAGCCTATGTGGTCCTCAATTAAAAACAAATTTAGAGACTAAAAGCTTTACTTATTTTAGCAATTGCTACAAGTTTTTGAAATGATGAAGTCATCATGAAACATAAATCTGGAGGTTTCAAGAACTTGCAGCAATTACTAAGATAAGCTTTTAGTCTTTAAATTTTAGATTTTGTTGCTTCATTGTTAACAGCTTCAGTTTTTTCAATGAATTCTATGTAGCCTTGTTTAGTGTTGATGACTTTCCATGAACGGTAAACCGTAAAAGATAGAGCAAATACTATACAAAGATATAGAACTTGTTGAAACTTAGAAGTCATCCACCTACAAGGAAATAGGAAATAAAAGGATTTCTGCAAATGTTCGTCAACTAACATGAAGATAGAGAAATAAGCATTTGTAAGGGTAGTTTGTATAAGAGTAGAGAAAGTAATGTGAGTGCAGCAGATCAGAGTTTTTGTTTCTTGTTTGTTACTTTCTTTCCATTTCATGCTCATGCAAGTAAAAAATAATATTAAAGCCATTTCATAACCACCAGCTTTGAAAAGATCTGATAATTTTTTAACATACTGTGTTCTTACACCTATAAGAAAATGTTTAAAGGGTAATGAAGGTTAGTCTGTATTAACAACAAGTAGACAGAAGAATAAGCTTGTGTAAGAATAGTAGCTTGTGTAAGCAGAGAAAGTTATACGAGTATAGCACATCAGATTTTTCTACTTTGAGCTTTGCATGTTAATTTTGTTTTACAGCTTCTTGATGTGACTAGTATAAAAATTAAACCTCCATTTCCATTTCCATTACTTTAATGCTGGGTTGCAAGGACGTACTTGCAGGTTTCATTAGCGCTAATGTTCATTTGCCTCTGAAATGGGTTGCAAGTCCAATCTACAGCACTAATCAGTCGAGTATCGCTATCGGTCTACTCACAGACGTATATACAGTTAGTGAATGGTTGCTATTATTGCTTTCATTTTGTGGTTTCCTGTTCATATTTTTCATATTAGGACATCCCCAGGTACAAGTATCTTCATCTGACAAAGAGGCTGTATTGGATCTGAATGCATTTTGTTGAAGATTGTGTATGTACTAAAAGCCTTCCTTCATCACAAAATACTTTTTTATCTGTATTTTTGTCACAGATTTATGTTTCCAATTTTGAAAAGCTGCCATACCCAATGCGAGAAAATGAAGAGCTTCCTCTATCTGCTATCTCCTTGTACATGAAACTCACTAATCATGTTGTTTATGTCATTGCATCGTCAAAGCTGCTAGCATATTTTAGTGATTCCTGGGTAGGTGCAAAGTATCCTGAGTTAATAAGTAGTGGTTTAAGAACATAATGTTGCCTCATTAAAAACGTTGGAGCCCAACACTGTCCTTTTAAAAATAAAACTTTACACCTATGTTTTTGTTCTACATTTTGGCATGCAAAAAGCATAAAACGACTTTATCAACAAAATTAGAAATGCAATCCGTCACACGTGACAGTTGTTTGTTGCAGTGACATAGATGTGATTAAGGTAACTATGTAGTCGACTTCACTGGCTCTGTCGACCTTCATGTTCTCTTATTCACTTATGCCAACAAACTTACTGTTGGTGTTTTTAAACACACAAGCCGTGTGTGGGCAATGTTTGAGAGTTCCAGTTCTACCTCTCAATTCATGTTCTCTTCTTGAAGACGAGAGTTCATGGGTGAAGACGAGAGTTTACCGATTGTATAAGGTCGTTCTTGCAAGTGCCTGAAGTTTAGACTTCAGTTGTTTACCCAGTCATTAACTAAAGAAGGGAGTAGCTACTTATATGGCAGTTTTCTTGTAGCCCAGCATAAATGTTACAACAGTTCCATTTCTTAGATAATTAATTTTTCTCCAATTGATTCAGTTAATGTTTCATCATTGTTGATTTTTCAGGTATTGTGTGCCCTTGTTACTACTTATCTACACAATGTGATAGGGTCATCCAGTGCACATTGTGGCAGTCGAGTTGGAAGTGACTCACGTGACTTCTGGTTGAAGTGGCGCACAGCTATACTTGTCAGTCTTGCCAAAGGAGACAGCTGGAAAATACTTAATGGTACGTATGCTTATTATATACATTCTATCTGTTTCTTTTTCATCATACCTAGAACAATATCTTTAAAATACTTGAGTAGGTTGTGAAAAGAAGTATCCTTTTCAATTTTATGTTGATTATTAACTTAATGTTTGTTTTAATGTACGACTGAAATGTGTGTCTTGTCATGGTTTTGAAGGTGCCTGTTTGTACTTTTATGTCATTTTGTAAAATAAAAATTCTCTTGTTGTTGGCGGAACATAGGGGACTTCAAAATCTGTGTTTAACATGCATGCTTATTTATTTGAAGGAAAATTGTGTTTTATTTACGTTGTTAACATGCATGCTTACGTATTTTAAGTAAAGTGTTTGTGTTTTATTTACATTGACCATTTGTGTGTATGAAGATTGAAGAACAAGGGTGCTGCAAAATTAAAATGTTTTAGAAATTTGAAAACATGGCACAGGTAGAAACTGAGTTGTAACTCTGAAGTCTGTTTCGTTCTCTAAGAAACTGCTAAGAAAGGAAAGTTGAAAGATGAATATTTGAGTGATACCCCTAATACCGTAATACAAAGTTCAGTTTCCTACGATGGTTTTACTCTGCAATAGTTCATAATTGTGAAGTATCCACAGATAACTGAACTGTTCTACTTTCCTTTCTCAGCAGTTGAATGGCTCTGGAATATGTTGTTAAATGAGTCTGATTAAATTATCGAGATTTCGTGAGCATTGAACTCCCTACCAAAAAAACATTTTCAATTTATTCCAAACAATTGATTGGTGGTAAACATAAAGGCAATAGTAATGGTTTGTATTTTTTAATGTAGATGAAGGTGAAGAGAATCAATGCACATATGTCATCATTGTTTTTAATATCAGAGAATTAGTATAACATTCAATAAATTAGGATACCACTTTCATGGATTTTGGAGCCATCATCCACACTTTATTTCTAGAATTTTTTAGTATATTTATACAACTTTTCAATTCTCAAACAGGTAAAATATGCTTTAGAACAGCACTGTCCAATGCCTTGCCTGTGATGTATCTTTGTGGTGCACTCCTTAGGGGGAGTAAGTACAGAGAATTTGGTCAGAAAATGATAAAATGAGTTTTTATTTTTATTCCTTGATATATATAGAGTCATGAAATATATTTTTTATTCATTTTGGCAGATTTGAGGCTATTTTACAGGGTATTGAATTTATGCCATGCCCCCAATTGCCAAGGGCTACATAAGATATTCGCTCATACTTCTAAATCTCATATCAAAATTACTACTACAGCTTCAAAAATAACACAAAGTATGCAGAGGGTCGCACTTCACTTCAGTAAGTTGAGTTAAACTTAATATATCTTAAAACGATTGTTTCGATACTTCTGTGAATCATCAGGCAAAATCAACCTTGTACACTAGCTACGAAACAGCTACAACTTCACGATGATGTTACAATGATGTCACGTATACATCACCTGCCATGACATCATGTGATGACGTCATTACTCCCCCTTCTCACAATATGAATTTTGTAACAGAACCAGTAAAAGGTATTTCAAAATTCATTACGTGCTCCCTATTTTTCAAAAATGAAGATTTTTTCCCAAACCATCGATTCAGTGGGTCTGTTTAATTGCTTTAGTAATTTAACCTCAGGATTTATTTCATGATTAAGTGATCAAAAGTGACCTGCCACTGCTGATTTTTCTATCTGTTTATATTTGATGTTTCTAAAATGTTCTTTTTTTCTGGTATCCAAATGTCGTTTTGTCTTACCAATGTAAACCTTATCGCAATCTAGAAAGTCAACTTGATAAATGCCAGATTTCTTTCAATTTGGAATATTGTCCTTTTTAGAAAATTACAACATATTTTTTATCTTATATTTATTTTGAGGAGTTAACATAATGCCATGTTCTTTAAACATTTTTTAACATTTTTTATTAGCCTGAGGGCGGTAAGTACACTTTTAAAGTTTGCAGTCATCTTTTATTTTTTTAAGAGTAGAAGCTTCATCTACGGCTTTTTGATATTTAAATTTCTGTATATTTTCTGTATAAATTCTGTACTAAAACTGTTAAGTAATGCCATGTTAGTAATGTGTTCATATTCTGTAATACATTCTTCCATATTAAGGGGTATATTTATCAACCTATAAATTTTACTGTTGAAAATGGCAAATTTATATGCAGGAGGGTTAAAACTTTTGTTTTTTATATAAATATCCTTATGTGTCAACTTTGTATGAGTGCCAAAATTCAGTTCATTATTTTTTCTTAAGATCCTCAAATCCAGGAATGGAATCCTGGATCCTGGGTGGGTCGTGTCACCAAAAGCATTAGGTGCAGCTTGGCAGGGATGATGTGCACTTTGTAAAGAAACTCTCCGTCCCTTGTCTATGGGATCCAGGTAGAGGAGCGGTATGTGGGGGCATTGAATTCCACTGGGGTCCCTCTGGAACACCATAAGACCTTTTCTCTGTTGGAGTTGGGTAGTGTTGCTACTGAGCTCAATAACTGAAGTGGGATTGTGAGAGCGTTGTACGAGAAGTTCTGTCGTTCAAGCTGTTGGGTGAGCAGCAGTTCGTTCATCTCTGCTGTTTTACTCTGGTGTCTGAGTATCACATCTTCAACCGCAGATTTTATGATATCTATATTCATGAACCCAAGATATGCTGTTTGTTATTTCAAGTTCGCACACTGGGTACTGGGGAGCATCCAATCCAATTTCTTGATTGACAAAGTTTCATAACAGGCCAGCTCTTCATCCGACTTCTGCATGTCAGATATTTTTACACAAGTATTATGAAAAATGTATACACAGAAATTATGTGCTTTTAATTTAGAAGGTGGAGGCGAGTTAAGGCAACATATTGATGAGATTTGTCAAAAACTGGAAAATGTTGATATTTACTTTTTGCACTTATTATGCTTATACTTTGTACTTTAATAGCACACTTTTGTTTTCATAACATACATGTAGCTTTACATTTCACTTTCACTTTATAGTGTTGGAAAGCACATTTCATGATATAAAAGTTTACAGCTGGTTTGGTCATGATTTATAGATAAACAAAGATGGAAGCAACTCCTAAAATAAACAATACTGTTCCCCAGCCTCGCCACCTCCCCCCCCCCCCAAAAAAAAAAATAGAAAGTACTGAAAATTGTAGTGAGAGATATTCCATACTTTCGTTTTACACTCATTGTTCAAATCTAAACAATGTGCAATTAAACCTGATAAATGCATTTCAAGCAATTGAACTGTTTGTCTAACTTAAAATTGATTAGGTAGACAATGATTAAGGGTTTAAAGAAACTGTTGATAAGCTTCCTTTAAAAATAAACATTGAATATTCATCTTTGGTCGAAGCTTTATGTGAAGGTGTTTATAGCCAGTGAAAATAGGGTGAGTGAGTGGGTGGTCCTGTCAAAATCTTGGTTATTTGGGTCTGAAGTCAGCTTAAAACCTAAAACAGCCACATAACTATAAGGTTAATCTGTGAAAAGCTAAAAGATGAAGTTGAAATAAACAGTTAAAACACTAAGAGGTGAAATATCAGAAGGTTAAAATATATAAATCAAATCTTACAAGTTTAAATCACAGCTAAAACTAAAAAATCAAGTTAGACTTGTTTATTGCATTCAATTTGGGTGACAAACCTCTATGCCCTAGCTACAGCTGCTGGGTTGTTGCCTAAAATGGAACCAAGAGTAAAACCCAGGCCAATGGACTCACGAAGGACGTGTGATACTTAGGGTCCTACTGCAAACATTGGTCCAACAGGTCCACGGTACCATGCAAAACAGGTCCATGGTAGCACTTGTGTGACCTATTCTTAAGGGGATACAGAATGCCTTATCTTGACAGTGTTAAAATGCACCATATATAAGGAACATTTTCTAAGTAACTATGTGATCTAGAAAGCTCACACTTTTAAAGTTTGTGGGCTTAACTTCCTTTAAATAGTTGAAACAACAGTTAACGGAAGACTTTAGGCTTGAAGTGCGGAGAGCAGTGCTGTCGTGCTGGCATGAAGAGTGGTCAGCTCTCTGTGGTAATAAGCTTAGAGAAGTGAAAGAACTTTAGATAAACTGGGTAACTTCTTCACGCATATTTGTCACAAGGAGATTAACTTGGCTCAGTTGCAAATTGGCTAGTGCAATTTTTTGCATGGTTACCTATTTAAACAGGAGCCTGCTCTTTGTCCGCTGTGCAACAACCTTCTGTCAGTCTGTCATGTGCTGCTAGAGTGTTTCTCTGTAGCGCAGCTTCAAGACTCTCTGCAGCTGCCTGCCAGGCTTGTAGAGGTCTTGGTGGGCGACTAAACAGCAGTTGATAGAGTTTTTAGCAGCGTAACATGAGTTTGAGGATTTGAAACATATATATATATATAAAATGCTCTTTTAACAGCTTTATCTCTTTGTTTTAATTCTGGCTTTTGCCACTGTGTTTTGTATATTTATGTATATATTTTCCTTTTTAGTAGTCATTTTATTTTCAATTGAGGTTTATATCTGGCTTTTGCCATGAAATTCTTTTAAGGGTGCCGATGACCATGCAGTTGAGCAATCATAAACCTACATATCCTCCTCCTGTGACAGACGGATCGCTTTGCAGCTATAGATACAATTAACAAAATCATTAATGTGTATGTTAACAAAAAGTTGGATATTTTTTGTTTTGTCTCCCAAAGAAGAATCTGCCACAGCAATTTTTAACTCAGGTAAGTGAAACAATGCTATAACAGAATCAAAAACCTTGTCTAGGATTTCTTAAAACCAAATTTGAGTTTGTTAGTGCATGCCAGGACAAGATCCTTTATCCTTTTCTCTAAACCTTTTGTACTATCATGTGAGAGAACTATTAAAGTTATTAGTTGTTACTTGTTTTAAAATAAAGCTCTCCACAGGTTTATGGACATCAGTGAGTTCATTTACTTTAGGAACAGCCCTATGGGCTAGTGCATAAATTTACCTTCAAAACAGGTTAGGTATCACTTCAGTCGTAGCTGTACAGTGTTCTTTAATGAAGGTTGCTTCACACAGGATGACAGATGTTCTGAGCTTCTGTATGCATACATATCTATGATGTCATCGTTCCTTTTATACTTTTCCAAAGAGTAATTTCATACTCCATGTTATACCATATAGTATGAACATACTTCAAACTATCCTTTTTAAACCTAAAAATTGTGTTAATACAACATTGAACTAAAAATTATAACATATTTATATTACCTGGATTAATTTCCTTCAATATATTTGCATTTCCCCAAATTTTAAATTCCACTTCCAAAAAAATGTTTGTGGTGACACAGCTTGTGCCATGATTCCCTTCTGTGGGTGGCCCTGTGGTGGCCTAAGTTAATTACTAGGGCTCGGAAGTTCATGCCCTAAAACACACTGAAATATGCATGCAAATATGCTCTTAAAAATTTGAAAATATGCCAAGAAATACGCACTATTTAACTAAAACAATTAATGTTCCTTTGCAGTAGACGAGTTAGTATAAATAATAAATCAAGTTACCTTATTCCTTATAGGTTGAAGCAGAAGTGGTCCCGCTGCTGGTATTAACTGCTAAATTGCAGTTCATAACCAACACTTTGCACAAATTTTCAACTGTAAAACATCGTCTGTCGTCTCGCAAAACACTTTTGTAACGTGAAAAACTTCTCTCCACATCACAAGATGTTATCGGGGCATATTTAAATAATGTTAACTGCTTCACAGAGAGATAGTCAAGTCTCTTGGTGTGACAGATGGTTTTCTTTCGAGGATGTCTCGAATATCACACATCTGCTTATAACCAGAATTTTTTGAAATTACATAATTCACTTTCTCTTTCACTTTTAGTCCTATGCTACAAGGAACCGAACTTAGATCACATATTATTTTTTCAAAGACAGTAATACAGATCCTACAGCTTCCAATGCCATTATGGCTGTTGGTATGACAGAAAAATGGGCAGATATGAAACTAAGATCCTCTTAGATCCTCTGACAGAATATTTTGCACAGTTTCTATTGATGAAGCATCTTTCAAGTCCAATGAATTAACAACCTCTTTTACTATTTCTATGTGCTCAGCATAATATAAAACTGCATTGACCCATGTTCCCCATCGAGTTAACACTGGTGCAAGAGGAAGTCGGATATTAGGTGCTGTTGATCTAAACAACTTAACTCAAGATTTTAAAAAATTCTCTTTGTACTGGACACAAATCTATCTACCAATGGGAAAGAATCACGTATTGTCCAGAAATACGATGAAGAGTGTGTGCCAAACAAGTTATATGAATTAAGTTAGGAAAAATACATTTCAGAGTTTGTCCTGATTTTACCATATAATGACCTGCATCAGTAACAAATAAAAGTAACCGGTCGTATTTGATTCCACATGGCCATAGTAATTTCAAAGAGTCCATCACAAACTGGGTCACAGTTACATTGCCAGTGGCCGACAATTCGCTCACATTAAGAAGATAAGGTGTAGACTTTTGTTCATTATTTAAAGCAGGTACGATTATATTAACAATAGAACAGCACTCAGAATTGGGTTTCATCAACAACCACAAAAACTGATCCGCTAATTGATTTTGTATATTTGACAATACGTTATTGTAACAATGTCCTACATAGGTCTTACACAGTGTACTTTCTTCAGGCACATGTTGTCGAGTGTACTTGGCAAGAAAGTTTTTAAATGTCGGAGTATTAACTTTGAACAAGGGAATGTGAGCAGCTAAAAATGCTTGGCACAAGTCATAGGAAAATTCAGTAACCCTACTTCTTAAACACTCGACTAGCTGTTTTTGAATACGTTCTTTGTTTGCGAGTTTTCTGATTAAATTCTCGTTATGTTTTGCTGTGTTTATGTGCTGAACTATTTGAAATCTTTTCTCACTCCTAACGTACTGATTATTCTCTACGCACATACATATAATGAAAGGGTAGAAATAGGGGATTCACTGCATGACAACATGACTCAGCATTAGTTTTTGCCACCTAATGAGTTGCATCATCATGTGTAATACTACCAATATGAAAAATGTTGTCCAGATTGAAAAAAATAATAAAAAACCATAAAAATCATTAAAATATGCAATATAGGGGCTATAATATTGAAATCTTCTTGAGTTGCATCATCATGTACAATACTACCAATATGAAAAATACTATCCAGGTGGAAGAAATAATAAAAAACCATAAAAATCATTAAAATATGCAATATAGGGGCTATAATATTGAAATAAAATGCATTTATTAAAATCAAGAAAATATGCAGTTATATGCACCATAAAATCATGTCCAAAGAACTGAAAATACCATAATTTGTGCACATAACGTAAAAGCATACATTTTTAGCCTATATGAGAAACATGCAAATGCATCAACTTCCTAGCCCTATTAATTACAATACATACCCTCGAAATACAAAACACTGAGTAAATGCCAACCCTCTATTGTACAAATTATTTTGCTACATATGCCACTCTTCTAATTCCTGAACTGGCTTAGATATTCCTATCACAGGCACCTTAAAGGTAATTCAAATAGTATAATTTTAAAGGTCAATCAAAATGGACTGGCCATCCATTCAAAGCCGAACATCATGAGTTCAATCCCAGCAACTGCAAGAAAATGTGGCTGCAGCAAAGGATGGAGAGGGCCTGCATAAAATAACCAGTGAGATGATATGCAGGGATGATGATAGGGTTACGTTAGACTACAATTTAATGGATTTTGATTTTTGAAAAGGAATACTGAATACTGAAATAAATTGATACACTTATGATATAAACAGCTACCGATACTGTTATTTTATTGTTAGATGCCAATATAATATGAAAATAACAAAACACAGTATTCTGAAAGTTTGACTAAGCAACTTAGTTGCCTAATGGCAATATAATGCATTAGAAGGTTAAGTTTAAGAATGTTACACAGTCTACTAAAGCATTTGTTTATGTGGTTGATACAATAAATAGCTTTTGGTAAAAACTCTCCAAAATATCTATCCTAATATCTTGACTGGGTGTGCAAAAGCAGTTAAGTCAAAAAACCTCATAATGGGAAAAACTAAATTAAAGATTAAAATCAATTTCCCAAATCCCTTGTGTGTCAAAGGTCTACACATTTTGCAAAAGAATATTTGTTGGTTAATACTGTAAATATAAAAATCAGGTTGCCTTAATTCCTGTAAATCTTCATCCCTAATATAAGGATTACCTAAAGGGTTGGAGGGTGGATGCATAACTTACATGACTTTTCATAGTACATTTTGGCATATCCACTTCCACACAAATGTTATAATAATGGTGTCAGTGGAAGATTTATTGTTTGCCACTACAATATACAATGAAATTGTATTTTTATGTATGTAATCAATCCTTGTAGTTCCCATGGGGATAACATACCACCATATTTATATAGAATTCGCATTTAGCACAACTTGAGAAAATGACAGCATAAAAATATTACAAGAATAATGAAACAAGACATATCACTGTGGTAATAATAATAAAATCCAAGGTGCAACAGCCCTTACTGCCGAGCTGCTGCACCCACCACCTGTAACTACCACAGGAGTTGAGAGCGTGGGCAGTACTGGTGCTCATTACCATATGCAGTCTATGGAACCAGGACTGCAACTTTTCAATGAAGTGGCTGTTCGATTGGCCTCTCAGGGACCTAACAAGGCTGAATGCCTGCCGTACCAGGTCCCGCAGTGGAAGAAAATCCCCACGCTGGTGCCCGGAATCGAACCTTGGTCTCGCTTGGTAAGAAGAAGCACTAATGCTGCACTAAAGAGGTGACCCCAACATCACTATAGTATTTGAAAATAATGCCTTAAATATTATATTTATTAGTCTTTTATAAGAGATTTTTTAAGTAAATGAACTTGGCAAAATATAACATAACACTAAGTAAAGAAACAAGACATTTTGTTACTATGACTTTAATGCCATATACTTTCTTTAAATTTCCATGAAATTGTTTTCACCATCCAAAAAATAGTGAATAATACAGATTCTTCACTCAACATCGTCATTGGTATCAGTATTTGGAAATGTGCTAAGAGCACTTTCAGATATTTTCAATGTTCTAGAATTCCCAGAATGTGGCTGAGATAAGTGAAAGTAAGTCCAGCAAGTCCTATTTTTGCTAGGTTTACTGCATTTGGACCAGAATATTTCTTAAAATTTTTATATCTGCAGAAATATGCAATATTATCCTAAAACTTCAAGGCAAAGTTTACAAGTGCTTTTGGACATTTGTGAATGCAGAATTGCAAAATGCAGAAGGTTTATCAAAGTGCATTTTGGAACAAATGCTTCCATTGATAGGAAATTGTCCCCAAAAATTAATTGCACAGACTTATGATGGAGTTACTGTATTTAGAGGTCATTTAGGTGGTGTTAATGTGAAAGTTAAAGAGGTGTATATCATTGCTCATATTTATTCTTATGAACATCAACTGAACAAATTAATGGAATAGGCCTCCTCTCACATTTATATTCTTCCACAACATTAGGGGTATCTGCACATTTTTTTCTAACTTTCCTGAAAGGACTTCTGTCTTAGAAGGTATTTATGAGGAACGATTAGCAAGACCTTCACTAGGTGGAATTTTTGCTGAAGGTCGGTGCAATCCATCTTGAAGCACAAAACCTCACTTAAATTTGTTTTCAAAATATTCAATCTGGAAAGCCTAAGAAATTAAATACTGATACAATCAGCCAGGCAGCAGGATTCTTAAAATGGCTGAATGACTACACTTTTCTCTATTGGTTGAACTTTTCAGCAAACTTACGCCTTATGTTGACGTTCTGTATGATCAGCTGAAAAAGGTAGAAACAGATGTGAAAGTACGGCAAGCAGTAAGTTGTTTTGAAAATGTAGTGCAGAAAATTAGGAAATCTTCTGAAAAAACATCTGAGGAACCACAACAAAACAGAGATGTGGATTTCATACACAGAATTTACATTCTGTAGCAGAAGAAATCTAGCATAATTCTCTTTCAAACGAGATTGTTTTGAATTCACAGACCACCTTTGTGTTGCAAAATTGTTTCTGCAGGCCAAATTTGAAGATTATAGAAAAATGTTACCTACAGGCCATCAGACAGGCAGACAGACCGAGAGACAGACAGGCCTACAGACAGCTACAGACAGACAGACCTACGGACCGACCCACACACACACAGACACACACACATACACACATACATATCTCCTTTCAATATTTTCAAGCTATTAAATTCCTCAGTTAAGTGTAACCTATGTTTATTACTAAACTACCAACTGTTGTGGGTGTCTTCGCCCTGTGTGAATGCTGGTCCGTGATTTTTCCTCCTGGTCTCATTTTCCTTTCAGGTCCTCTCTCTGGGCATCATCATGCAATACATAAATATCTTCGTAATTAAAGCAACTTTCATAGCTGTACCATTTGCTATAAATTTGCTTAGTCATTCTTTATCCTCACGATCCTGGCCAGGACATTGGGACAAAGTGCCAATGGTACTATATTCTTATCAGTCCTTATCACATGTACAAATTTTCAAGTCAATCAGACAACTCTAAAGTGGTGAAAATTACATTGAGAAATTCTGTTACATCGATAAATGTATCTAAGTAATTTTTTCATCCTGATGATCCTGGTCAGGACATTAGGACAAACCCATGCTGTTAGTATTTTATTGCCATTGGTCCTCTACACATGTGCAAATTTTCAAGTTAATCAGATGGCTCAAGTAGCTGAAAATTATGTTATATTGATAAATTTAGCCAAGTCACTTTTTGATCCTTATGATCCTGGGCAGAACATTAGGACAAAGTCATGATATTGTCACACTGTCATGGGTCCTTGACATGTGTGCAAATATTCAAGTCACTCAGACTAGTCTAAGTGGGTGATAATTACGTCGAAGGATTCCATTACATAGATAAATTTAGCTAATTTGTTTTATCCTGATGATCCTAGTAAAGACCTTAGGATAAAGTTATGATATTGTATTGTCATCGGTGCTTGACATGTGTGCAAAATTTCAAGTCAATCAAACTTCTCTAAGTGGGTGAAAATTACGCCGAAAAATTCCATTACATACACACGCATGCATGCACGCACACACACACGGCACACACACACACACACACATACACACACACACACATGTGAAGCTGATATAAAGAGTGTAAAAAAGATAATTGAGGATATATCGGGAAATAAAAACCCTGGGAGAGTGAAAAGTACTAGGATAAAAAGATTTGGTTGGACGGGGACAGGAGTTAGAAATCTGAACGGTATTAGACATGATAAGGATAAACAAAAATTCTTAATGGCTGGAGATGATTCAGACTGGCATGGTATACAGTATTGCAAACAAGCAGGGGTATGGAGAGAACAAATTTGGAAACAAAAGTGGAACAGTTTTAGGGTGGGGGGAGAGGTATTACTAATGAGAAAAATGTCTGTAAAAGGAGAAAATGTAAGAAGTATGGGTGATTATTTGGGAAATGTCAGGGAGAAATGGTTAAGAATGATTAAGGATAATTGGTAATCAAGGTTGGAGGAACTGGAACAAAGACATAAGAGAGCAGAGGGTCATCAGTACACAAAAAACCTGGGGTTGTGTGTATTGAGACTGAAATGTAAGGCATGCAGGTAGGAAGGCCATATTATGTGTGAATAAGAAAGTTAGTTGTTATGTGTTAGGAATTCTGTTAATGGTAATATATTAAGTAATGTATCATGTATGTATGAAGAAAGATGAGAAATAAATATTCTATTCTAAAATGCAATACATAGATTGCAAGGCAACGTTCCCAAATATGTGCAACATCACAGAACCATACTGACTTGACATAAAGAAATACACTATTGGGCACATAGTTTGGCAACTACGAATCAGAAAGGAACATGGGTAATAGAACGGAACCTAAAACTGGCACATGAAATATAAGTGCAAAATAATTAGTGGAATAATGTGAAAATGAGACGTAACATTAGCAGAAAGTGTTACGAAGTAGAGTTGCTTTTTCCTCATAGTCTTTAGCTATTATTATTAATGGCAATCTGCATTTGAAATAATGTTGAAATCACCAGTAATTTGCAACAATTATTTCCAGAACAATTTGGAAAGTATTTTGTTTGTTAGTCATCTGCAACATGTAAAACTTGTTTATTTCTTTTGTAAATGTACATAATGGAAGAAAATAATATTTTACAGTTATTTACCTGAGGCAAAACTGCATGAATACATTTCATTTGTGGTTGTTTGAAGTTATGCGGTTTGTCCTCTAAAACATGATTCTGTTTCTTTCATAAACGTATATTTAAGAAATATATTTCCATTTAAGGTTATCTACCTGTTCCACAACTGCATGAGTTTATGGTTTAGTTACCTGAGCTCGTCATTTTGAATGAGAACAGAATTTTCCACCTTTGTATTTTCATGCATTGCTGGAGGTCCTTTCTCACCTTTAGGCATTGCCAAATATTGAATTCCAACATCATTCAAATAATGTTCTACTGCCGCTAGCTACTTTCATTTCTCAAATGTTGGCACCCGGCATTACGTGGTTCCTAAGCATGTATTTGGCAATATTACTGATTGCATTATCATTAGGATCCATAGTTGTGAGTGGGTATAGATCACAGGATTCTTTATCAGCAGACTGATATTAACCACTTGAGCGATAGCCATTTAAATGCTGCATGGTCAGTAATGGATACCCAACACACAATTCAAGGCATTTGAATTTTTAAATGTAGGTAAATTAGCTTTGGACATAAACATTCATACCTTTGATGTTTATTAAGTTATTTTAATGAAACAAAAACTGGCTTAAGGCTCATTAAGGGCATTATACATCTATCATAGAAACAAATAAAGACTGTATTAAGAATACAGAATAATGTCAATAATTGTTTCTCTGTAGCAAAGGTCATTCTGTACATCGAACACACCTAATTTGTGAGTCAGCCTTGTGTTGTGTATATACAAGTAGTTAGCTAAGCACAATGTTCTTGGCTTCAAGGTTTTATCATTCTGTTTATTGCTACGACACAATAATGGCTGTGTGTGTGCATGCGGGCGCGTGTGTGTGTAACACCTAAGCTGGAGAGAAGTCAAGCCTCTCTGTCGGCATTTCTATTTACGGTTTAGAATAAATACACAGCTGAGATTTATGGTAGAGCCGTGTGGCCACGGGGTTCACAACTTTTTGTTTTAGCTATCAGAAAAGCACATTTGAAAATGTTATATCTCAGTTCAAACCATGGCTTCGACTAGCAATGTAGCTAACAGCTCGTGTAGGCAGTGTACAGGTTTCAGAAATTACTTCAGATAATGTAGAGGACTTTTTGCTATATGACAATGATTTTGATATTAACAGTGAGTTTTCAGATTTTGAGGGGGGCATCGAGGATATAGGTAGCAGTGAGGAAGAAATGACTCTCTTCCTTCAGGTGTTTGTGAACAAGCAACATTGAGGGTTAGTCAAAATGACCCCAAAACAACTACACATATCTTCATGAGCACAGCCTCTGGTGTACAACCCCGGGCTCAGCTGACTTCTGACAGGCAACCAATTGACATTTTCACAATATTTTTTTACTGCTGACATAGTGTCTCTCATTGATACAGAAACAAATGCATATGCGAGTAAGGTGAAGGAAGACCTGACTTCTAAAGGCAATTTAGGGCCTAAGAGTAGAATTCAGAAATGGACAGATGTAACACTGAATGTGAATTACAGGCTAATTGGTTTAATTTCACTCATGGGTGTTATTCGTAAACCAACTTTAGACTGGTCTACAGATGACATGCTAGCTACTCCATTTTTCTGGGAAATGCATGTCAAATAACAGGTTTACTTCCATTTTGCAGTTCCTTCATTTCACTGGCACAGAAAATGTAAACAATAAAGTACACAAAATTAGGTTGGTTTTGGAATATATTATTTCAAAATTCAAAGAAAATTACATGCCTGGCGATGAGGTCACTGTTGACGAAGGCTGGATGCTTTGGAAGGGCCGTTTAGGTTGGAAGCAATACATCAAAACAAAGAGGGCAAGATTTGGCATAAGAGTTTTGATCTTTGTGAAAGTAAAATGGGATATCTTTATAATAGCTGCATTTACACTGGTCAAGGAACTGATAATACTGGAGACAAATATTTGGGGTTATCTGGCTCCATAGTAATGCACCTAATGGAACCTATACTTGACCAGGGTAGGACTGTATATTTAGATAATTGGTACTGCTCCCCTAAATTATACATGGCCTTATACAAAAGGAAAACAAATGCAATTGGAACAGTACGTTCTAATAGTATTGGTTTGCCCAAGAATGTGAATACAAAGACTCTGAGGAGGCATGGGCATCGGCAGGCTTTCTTCCAGGGGAGGGCCAAACGCTGGAAGTTTGCTAACAGATAATATTAATTCATTATTTTATTGTCAAAAGTTACTGTATTTGTTGTGGATAACCATATTAATTGGTGCTAAATAAAAGTTGTTCTTTACATCAAAATTAAAATAATAGTTCAATAGTCAGCAATTGATTACACAGTAAGTTCACCAACTTCTAAGGAGGGGGCCGCGGCCCCCCTTGCCCTCCCCCTTGCGATGCCCATGAGAGGAGGTGTGTCAGCTACCACCCTTGACCTACATTACTTGGCAAGATAGGATGGTTACGGCATTGTCCAATTGCAGCCCTAAGATTTTGATGATTGACACTGGAAAAATAGATGCCAATATCAAAATGTTAATTTTTAAGCCTGATGTTATCGAAGGAATACAATATGCATATGGGTGGTGTGGATCTAGAAGATCAGGTATTGCAATCATATCCCTCTTTATGAAAAAGAGTTAAATGGTATAAAAGGGTATTTTTGCACCAGCTGGATATAACCATATACAATTGTTTAGTAATTTGGAGGACTCTGACTCCATGTAAGACAATGACCTACCTGGACTTTCGCATATCAATAGCTCGTAGCCTAATTGAGCACTATAACATTTATAGGCCTCTTCATACAGGGGGTAAGAACTCTACAACCCCTGCACCCCTCAGACTTGAAGGAAAGCACTTTCCTAAAAGGATACCACCAACAGCAAAAAAATTCGCGTCCGTTTCAAAGTTGTCTGGTGTGCCGCAAAAAAAGGAGTTCATTTTAAGACTAACATGATATGTGATGAATGTGGAGATGTGCCCTTATGTGTCTATGAATGTTTTGAGATGTACCATTCAAAAATGAACCTTTAAGGGTAAGACTTTATTTATTCTAGAATTTATTTAAACTCAAGTCAAAAATTAAAATAATTAAAGTTAAATAAGCACTAAATGCATGCATGCACAGGGCTTGATATGACGTCCATATCGGTTCTCCTGCATTTTAAAATTGATGTCATATGATGTTCCTAACCACGAAGAGGTTAAAGAAATGACCTTTTTATTCCAGATCACTGGTTATAATCCATGTTAGCATCAATGGGGCATATGTGGAGCTGTAGCTTTCACATTCTTTGGAGTATTTCAGGTATGCTCCCCCAGGAGCCTAATACTGTAGGTATGGGTTTGGCAGACCCAGAATTCCAAGCCTTACTCTCGATTGGGTTCCTCTAAGGGGTGAGAGAGCATCTGCTAAACGCCCAATCAACTTTGGTCCACTTTTGTGTTTGACCTCTCACCTGATGCCTCCCTGAGCACAGTCTGATGGATAGTCTACGCGCAGGCTGTGGGTAGCAGGGGTGATGCAAAGGTTGACTGGGTAACCATGTAATTCCCAGGCCCTGGTTATCATATAGGATCTGTGTTCGTATCCACTGATAAAGGTCCGTCTTGGGGAAGGGCCATTGCATGAGCTGATGCACTCCTGAAGGTGATTGGGTCCCTCTGTCTATACACTGGGAGGTGTGATCCTAGGGTGAGCCAGGTCCATGCCAGGACTATCACCTAAGCTGGGGTTGGCACCCAGGATGTGAGCATGGCATCAGAGATATTGGCAATGGTGGAGGATATCATCGCCATGAGTTTGGTAAAACATTTAGGTCGGTGAACCCATTCGTGATACAGATGGGGCAGATGGGGCACAAGATCTCGCAATGGCACGCTGCTGATCTAAGCTAATGGA
Source organism: Tenodera sinensis (assembly GCA_030765045.1). Classification (NCBI taxonomy): domain Eukaryota; kingdom Metazoa; phylum Arthropoda; class Insecta; order Mantodea; family Mantidae; genus Tenodera; species Tenodera sinensis. The sequence continues at coordinate 366,510,288 of CM060964.1, read as the reverse complement.
GCATCCTAGGTAGCTACTACTTTAAAAGCTAACATGTTAGCCAGCTATCCGTTGCGTGTAGTGATGCACAGAACACGGAACTCCTTCCACGGTGTTGTGAACACCCGCACATTGGACAAAATGTCCAATAAAGAAATGAAGAACCTAGAAGATCAAGGTGTGATATGTTTTTATCGGGTTCAGATAAAAGATGGAGGTGAATATCTGCCTACCCATACCCTATTCCTTACTTTTGACCGGGTTGATATCCCACAAAGGATTAAGGCAGGATATGAGGCCATTGAAGTTAGACCTTACATCCTGAACCCATTGAGATGTTATAAATGCCAGCGCTTTGGTCACACAAGTGACACTTGCAGTGGTAGAGGTATCTGTGCAAACTGGAGGCATCACCCATGACACTGAATGTACATCACCACCCAGTTGTGTTAACTGTAGTGGAGAACATCGAGCTAAGCCTGTATTGAAATAGGAAATTGCTACACAAACCAGCAATCATAGTGGTGCCACAATTTCTGAAAAGATTCTTGTAGCAAGAACTTAACCAAAGCCTTCAACATCTGCAGCTACATCTTAGTCACCCACCAAGTCAGTTAATAAAAAGAACATCTCTAAAAAGTCACCATCCAAAATGCCAATCTCCAAGGAAATCCCAACATTCATCTTCAAGATCCTATTCTTAGGAATCTTTTGATATGGAGACAGACCAGCAACTTTCATCTTCATCGGTGTCCGTTTCCAATCTAATCTAATCTAATCTAATCGTGCTCAAACTGAAATTCGCTATGGGGAAACGGACCTCCTCGGTAGAGGAGATGCAAGAACATCCTGTCCACACTGTAAAAGCCCCAGTGAAAAAGAGGTAGGATAAAGCTTCTGAAGCGAGTGTAAGCCCAAGAGATAAGAAATGGGCTAAATTGAATCAGCTGCCTCCTACTACAAGGTAATGCAAAGTTACCTTGGAGTACTTATCCCATACACATATTTGAATGGCTATCCTACATCAGAACATACATGGAATGAGAACACAATGACAGAGCTTGAGCTATTGCTCAATAAAAATCAAACTTTGGTTGCATGTTTGCAGGAGACTGAGCCTTAATTATCTAATTTTATTGCAAAGGTATGAAAAAAGCTGTTTTTTTTAATAGTAGTGTAATTATTTCCAATATACTTCATTCAGTATATATATATATATATATATATATGGCTTGAATAAAGGATTAAGGAAACTAATGATGAGAAATGAAAACTGATTATTTTCAAATGATAAATTAAGTTCTTTTTCTGAAGTTTCCTTATCTTTAAAGTTACATAATATATTTACCTGAATGAAAATCGGAACGTATTTTTCTGTTTACTAAACATCTAAGAGAATATGATTTTGTTTATGCATCAAAGATTATTAACATTGAAGTCAAACATTTCTATTTCGTTGAATTAAGGGTATTTTGCATTTCACTAGTGTTGGAATTTGGAAAATGGCTGTTGCAAACCACAACGGTGCAGCAGAAGTTGCGTATGAAAATCAATTATCAAACTGGTTTTTAAGTTCAGTATCTTCCAAGGATGCAACACAAAAAGTTTCAAGAAAATCCCTTCGCTCTGAACTACCCTTTATAGGGAATAATTTTTGAAATTTATTTTCTCAATTAATTTTTCTCTAAACATTTTTTAGCAAAATACCATATATTTAATGTATTTTCATGAAAAAAGAAATGCCTATCTTGTATTTTCAGGGAATAGCCTCTGTGATCCTCTCCATTATGAAAGACTTTTGCTTACCTGGTAAACAGAAAGAGATAGAGGAAATCTTACAAGGCACTCAAAAATGTAGATCTTGTTACATTTTTTGTGGAGCTAAGCATTTTCAAGATAATCCTTATTATTTAGTTTGAATTTTTAAATGTTTATATTCTTCTCAAGTAGGAAGTCATTCATTTTTGTCCTCCTGGTCATTCAGAGAGAACAGAATTTCAAGTGCATCACATTGAGACCACCTCTTAAAAGATTTGACAATGGCTTAAAGCTTACTGTATATTCCCTTTTGGCCTTTGTACCCACGAGGAAATTTACAGACAATTTCAGAAAATGTTTATCTTGATTAACATGAAGCAGAGAGAAGAATAACTTATCACAGTGGTAGTGCCATTGTTTACTTAGCAGAAGACACAGGTTCTATTCCGTCTACCAGCACGGGGCTTTCTATGACTGGACCCCTCAGGGGGCCAGTACATAGGTACAGGAAATGGCACACCAGGGGCTCCGACCTGCATTCCTTATTGGGTTCCTCTATGTGGTAAGAGAGCCTGTACCAAACGCCCAATCACCATTGGTCCACAAATGTGTTTGACCTCGAACCTGATACCTCACTGAACACCTGGAATTACACTCCGATATTTGGCGAGGGATCCCAGGTGGGGAGTGCTACAGGATGTAGCTTTTGTATGTGAGACTGACCGTCTTCCAGACAATAGTTCTGTTCTTACTGCCAAACTTTGCCATATTTTATTTCTTACTTTTTGTTTGCAATTCAGTTCCTGGAAGGTTTATGATCTGCTGTGACTGAGTACTACTCATGCCCTGTAACAGTTTGTCGGCATCTCCACATTGGTTCTTAAAATTCAGACACTCAGTGCTCTCTTGTGAATACCAGTTAGATTCTACATGTATCCAAGGTCATGTGTGTATTCCCAGCAATGAGGAGGCACATGTGGCTGCTAAGTCTGCAAGTCGTCTTGCAGAATTATTCACCTGTACACTACCTTATACAGATGTGCTGTGGTACATCCATAGCCACCTTTTTGCTCTCTGGCAGCTGTCAGGGGAAATGTTAACTGCTACTCAGTTGCAGACAATCAAGGACTCTATATTACTGTGGCTAGTCTCTTGCAGGGCTCCCGGTGATCCGAAGTCATTCTGACATGACAGTACATAGATTACATTTGCACCACACATGTGTACCTTTTGAATGGTGACCTGTTGCCTATCTGTCCCACGTGCGAGTTTCTCCTCTCTGGGTTGCATATTTTTCTTGATTGTCCGCGATATGCTCATGAGCACCAGTCCCTCAGCCTGGGTATTTCTTTGCACTCAATTCTGGGTGACAACCCCAGTCTCTTTAGATAAGGCACTGTGGTATGCTGCCAATATTGGGTTGGTAAGCAAGTTTAGCTTGGATTTTATATTTCAAAACTTTTAGGTCTTATAGGGCATGGTGTTCCTTTGTTTTAGCTTTTTAGCCTTTTAAATGTTTAATGTTTTTAGTTTTACTCTTTAATATTTTAATCACTATATCTTTCACTTTTAAGTTTTCTACTCTAGAAGCTTGAGCTTTTTCCATTTGTGATGTTTTAGCCGTTTAGTATTTTACCTATCACTACAGTAGAATCCCTAAATAACATTGACTTTAGGGGGAGATGCTTTAGCCCCATGTCATAATGATCTTGTAGTATATGGAAGTGTGAGGTTAGAAGTGACAAAGATTGACCCCGCAGAGGTGGTGGGAAACATTCTTGCAATAATAAATTATTACAGCTCACTGTAAAGTATGCAATATATGGTAAAGTACACAACTTTTAAATGCAATTATGCACCAATTATGCTGCTAGGGTTGTGTTTCAGTCCTGCAACCGATCTTAATTTATACAGTACATATAATTTCACTGTACTCATTTTACACTAATCTAATTTGGCACTGTCTTAAAGAAATCAGTAAGTTTTGTTTGGTGGCATAACTCACATTTTCTTTTCCACATTTGTTTGATTGTAGCAACATGGAGATGAATACTGTTCAATTCATTTTGCTCCTCTATACACAGGATCTTGTTTATGGTACTTACCAATTCACTAACATGCAGAATATCTTCTTCCATGCGCATGTCTCCTTGGGGAAATTCTTAGCAATGCAGTGGCCTAGGTCAATGCTAGGAATGCAGCAGCCTCAGTGGCCAAGGTCCATGCTAGGGGTAGTAAAAAGTATATTCCAATACCACTCCGAAGAAAATTTTAAACTCAACTTGTAAAAATTAAAAACAAATAAATAAATAAAAGGTACAATATATGTACAAGGGTTGTCCGTAAAATAAGGTTACCAATTTTTGTTCACCATCTAAAAAACATATTTGTTGACGTTGAGTAATGGAGATAGCTTATAACAGTTTCTTTCAGTTCCTCTCCGGTTCTGAAATGCGTCCTACCCAGGTATTTCTTCAAGTCAGGGAAGAGATGATAGTCACTTGGGGCTAGCAGAAAGGTGATCGTCATGGACATCTGTACATCCATTTTTTTGTTCTCTGGACCATTTGTACACGTGTTGTATGGTCATACACTGTTCTCCGTATACTTCACACAGTTGGGAATGAATGTCCACCGGTACAAGGTTTTTGCACACAAAAAAACTGCATCACAAAGCCTAATTCGCACCTGGCAGGAGAATCGAGTGGAAGCTCCATTTCTAATGGCTGCCAAGCCAAGTCTGAGCATCATAGACAGCTCCAAGGCTTGGTAACTGGAAGAAGGAGAACCAAGTCTTGCTGGATCTCCTGTAATAGTGTTCCTCACGACTGCAGTTCCTTGGAAACTTTATTTGATGGACAACCCTTTTATGTACAATATATACATACTTTCTCCCACTTTAAACCCGAGTCCTGGCTATTAAAGTTAATGGTATTAAAAGATTAAGGTATTAAAAGTTGTCATGCACTAGTTAAGAAATATTAACTATAATTCTCCAAAATTTGAAGGCGGCTGTCTCAACGGAAAGTGCAATCATACCTTTGCCACGCCTTGCAATATTGTGTAGTTAAACACGCTGTCAAATTAGGTTGTACAACCGGTGATATAAATATCATTTGCACCCACAAAATGTATTTGTACAACAGGAAAAAGAATAGTGATAGTTGACTATCAGTCGGCTTTAAATTTTGGCTACCATAATTGAGCTGAAATTAAATATTTTTCATAACTCATACCAAAAAAATTGAACATATCAATAAATTATGTCCAAAATTTTTCTCTCTTACACTAATTAAAGCTAAGTAATGGCTGTATGACAATTTCTTTATATCTATGTCATGAGTTCAAAATAAAAATTTAGACACTAAGGCCAAGGATTATTTCATGTTATGTCAAAAGTAATTATTATTAATAGACGTATTACTGTTAATAACTTAAAAATGGTTTCACGTAGGATATTGAAATTTTGTGTACACTATATATTTTACATTTTAAGTGTGGAAAAAAGTCACAGCAATCAGAAGAAAAGTGGAATTTTTTATTCACATAGATACATTGCCTTAAAAGGTTAGAGTAATACATGGAAATTAGAACCATATTTAGGTTAGATCGAGTTAGGTGTGTACCTGTTGTAAGGGTTGTTAGTTATTTAATGTGATGCCTAAATAAGAAAGTCACGTGAAGTACACAAATGCTCTCTGCGGCTGTAAGTACCTCACTGCAGAGAATGGTCTAATTGGCTGCTGACTAAAGCTGTCTTAGTTGGAAAACTGAATAGATCCATATTTTAATGTTACTGCTGTTTTTTTAAATTAGTGGTATTGATGCTAGGTAGGTTTCTGAGGCTGGATTTACTATAGTAATCATTTTGTGTAACTTTGCACCTAAAGTAATTGTTTCAGCCAGATTAGAAACCATGCAGCTTAGATCAGATACCAGCTAAGTGTATAATATATGAATTGTAAATTAGTAAGTAATCAATAGATTCTTGCACAACTTAAGTTTTCTGCATGAAGTTTTGCATAGGTTCACATAGGTCTTTAGTGCACCAATCACTAATGCACAGACAAGCAATGCTTACTGACACAAATACTCAAGTTTCAAAGCAAATCTAAATGGTTTGAGGAAACAGCATGCTGTAACATGCTCTTGCAGTAGATGGCCACTTTGAATTGCAGGGGTTTGAAATGTTTAAACATCCGGAGACAAGTAACAAATTTTGTAAGACCTGAAATGAGTTCATTTATAATGTTGTTGTTGTTTTCTAGTGCCTTGCATCTGGCAATGAAGCCATTAGCATTCGTGCTTTCCAATACTTTTGAACTGTAGTTTCTTCTGATCTTAATGTTTCACAGGTCTTCAAGTGGTCTTCGTGTATGTGGCTTTCATGTAACTGTTTTCTAAACGGGCACCAGTTTTACAATGTGGCAGTTACATCACCCGACTTAAACCCCCATTTTGCAAGGAGGACCACACCTATTGTTGGTCAACGGGTTCATCGGACCTAGCCGGGAGGACTAAATAGGTGGTATTTAGATCCACCGGCCTTCCCCTAATGTGCCTCTGAGGGACGCTGTTGTGCTGTGATAGGCCAGCACATATGTAAATGACATTTCCTCCATTTTAGATGAAACAGTTATACCGCTGTGATTCGGTCCCCAGAGCCTCATCTGTTAAAAGCAGGGTGCACCACGGGCAGGATGAGGATGAGAATTGGGTAGGAGAGGCTATAGGAAGCGCATCACTACCCCTTACTACCCCGTTCATTTATAATAAATACACTGAATACACTGAAATACACGGAAGACACAGGAGAGCTTTCTTTACAAAATTCAAGACATCAAGAAGAATGTATACCTTCCTAATTCAAAGGAAAACTTCATATCTAAAGTCAATCCGACACAAAAATTAGACATCAGATATTATTTGCACCTGACAGAAGAAGTTAAGAAAAGTGATACTCCAACTAGTGTTCCAAAATTATTGGTATTAGAGACAATCCATACTAGATTTCCAGAACACAAATGGCTCCACATTTATACTGGTGGATCATTGATATCAAACCGAGATGGAGCAGGGGCTGGAGTCACGTGTCACCTCTTTTCCTATTACAAATCTTTAAGTTATGGAACTACAAACTTTGATGGAGAAATTGAAGCAATTCGAATGGCACTACAAAATCTTTTGTATAGAATTTCACATTTTCATCAAGCAGTTATTCTCTCAGACTCCAAGGTGGCAATTATAGCAATTACTTCCAAGTTGTCACCAAAAAACCAAACAATTGTAGAATGTTGGAAAATCGTTCCCCATCTAACCGCACTTCAAAAACACCTAGTCTTCCAATGGATACCAGCTCACTGTGGACTGAGTGATAATGAGAAAGCTAATTTTCTTGCAAACAAGGGTACCAGCAGTGTACAGAAATCTATAGTTAATCTGCCATTTGATGCAGCTAAAAGATTTATCAACTCTGAATACAAAAAAATTATTGCAAAATATTACTATGAAAAATCAAAAAAAAAAAAAAAAAAAAAAAAGATTGGAACTACCAAACGTTCAAACAGTAATTCCTGAGTATCCTCAAAAAAACGGCAGTTGCAACCTTCAGGTTGATTACAGGACATGGTTGTCTGGCGAAACATTTAAACAGAATTGGGATATATTCTTCACCACTCTGTCCTCTATGTGATCTGCAAGAGGAAATGGACCAAGACCACCTTCAAATATGCCCGGCTACTTCTAGTGCCCCATCCATCAGTAAAAAATATTGGAGAGCAAGAGGATTAATGACTTCATTGTCAGAAATTGAGCATTAGCTAACAACACAATAAATACACATTTTAACAATTCCTCAAATTGGATATGGCTACGAATTGTATTTAGTGCATTTGAGCTCATTGCTATATTCCAGTATCTTATTCTGTAATGCAATTATGGATTTCAATGATGTAAGCCAAGAACAAGAGCTGTTGATTCCAGTTTTGCATTATGAGCATTAACTTTATTATACCTAAGAAGGAAATCTGAAAGATGATTTCAGAATATGTGGTTTTATCTTTTTGGAAGCTAGGTTAAGAGCACTATGTAAATTAAGACAAGGATGTTCATAGACGAAACACCTGAAAACTGTTGAATAATGGCGAAGGAGTATGTGTTGGAAGGAACGAACGTGACTGTGGGGATCTGTTGAGAAGCAGTCTTCACGAGTTTCTACCGTTGGGATAGGTGCAGAAATTGAAAACAAGCTTTTATTCATGGACAGTCTAACTGCTGTGGGTCTCAGTGTCCCATTCTATATAGGGGTGAAAGATCGCTTAATTTTGCTCAGCCCTCTTTATAAGGTTTGAAGGTTTACTTCTTCTCCATCTCCTATTTCCACTCCCATATGCCTTTTCATGCATCAGGTTTCCTCAACTGGTCATTATCCATTTCCTATATTTTGTCCTATCCCTAGTTAGTTGCTTAGCTTCCCTCAAAGTCTTTCCTTTCTTATTCAATATTTTCTCTACATAATTGCTCCATTCTATTCTTGGTCATCCTCTCTCTCTTCCTTCCCCTCTGGCCTCCCTCCCATACCTGTTTTGGTTTCCTGCTTTCATCCTTCCTATTTATGTGTTCAAACCATCTTAAAACATTAGTGTCCATCTTTTTTGTTACTGGTTGTTGATTCAGGAAATTCCTTATTTGACAGTTTCTTATCATGTCTCTGCTGGTTTTGCCTATACATTTCCGTAAATACTTCATTTCTGTACTTGTAGTTCTACTTTCATGTTTCAACAATATTATCCAGCTTTCTGGGTCATAAAGAAGTGATGTGTTATATATTGGCATTTTTGTATCATTGTTAATTTCCTTTTCTCCTATTAGTGTGTGATTGATTTGGTAATAGATTTGGTTAGCCTTAAGTATTCCATGATTTATTTCTGTATCTATTTTTCCTGTTGAATTAGTGATTGTCCTTAAATATTCAAAGTTCTCAATTTGCTCCATGGCTTCTCTGTTCCATTCAATATTTATTCTTCTCTATGCCCCTATTGTTACATGCATTACTTCCCTTTTATTTACATTTACTTCCATGCCTCTATCTTTGCATGTATTGTCCCATTCTATTACTGAGTTCTGTAGTTCCTTTTCATTATTGGCCATTAGGACAATGTCAACTTTATAAACTAGAGTCTGGGTGTATACTGGGCTATGTTCCACTTTACCATTTTCACTCGTCTGGATCTTCTGTTACATTGTTCAATTATTTGGGCCAGATATACAGGATGTAAATGAATAAACCATCACAAAGTTTACTGGTGATAGACGGTTCATAGACAATCAATTTGAGAGAGGAAACCTATAGTCTAGGATTGCAAATTATGGAACTGTGCCTTAAAATATTTTGAGGGTATGCACACCACTGATCATGTCCACTGCAGCTGTAAGGCACGCTGAGGGAACAATCGGGAAAATTCCGTAGCCTGTCTCTTTAGCATAATGGATATGGTGGAACAATGTGAAGGTACACACCTGTTAAAATCACAGGTACAAATACCTACAAGCTCATGTTTTTATGTCCTTTCTTTCTTTCCTTATTTCCTCTTTCTTTCCTTCTTTCCCTCTTTCCTTCTTTCCTCTTTCTTTCCTTCTTCTTTCCCTCTTTCCTTCTTTCCTCTTTCTTTCCTTCTTCTTTCCCTCTTTCCTTCTTTGCTACTTCTTTTATTGTTCTTTCTTTTCTTCTTCTTTCCTTCCTTCTTTCCTTCCTTCTTCCTTCCTCTTTCCTTTCTTCTTTCTGTCCTTCCTCCTTCCATACTTCCTCTTTTCATGCTTCCTCTTTCCTTCCTTCTTTCCTTCCTTCTTCCTTCCTCTTTCCTTCCTTCTTCCTTCCTCTTTCCCTACTCTTCCCTTCCTTCCTCTTTCCTTCCTTTCCTTCCTGCTTCCTTCCCCTTTCCTTCCTTACTTTCTCTTTCTTACCTTCCTTTCTTCCTCTTTCTTTCCTTCCTCCCTCCCTTCCTCCCTTCCTTCCTTCCCTCATTTATTCGTTTACTTGTGTTTATTTGTTTGTCTGTAGGTATGATAGTAGGTTTTTTTTATATGTTTGGTTGGTTCGCTCATTTCTTCTTCATGAGCGCATGCTTAATTTAATTTGATTTACAGAAAACATTTGTGTTGCATTGTAATTTCTCGTTTAACTAATGTTCAAACTTTTTGTTTTAACTATTATATACACCTGCACGACCTAAATAGTATGAACACACTGAGGACTTTGTTTTCACTTAAATCAGATTGTTCAAGCCTAACTAGCAGTTCAGAAACAAGTAAATAATTGATAGCACTTGAAAGAGCTACATGCAATTGAATTATTATAAACATAGGTTGAACTAATATTAATATTATAATACAATAGGTAGATACAAGCAGAACAAAAGTAAGGAAATAAACAATGAGTAAGTGCAGGTTTCATATTTTGGTACCTTAATTGAATCTGGTAATAAATTGAATAATACAATAAGAGAAAGAATGCAGCCAGGGAATGAGCTTATTGTGCAAATAAAAAGATTTTCTCTAATGGAATAATAATTGGTCTACAAAAATTAACTTTTTCTCTTTCACTAGAATTAAAATAACAGATTCTAAAAGTATTTTTTGTGCTGAATTCAAATATAATTACAGTTTGTCCGCATCGGGCAGGAGTTTTGTGTGATATTCATTTGAATTTTTATAATATTCTAAAAAATCCGTAACTAGCTATCTAACTCAAAATTATAACTACTGATTCTGACATACCTAGAAAGTGGCAGATAGTGATTTTCGGGTATATTTTGCATCTGGAACGTCTCTCATTTTAGTCCAACAGTAGTCAGCCAGCATATTGGAACTCCACTTGCCTTGGTACCTCTTCTCTATCGTAGAAATTTGCTGATGAAAATGCTCACCGTGTTCATCGCTGACAGCTCCAAGGTTTTCGGGGAAGAAGTCCAAGTGAGAGTCCAAGAAGTGAATTTTTAAAGACATGTTGCATCCCATAGCTTTATAAGAATGCAGAAGATCAGCCACTATGTCACGATAGTTTTCTGCTTTATGGTTTCCAAGAAAATTGCAACATAAACTTTTGAAAGACTGCCAGGCTGCTCTCTCCAGTGGATTTAACAGTCCCTCGAAATGTTCATCAGCCATTAATGATCGGATTTGTGGTCCTATAAAAACTCCTTCTTTCAATTTAGCATCACTGACTTTGGGGAATTTCGATTTCAAGTACAAGAATCCATCAGAAAGTTTATCCATAGCTTTGACGAAATTTTTCATAACTCCTAACTTAATATGCAATGGAGGTAAAAATATTTTTTCAGGATTCACTAAAGGGACACATGCCACATTTTTCTGGCCAGGGAGAAGAGATTCATGTTTTGGCCATGACTTTCTAACGTAGTGAGACTTCTTATCTCTGCTGTCCCACTCGCACAAAAAACAGCAAAATTTGGTGAACCCAAGTTGCAAACCAAGCAATAAAGCAATGACCTTTAAATCACCACAGATATTCCATTCATATTTTCCATATTGTATTTTCTCTAAAATTAGTTTCATATTTTGATATGTCTCTTTCATAGCGGCATGCGCTACTGGTATTGATGGAAGTTCATTGCCAATATGTAGCAGCATAGCCTTCAAACTTACTTTAGAGGAGTCTATGAACAATTGCCACTCATCTGGTTGGTGTTGATGCCCAAGAGTTTCCATAAGTGAACAAATATTATTACAAAACACAACACCATATTCTTCAGAGAAGTATTCTTTGAAAACACTATGGCGGCTACGATAACTACTTATTCTTACATCTTTTTGGAGTAAATTCCACCCTTTGAGTCTGGAAGTTAAAACTTCAGCTTGCAGTTTAGACAGATTTAAATCCCGAATCAGGTCATTAAGGTCTTGCTGATTGGGAAAGTATGGTTCTGATGAACAGCTACTGGCTTCATATGTAAGATCATTTTTATTTTCATCTGAATCATTTTGAGTTTCAGTTAGGTCAGAATCAGAGTTATCACTTAAGGTTGTATCTACATATACTGGTACGGGGAACTCTTCACTGTGTAAGACAGGTCTCAATGCAGATTGCAAATTCGGATACTTAACTGTGTATTTTGTTTTAGATGTGATTCCTTTAATATTTGTCAAACAAAAATAACAGTCAGTTGAATGATCCTTCGGTTCCCTCCAAATCATGGGAATTGCAAATGGCATATGATGTGTACCATTTTTCCACCCAGTCAGCAGTCTAACACACGAAACACAGCATGTATTTGGGGCCCAGCTCTTATCAAAATCACCAACTTGACAGCCAAAGTAAAGATGATAACACTTCTTTACAAGTGGGGTCATATTTCGCCTCTGAGACTTGAAGGTCAACTCACCACAAATATAGCAGAAATTATCTGCATGATTTACACACTTTCTTGGCATGATGAAAACATTAAGCACTGAAATACAACATGCACAACATACACAATACACTTCTAAACAGAAAGGAAGGAAATATTTCACTAGTGAACAATGTCACAGTCAGCTCAATACTGACACATCACAATGCCAGACAGGTCTGAGCATGTCTAAACATGAATGAACCTGCACAGTCTTGTTTTGTGGTGCTTCAGCGTGATATTACAAATAATTTCAATATATACGGCTTGAGTAAAATAGCTACATATGAGGTAAAGGTTCCTATGACAGGTCAAAGAAAACGCTAAAATCATATTTTGAAAAGTAACTTTCACAGAAAAACTATGCCTGATGAGAAAATTCTGACTACATATCTGAATTCAGGATGAAAAAATGCACTAGATTCACTATTCAGATTTCTTGTGAAAAAAATCTTGTCGACCAGTGAACCAGAAATACTAAACCCAAAGTTTATAAAGCATTAAAGGCCAGCAGTAACCTATAGTTCTGAGGTTTGGTGTATCACAATGAACGAGAGAAACACACTCAGACAAATGTTTGAACCTGTAAATTGTGGTGTACAGAATTGGAAAGTGAGAAACAATCAGGAAGTAAATTATTTAGTAGAAGTAAACAATACTATGTGCATTGTATATGATGGTGGGATTTTGCTATTTTAAAGCATAAGCATAACATTGCTCTCAAAACGGAAATGAAATTGGGTAAAAAAGTTTACCCCTCTCCAGGTTTGAACTCGTTTTCTCTGAATCATTTGGACCACAGTCAGTTGACTTAACCATGTGGCCAAACCACACATTTTAGAACTAGCATATATCGCTCAAAGCCTACTGTATTCCCATATTCCCGTTGCACGCGTAAGGAAACGAGCAATATATAATATTCGCTCACTACAACCTGTTATCCATTGCAGTGGCGTGCAGCCACATGTAAGGCTCCAACATAAGTGATTTTGGTAACGCTGCAATCTAGACAGACAGACTTTACTAACTTCCTAATAAGCACTATTTCGATTCCAGTGAATAATACTGAGATATTTTTTCTGTTTATGATTATTGGTCACAACCTCTAGCTACTTTGAATACATATAACTTATTAATTTGACGTCATAGAACATTGGTTTCCTGTCTCAAATTGATTGTCTATGAACCCTCTATTACCAGTAAAATTTGTGCGGTGTTATTCATTTACACTCTGTATAATAGACAGTAACAGACTCAAGATGTCCCCCTGTTTTACTGTTGTACTCATTTCAAATTCTTCAGATTCTGCACCTCCTATTTATACTACCCCTGTCATTTTATAATATAGACATTGTATCTTCTTTAGCATTGTTTCAGAAGTTCTCTCATCAATTGGGGTTTTCCACATTTATGACCATTGCGCCACACTTATTCAAAACTATCCCGTACACCAGAAGTCCACGATGCCTATTCCAAGTATTCCCAAGAATTTCTGTCAGGCTACACTGACCGTCAATGTATTTATACCGACGGGTCAAAGAGCACCAACAGTGTTGGATGTGCTTATGTTTATGGAACCAAACCACATACATTCGGTTTTCCAAATAGCACTTCCATTTTTACTGCAGAGCTTTATGAGATTTCCCGAGCCGTTTTGTATGTGCGTCGCCCTAAATTAGGTGACTGCCTGATTTTGAGCGATTCCCTTAGTGCACTGGAGAGCCTTTGTCAGTTGTACAACCTCCACCCTATTGTACAACGTATCCAGGATGCCCTCCATGTTTTACACACTTCTGGCATTGATGTGGTGTGTGCATGGATTCCTAGTCACGTTGCTTTACCGGGGAATGAAATGGCAGATTTGGCAGCAAAGCATATGTACATGTACATACATACAAGCTTTGTGAGGGACTAGCTACAGGTGGAGATGAATTCCATGATGGTGCATGTACTGCAGTTCCGTCATGCATGAACTGCAGAGGTGAACATCCATCTAGTTCCCGAGATTGCCCCCGTTTTGTAGAGGAAAGGGCGACCCAAGAGATACAGGTTAAAGAGAAGGTGCCCTTCTGAGAAGCCTGGAAGCTCTTGCATATACGCCAACCCTCTATTCCAAGATCCGGAACCTATAGCTCAGTTGCAGCTAAACCGGTACCAAGCAGAGAGATCACAATGCAGACCAGCGATTTCAATGTGGCAACAATTTCTGAAAAGATACTTGTAGCTCGTAGCTCTATTCCAAGGCCCTCAAAATCAGCCACTACATCTGTATCAACATGTGCAAAATCTGTTGGTGAAAAAGATACAACTGTTAGATCACCAATGAAAATGTCAAACTCAACACAGAAGACTAGCAAACCAGTAACTTATAGTACGTCACTGATAAAGTAAGCCTGATCCCAGTACATCAAAGGGATATAAGAATCAAAGAAGATCTCCTCGAAGCTCCTCTTCTGGGGAATCTGCAGGGGTGGACTCAGACCAGCATATTTCATCTTCGGCGGCCCCCATTAGCAACCGGTTCTAGACACTCGAACCCAAGTTTACTATGGGAAAACGGACGTCCTCGACAGAGGACATGGAGTTAGACCAATCTGCCCACACTGGGAGAACCCCAGTGGAAAAGAGGCGCAAAAAAAGCGTCCGAGAAGAATGCCAGCCCAAGAGATAAGAAAAGGGCTAAATTATTTCTACAACTGCCTACTCCAAGGTATTGCAGTCACCTTGCAATTCCTGTCCCATACAAATATCAATATGGGTGGAACATACATGGTATTAAAACACAAAGACCAGCACTTGAGCTTTTTCTCAAAGAAAATGAATCCTTGGGTGGCGTGTTAGCAAGAGACTGTGTTCCGTGCACAAGACCCCTTCCATCTAAGATGATACACCCCGGTACAGTGTGATGATACACCAGAACAGGGTACTCTGGCTCATGGTGAAGCTATGACGCTTATCAGACATGATGTACATATGAAAAGTATACCATTATGGTGGGATATACAATTTGTCGCAATAAGGATTATACTACCAACCATTCAGTTTACAATTTGCAACATTTATCTGCCTCCCTCTCTTGTCTTCTCACTTATTGATTTAGAAGAACTAGTTGCCCAGTTACCAACACCGTTTCTGTTGGTGGGAGATTTCAATGTGCACTACCCACTTTGCGGCTCAAGTTGCACTTGTGCGAGACACAAGCTCCTCACTGACTTCCTGGACAGTTACACCCTAGCTCTCCTCAACACTGGAGAGTCTACATTCATTTCTGACTCTTACAATAGTTTCACGCACCTTGATCTGGCAGTTTGTTCACCTCAGCTGGCAGTCTCCTTACAATGGAATGTTATCTCTGATTTACACTCAAGTGACAGCGTTCCATGTCTTATTAGTCTCTTAACGCAAGTTGCATGTTCCACACATATGCACAGCTGGCGTTTGGACCATGCCAACTGGAACCTTTACACCCAGTTGGCTGTGTTTGCGTACAATGAGCATCACTCAGTGAATGATTTGGTGCAGTATCTCACAGAGACGATTCTCTCTCCTGCTGAACAATCAATTCCGTGGTCGACTTCACACCCCCATCAATTACCCATCCCCTGGTGCACTGAGGAATGTCGGAAAGCCATTCATGCTTGAAGGCATGCTATTAGGGTTTTCCAACGTCACCCTATTTTGGATAACCTAATCCAATACAAGAAAATGTGCGCCAGGTCCAGACAAGACATTACGGATAGCAGACAGTCATCATGGAGCAAATTTGTAGCTTCATTTAATGGACACACACCTTCCTCGGTTGTGTGGGATAGTTTAAGTCGTGTTGCTGGTCGATCGACCCATATTCCAATTGCGGGATGGAAAACAGCCTCAAAAGCTGTTGTTGGTCCATTTGAAGTGGCGAATATGTTTGGCAGTGCTTGCACTCAAGTGTCTAGCTGTAAAAACTACTCCCCTGAATTGTATGTGCGCCGTCGTGAATTAGGTGACTGCCTGATTTGGAGCGATTCCCTTAGTGCACTTCAGAGCCTTTGTGAGCATCCCTCACCCTATTTTACAATATATCCAGGATGCCCTCCATGTTTTACATGCTTCTTCCATTGACGTCATGTGTGCATTTATTCCTGGTCACTTAGGATTGCCGGGGAATGAAATGGCAGATTTGGCAAAGACGGCAACTACAAAACCCATTATTACCATCTCACATATTACTTCTGAAGACTTTAGGCTTGAAGTGCAGAGAGCGGTGCTGTCTTCCTGGCACGAAGAGTGGTCAGCTCTCTGCAATAATAGGCTTAGAGATGTGAAAGAACTTCTGATAAACTGGGAAACTTCCTGACGCATATCTCGCCACGAGGAGGTTAGTTTGGCTCGTTTAAGAGTAGGGCACTGCAATTTTTCACATGGTTACCTATTTAAAAGGGACCTTGCCCCTCTATGTTCGCTGTGTGACAACCATTTGACTGTCCGTCTGGTGCTAGAGTGTTCCTCTCTAGCGGACCTTCGAGATCCTCTGCAGCTGTCTGCCAGACTTGCAGAGGTCTTGGCAGAATACAAAGCAGCAGTTGATAGAGTCTTAAAGTTTTTAGCTTAGTGTAACATCAATTTGAAGATTTAAAGTTTTAGGTATCTCTTTTTATGTTTTTTGACATATTTATCACCTTGTTTCATATCTGGCTATTGACACTGTTTTTTTTTACCATTTTGTGTATATTTTCCTTGTTGCTAGTACTTTTACTTTTGAGTGAAATTTATATCTGGGTATTGCCATGAATCTTTTAAGGGTGCTGATGACGTCAAGGTTGTGTGCCTTAGACCAAGCAAACCAAACCTCCATTCACATCTGAACTTTCTTTTCCAGAAAATCTGAGTGACGTTAGTGACGCCTTCATTTCTGTCACAGAAAAGAGGCAGCAAGGTTATAAGGACCCAGCAATGATGGGGTATTATTGTTGGTTGCTTGTGATGGAAAGCAGACAGGAGTATAAGAGTCAATCACATACTACTAAACACTTTTAAGCAGAGTTGCAGGTATGTCCTTTAAATATATTCCAAATATAATTGCATGCATGTAAAAGGTTTTGAATTAATTTTAATTCACCATGATGTACAGTACTATACCATATTATATTACAATAAGTATGACGTATCAGATTTGAAATCTTGTGGGTGAGAACCTAAATGCCTTCATATCTTTTTAACCTGATGTGGTAGGAGATTTCTGTGGTGATTTTCAGCATCAGCACATGCTTTACATTAGTTACCCACTTTTGTTGCAAAGGTATGAAAATAGCTTTTTTTTTTAGTAATATTATTGTTCACAATACATTTTTTTAAAAAAGAATATGAATGGAATAAGGGATTAAGGAAACTAATGATGAATGCTCAAAATTGATTATTTTTTAATATGAAAATAGTCCTGCAGTCTGAAGTTTCCTTATCTTTCAACTTGCATAATATATGAGAGGTAGAACTGGAACTTAAAAATTCAGTTGATTCATGATTTCTCTGCATTAGTGCTTCGTTTTTATGTTCAACATATAACAACTATTTGAGAGGTAGAACTGGAACTTAAAAATTCAATGCCACAGCTGGGACTTGAACCACAAACCTTCCGCTTACCAGGCGGCTGCTCTAACCAACTGAGCTATCATGACAAACTGCCAGAATGGCATTAAATTCTCAAGCCAGTTCGTATTTCTCCTGGTAAACCAAAAAGGCAGTCTCACATCAGAGACAAATTACCCCAATGGTGACTTACTATTATAAGTACTTTATGTCCCAGGATTAAATAACCTTCAGATGGTAATTATTATTTATTTATGCCAACAAACTTACTGTTGGTGTTTTTAAACACACACCTTGTGTGTTTAAAAACACCAACAGTAAGTTTGTTGGCATAAATAAATAATAATTGCATAATATATTTACCTTAATGAAACTGTGTTTGATGAAACAAGAATATGTACATGTAAAGGGAATATTTATGATTTTGGTAACACATCAAACATTATTACAGTTATATATTCAAAATGTTATTGCATGCAAGTAAAGCAGCATTTTAAATTAATCTTGATTCACCATGATGTATAGTACTGTACCATATATCATTGTCACAACAATAAATGTGACATAATATGAGTTGAAACTGGGTAGGTGACAACCTGGATGTTTTCAAATCCTCATAGTTGAATTGTTGGCTTTTTTAATAGTTTTGTACACAACTACTGTAACAATGAGATACTAATATTTAATATACGCTATTCAAAATGCTTGTGATTTTTGATGTGGTAGTTTCTCATTTGAACCACGAATTCTTGTTTGTTATTTTCAATCACTGCTGGTGGTATATCTCTGATCCTTAATTTTCACTCTTCCATAGTAGAAGGACTCTGAACAAAGGCTACATTTTTAAAATACAATAAATCCTGAGAGATCCAAACACATGTGAACTGCAATGTGGTATATTTCTACTGCGAATGCGGAAATACAATAACAGCAACTGATATACCCAAGGTCAGCAGCATCACTTGTTTTTCTCTACTCTGCTCACAAACAGTATTGAGTTGATGTGATATCGTGTGGCTGTATTATTACCAGTGTGCTCTATTGTTTAGCCCTGTACTTAGTCACAAAGTGTATTATGGCTCAGCATTTGCTTTCTACTGCACAGAGTGTATTTATTATACTTTTTGTTGAGTCAAAGAGTTGTTCTTCGTACATATGTGAATACAATTTTTGCATCCTTTGTAGAGAATTACCCGAAAGGGAGCATGATTTTGCCTTTTTTTAACAAGACCCTGTAACAGCTCATACAGCCATCTTTCGATAAGAACAATTGAAAGTGTGATTCAGGACAATTAGTAGCCCCCTCGTTCCTCTGACCTAACCCCCTGCGATTTCTATCTCTGGGGTAACTTAAAGCTTAAAGTGCACAAGACAAACTGACACACACTGGCTGAATTAAAAGAAAATATGTGTCAGGAAGTTGGCAGTATTTTTCAACGTGAACTATGGCATGTGATGCATAATTTCCTGCAGGGGTGCCACTAATGTATGGACGACGATGGCCAGTTTCAGCATCTCCTAATATTTATTGGTAAGAAAGCCCTTTAAAAGCAGTTTTAAAAATGCTGTATGATTTTATCTGTGCTGTTCAATGACAGCAGCAGTCGGCGACGAGTGCAGAGAACCTGTACAGACAAACACAGTGGTTTCAGTTCAGTCTTTCTGATCACCCGTTATTTTGTGACACAGTTTTAGGGTGGGGGAGAGGTATTACTAATGAGGAGAACGTCTGTAAAAGGAGAACATAATGAAAGAAGTATAGGCAATTATTTGGAAGAAGTTAAGGAGAAATGGTTAAGAATGATTAAGGATAGTTGGATAATTGGTAATCAAGGTTTGAGAAACTGGAACAAAGGACATAAGAGAGCAGAGGGTCATCAGTACTCAGAAAACCTGGGGTTTTGTATATATAGACTGATGTAAGGCAAGGAGGTAGGAATGGTATATTATGTGTGAATAAGAAAGTTAGTTGTTATGTGTTGAACATAAAAACGAAGCACTAATGCGGAGAAATCACGTAAACCATTCAGCAATCAGAGCGAAGAAGCCTCGCCCATCTAACACACACCTCCGGCTCAAGCCCAGCCAATCCCCTGTGAGTGGCCCAGATATAAATACGGCACCTCCAGTCATAAACAATTCTGTTGTAACTGAATCTTCGCCGAGAAGACTCAAACCACGCCACCGACGATGTCCACCGCAGGTGTGTACAAAACGTCTGGACCTCAAAACTCCAGCAGACCACGGCTTTTCAGCCTGAAAGAAATCTCTAGCCTTAAACACCCAATAACACAGTTGAATCTTTGATTATTCCTGGTTCATTTATTATAGCAGATAAAATGCCACACAAAAATTCCACAGAAGTAATCAATACAAGTCCGAATTCTCACACAAGTGTAGGGTGTGGAATTCATGATATGGCACAGGATATTTTTGACCAAATAATAGAAAATATTAAAATGGACAAACGATTTGCAATTCAAATTGATATATCAGTGGGTGTGTCTGATGATGCTGAGCTGCTTATCTATTGGACCTGAAAAACCAGCTACACATAAAGTGGAAGGTTCGTGGTTCAAATCCCGGCTGCAGCATTGACCTTTTCAGTTCAAATTCTACTTCTCAAACATCGCCCACACATGGCTTGTGTGTTCAAAACCACCAGCAGTACGTTACTTGGCATAAATAAATTATTCTTATCTATGTTCGGTACTTTGACGTTAAAAATATCTGCTACTACTGATGAAATTCTAGGATGAAAACAATTATCAGAACATACAATGAATATTTTTCAACTTCTTGATAATTTCATAAGATTAAAATCAAATTTGTCGTGGGATTGGTGTGTAATTTGTTCCGCTGATCGTACTGGTTTTTTTTTTTTTTTTGGCAGGTAAAAAAAGCTGGACATTTTTTCCAGAAAATCTGGGTAGTGTTTGTGATGAACAAGGTGAACAGTTTCATCAGGACATTTACATCACAGAGTAGAGGTACGAACGTCATAAGGACCCAGCAATGATGGGTGATTATTGTTGGTTGCTTGTGATGGAAAGCAGACAGGAGTATAAGAGTCAATCACATAGTATCAAACACATTTAAGCATGGTTACAGGTATGTACCTGAATTATTCCAAATATTATCGCATGCATATAATGCAACATAGTGAATTAATCTTAATTCACCATGATGTATAGTACTATACCATATTATGCCACAAAAAGTGTGACATGTCTGATTTGAAACCTTGTAGGTGAGAACCTTCATATCCTTTTAGCTTAACCTGATAGGAGATTTCTGTGGTGATTTTCAACATCAGTACATCCTTTTTCTTAGTTACCTACTTTTATTGCCAAGGCATGATAAAAGCTTTTTTTTTCAAAGCAGTGATACTATTCCCAATATGACTCGAATAAGCGATTAAGGAAACTGATGATGACAGCTCAAAACTGATTATTTTAACATGATTAAGTTCTGAATTTCTGAAGTTTCCTGATCGTTTTTAGAGTTACATAATATATTTATCTTAGTGACAAAATGTGTGTTACCCAGGGGGTCCTACTATGGTAGGTACGGGTTTGGCGTACCTCCAGCCCCGAGCCATACTCTCGATTGGGTTCCTCTAAAAGGTGAGAGAGCACCTGCCAAACACACAATCAACTTTGGTCCACTTTGTTTGACCTCCCGCCTGATACCTCCCTGTACACAGTCCAATGGATAACCTACGCACAGGTTGTAGGTGGATGCGGAGATGCAAGTGGTGACTGGGTAACCGCTTAAGTCCCAGCCCCTGGCTATCATGTGGTGTATGTGTTCGTTTCCACTGATTAAGGTCAGTCCATGAGAGGGGCCATTGCATGAGCTGATACATTTCTGAAGGCGATTGGGTCCCTCTTTCTCTACATTGGGAGGTGAGACCCTATGGTGAGCAAGGTCCAGGCCAGGACTCTCACCTAAGTTGGGGTGGTGCCCAGGATGTGAGCTTGCCATCGGAGACATTTGCAGTGATGGAGGATTAATATGCCATGAGTTCTTCTAAAACTCAAAACAAGAAAATTACTAAAGTCTGTGTAAAGGAAGTAGCAGAGTCGAGTGGTCCTCGTTACTTAGTAATAGCTAGAACTGAGGCAGATAAGAAATTTCTATTGGTGAGTCCATTTAATACTCAAAAGGGTTTGGATAACATTGCTGGTCCAGTAAAGTCATGCACTAGATGTTGCAATGGTACGCTGCTGATTGAAGCACATTCAGCTATCCAGGCTGCTAAAATACTGAAACCGAATATGCTAGCAAGTTATACTGTACGTGTTGAGATGCACAGAACCTTGAACTCTTCGTGCGGTGTGATAAACATCTGTGTATTGGAGGGATTATCAAATGAGGAGATTCAAGAGAATCTGACTGAACAAGGCGTCATTCACGTTTACCGGGTTCAACGTAAAGGTGTTGAGTTAAAGCCAACTAATATCCTGTTCCTGACCTTTGATCGGGTAGATCTTCCCACAAAGGATTAAGGCAAGGTATTAATCCATCGAAGTTAGGCCTTTCATCCCGAACCCACTTAGATGTTTCAAGTTCCGGCACTTTGTACATACATGCGAGCTTTGTAAGGGACTAGCTACATGCCCTCAATGTGGAGATGAATTCCACGATGGTGAATGTATTGCAGCTCTGTCATGCATGAACTGCAGAGGTGAATATCAATCTAGTCCCTGAGATTGCCCCGTTTTGTAGAGGAAAGCGCGACCCAAGAGATACAGGTTAAAGAGAAGGTGCCCTTCTGAGAAGCCCAGAAGCTCTTGCATATACACCAACCCTCTGTTCCAAGATCCCGAACCTATAGCTGAGTTGCAGCTAAATCGGTACTAAGGAGAGAGATCGCAATGTAGACCAGCGATTTTAATGGTGCTACAATTTCTGAAAAGATACTTGTAGCTCATAGCTCTATTACAAAGCCCTCAACATCAGCACCTACATCTGTATTAATGTGTACAAAATCTGTCTGTGAAAAAAATACATCTGTTAGATCACCAACGAAAATGTCAAACTCAACACAGAAGACTAGCAAACCTGTAACCTATAATACCTCACCCATAAAGTTTAAGAAGAGCTACACAAACAATTATTTCCTCAAGGAAGATAAGCCAGATCCCAGTGCATCAAACGGATATAAGAGTCAAAGAAGACCTCCTCGAAGATCCTCTTCTGGGGAATCTGCAGGGGTGGACTCAGACCGGCGTCTTTCATCTTCGGCGGTCCCCATTAGCAACCGGTTCAAGACACTGGACCCAAGTTTGTTATGGGAAAACGGACGTCCTTGGCAGAGGACATGGAGTTACACCAATCTGCCCACACTGGAAGGACCCCAGTGGAAAAGAGGCGCGAAAAAAGCGTCCGAGAAGAATGCCAACCCAAGAAAGAAGAAAAGGGCTAAATTACTTCGACAACCGCCTACTCCAAGGTATTGCAGAGCTACCTTGCAATACCTGTCCCATACAAATATCAATATGGCTATCCTACAGTGGAACATAAGTGGTATTAGAACACAACGACCAGAACTTGGGCGTTTGCTCAAAGAAAACAAATCCTTGGGTGGTATTTTAGCAAGAGACTATGTTCCGTCCACAAGACGCTTTGCATCTAAGATGATACACCCCGGTACGGTGTGATGTTACACCAAAACAGGGTGCTCCGGCTCATGGTGGAGCTATGATGCTTGTCAGAGATGATGTATATATGCAAACTATACCATTACCTTGGGATATACAATTTGTTGCAATAAGGATGATACTACCAACCATTCAGTTTACCATTGGCAACATTTATCTGCCTCCCCCTCTTGTCCTCTCGCCTATTGATTTAGAAGAACTAGTTCTCCAGTTACCAACACCATTTCTGTTGGTTTGAGACTTCAATGCGCACCACCCACTTTGGGGCTCAAGTCGCGCTTGTGCGAGAGGCAAGCTCCTCGCTGACTTCCTGGACAATGTCATCTCTGATTTACACTCAAGTGACCGCTTTCCATGTCTTATTAGTCTCTTAACGGAAGTTGCAGGTTCCACAGGTAAGCCCAGATGGCTTTTGGACCATGACAACTGGAACCTTTACACCCAGTTGGCTGTGTTTGCGTACAAGCATGACTCAGTGAACGAACAGGCGCAGTATCTCAAGGAGACGATTCTGTTTGCTGCTGAACAATCAATTCCGTGGTCGACTTCACACACCCGTCGATTTCCCGTCCTCTGGTGGACAGAGGAATGTCAGAATGCTATTCGTGCTTAAAGGCGTGCTCTTAGAGTTTTCCAACGTCACCCTACTTTGGTTAACCTAATCCAATACAAGAAAATGTGTGCCAGGTCCAGACAAGACATTAAGGCTAGCAGAAAGTCATCATGGAGAAAATTTGTAACTTCATTTAACAGACACACACCTTCCTCGGTTGTGTGGGATAGGCTAAGGCGTGTTGCTGGTCGATCGACCCATACAGTCGCCGCAATGGGAATCTTTACAAGGTAATAAAAACAACAAGTACTGACTTTACATGGTTTTATTTTTAACTTCTGCGTACAATTAGTTCTTGGTCATATTTTCCTTAACTTTTATCACTTTCAGGAGTCTCCTAGTCATTGAGTCTGCTAGATATTCAAAATATTTTTTGTCCATTTCCACCCATAACTTCTTCAACACTTCCTGTAGCTCCTTAATACTTGATGGTTGCAGCTCTTCTATTTTATTTTTCATTTCATTCTAAGCATTTTCTATCGGATTTAGGTCAGGAGAGTTACCAGGCCATTCATATACAGGTATATTATCTTTCAGGAACTTCTGAACCATCTTTGTCCTATGTGTAGGGGCACCATCATGCATGAAGCACTGACACTGGTGAATCGGCCAAAATGTGACCAAATTCTGTTGTAACACTTCTAAATAGTTACTTCCCTTCATTGTGATATTCTTTGGGAGAAAGTACAAGCCACCTCTACCATAATTGCCACTAAAAGCACCGCGTGCCATCACACTTTCTGGATGTTTAACAGTTTTGACAGTAAACTTTGGATCATATCGTGACACATTTTTTGGCCCCCTCACCATTCTGGACTTTCCTCTGACTAGTTTGAAAGTGCTTTCATCAGAAAACATTACTTTACGACAGTCCTCTGATGTCCAGTGCTGATACATCATGCAAAAATGTATCCTTTTCTTCTTTATCGCTTCAGTCAGAAGTAGCCTCTCCTTGGGTGCACACTGACTTGGTAAACCTGAGTCTCTTTGAGCTGATGCTGAATTTTCCTTATTGCAACATTGTTGAGAAGGTCTGGGTGTTTCTTCTTTAACCCTGCCACTGTAATCCATGGATCAACCATCACTTCACGTTTTAGCAGGTCATCAGTTCTTGTTGAAGTCTTTCTTTTACCACCTGAGCCGATTTTTCGTCTTGGTGTGTTGCCAGGTGGAAAAGATGCTGCTGCTGTTTTTAGGTCATAAATAGCTTGTCTTGAAACCTTTAGAACGGCAGCTACACGAATCACAGATGTACCTACTTCCAATAGAGTTAAAGCACGAGTCTTCTCCTCAGAAGTGAGCTTCTTGCGTCCCATTATTTGTATTATAATGAGAAATACACAGCTTTAAAAATGGCACCCAGGTTAAAAACTTAATAACGACGACAAACTGGAAAGAGAACACTCTGTACAAATACCAGAGACTGACTGAGATCTGGCTTGCTAATAGAAGCAAGCTGCTACTGTGCACTTAAGAATCACGTGATTTGCAGCTCCACCCACTCCTTTGTATAGTGGCGGGAGAAGAACAAACTGAGCACATTGTGTGCGTAAAGATTTTTCTTGCACTAACAATGTAAAGATTTCAATTGCAGTGACTGTATACCAATTGCAGGACTGAAAACAGCCTCAGGAGCTGTTGTTGATCCAATCGAAGTGGCGAATATGTTTGGCAGTGCCTGAGCTCAAGTGTCTAGCTGGGAAAACTACTCCCCTGGGTTCCTTCCAATTAAAACTCATGTGGAATCTCAAGGCTTCGCATTTCAGTCTAGAAAAGTAGAAGATTACAATTGCATTTTCACCATGGTGGAACTAGAGCATTCTCTTAAATCTTTGCAATTATCAGCACCAGGAACCTACGGTATTCATGTACAAATGTTACAACAGCTCTCTTCTGAAGGTACGGCATTGCTGCTCAAGGTCTATAATCGCATTTGGGTTGACCATATACTCCCAGAAAATTGGCAGGAGGCCACCATTATTCCCATCTTCAAGGCTGGAAAGGACCGTCATCTTCCCTTCAGCTATCGTCCTATTTCCCTCACCAGTTGCGTTTGCAAGTTGATGGAATGCATGGTCAATGGACGATTGGTATGTTTGTTAGAAATTCACAAACATCCAAGTTGGTTTTCGATGATGCCGTTCAACTGTAGACCATCTTGTGTCAATATCGACACAGATAATGGATGGATTTACGAAGAACTGTGAAACCGTTGGCATATTTTTCGATCTCGAGAAGGCTGATGCACGCTGGTGAGCAGGCATTCCACATTCCCTGTATACCTGGAACATACATGGACGCCTACCACTGTGCATTCAGGAGTTCATGAAGGACTGCTATTTCCGAGTAAGGGTTGGCCTAGTTTTTTCTAATTCTTTTGTTCAGGAGGAGGGAGTATCTCAGGGTTCAATACTAAGTGTCACTCTCTTTGCTATAGGAATTAACTCCATCTGAATATGTGTTCCACTTGGAGTTTCGCCATGCCTATTCGTAGATGACTTTGCTGTCTATTGCACTTCTCAGCACATGGCGTTCTTACAACGGCATCTACAGCAATGTTTGGACAACCTTAGAGAATGGAGCTCAAGAAACGGTTTCTGCTTTTCAACTGAGAAGTCAATCTGCATTAATTTCTGGCGTCGTAGGAGATGATTACTACCTTCGCTCCATTTCGGTCCAGATTTACTTCCGTTCGCAAATGACATGCACTTCCTGGGTTTGATTGTGGACAGGAAGCTTTCTTGGTCGTCGCATATTGCAAGCTAAGAGCATGTGACCATTCCTTAAATATCATGAGCGTACTAAATGGTAAATTGTGAGGAGCGGATCGAATGATTTTGTTGCGAATGTATTGCGCATTGATCCGATCCAAACTAGACTATGGATGTATTGTTTATTCCTCAACACGACCATCTGTGCTGAGAAGATTAGACGAGGTCCACAATAGGGGCATCCGCACTGCAATAGGATCTTTTCAAACAAGCCCATTGGTGAGCCTTTATGCCGAGTCCGCAAAACCTCCTCTGCAATATCAGCATGAGATTCTCTTGGGAACTTATGGTTGTGCGCTTAGATGTATGCCTAAGTACCCAACGTTCGCTTCTTTTTTCACCACCATGTTAAGAGAACGGTATAATCCTAATCCTAAGCCAGCGGGGTTTTGTTTCCAAGATCTTCTAGAGAAGCATGAAATGGAACTATCTAGGATGTTCGCCAAGGGCGAGATGCTTTATCCCCTTTGGCTATCTGGCATGCCCCATGTAGATCTTGTGATGACTGTACAACAGAAGTCTACGATGCCTATTTCAAGTATCGGCACGTGCTTTTTAGAATTTTTGTCAGGCTACCGTCAATGTATTTACACTGATTGGTCAAAGAGCACCAATGGTGTTGGATGTGCTTATGTTTATGGAACTGAACCACATACATTCGGTTTTCCAAATAGCACTTCCATTTTTACGGCAGAGCTTTATGCAATTTACCAAGCTGCTTTGTATGTGCGCCATCGTAAATTAGGTGACTGCCTGATTTGGAGCAATTCCCTTAGTGTGCTTCAGAGCCTTTGTGAGCTGTTTAACCGCCACCCAACTGTACAATATATCCAGGATGCCCTCCATGTTTTACAACTTTGGGTGTTGACATGGTGTGTGTATGGATTCCTGGCCACGTAGGTTTGCTGGGGAATAAAATGGCGGATTTGGCAGCAAAGACTGCAACTACAGAACCCAGTATTACCATCTCATGTGTTACTTCGGAAGACTTTGGGTTTGAAGTGTGGAGAGCGGTGCTGTCATCCTGGCACGAAGAGTGGTCAGCTCTCCGTGGTAATAAGCTTAGAGATCTGAAAGAACTTCCGATAAACTGGGTAAGTTCCTGTCGCCACGAGCAGGTTAGTTTGGCTTGTTTAAGAATAGGGCACTGCAATTTTTTGCATGGTTACCTATTTAAAAGGGACTTTGCCCATCTATGTCCACTGTGTGACAACCTTTTGACTGTCCGTCACATGGCGCTAGAGTGTTTCTCTCTAGCAGACCTTCTAGATTTTCTGCAGCTGTCTGCCAGACTTACAGAGTTCTTGGCGGATGACAAAACAGCGTTTGATAGAGTTTTTAAATTTTTAGCAGAGTGTAACATCAATGTGAAGATTTAAGGTTTTAGATATCTCTTTTTATGTTTTTTTGACATATTTGTCACCTTGTTTCATATCTGGCCATTGCCACTGTTGTTTACCACTTTGTGTATATTTTCCTTATTGCTAGCATTTTTATTTTTGAGTGAAATTTATATCAGGCTATTGCTATGAATCTTTTAAGGGTGCTGATGACCTGTAAGTTGAGTGCCCTTAAACCAAACAAACCAAACCTCCATTCACATCTAGACTTTCTTTTCCAGAAAATCTGAGTGACGTTAGTGATGAACAATGTCAGCGGTTTCATCAGGACATTTCTGTCACAGAAAAGGGGCAGCAAGGTCATAAGGACCCAGCAATGATGGGGTATTACTGTTGGTTGCTTGCGAGGGAAAGCAGACAGGAGTACAAGAGTCAATCACATACTACCAAACACTTTTAAGCAGAGTTGCAGGTATGTCCTTTAAACATATTACAAATATAATTGCATGCATGTAAAAGGTTTTGAATTATTCTTAATTCACCATGATGTACGGTACTATACCATATTATATCACAATAAGTATGACGTATCAGATTTGAAATCTCGTGGGTGAGAACCTAAATACCTTCATATCTTTTTAACCTGATGTGATAGGAGATTTCTGTGGTGATTTTCAGCATCAGTACATGCTTTACATTAGTTACCCACTTTTATTGCAAAGGTATGAAAATAGCTTTTTTTTTTAGTAATACTATTGTTCCCAATACATTTTTTTAAAAAAGAATATGAATGGAATAAGGGATTAAGGAAACTAATGATGAATTCTCAAAATTGATTATTTTCTAACATGAAAATAGTCCTGCAGTCTGAAGTTTCCTTATCTTTCAACTTGCATAATATATTTACCTTAATGAAACTGTGTTTGATGAAACAAGAATATGTATATGTAAAGGGAATAGTTATGATTTTGGTAACACATCAAACATTATTACAGTTATGTACCTTAAATATATAGGATCAGACCACATCACCGATGATGTCCACCGCAGGTGTGGACAAAACATCTGGACCTCAAAACTCCAGCAGACCACGGCTTTTCAGCCTGGAAGAAATCTCTAGCCTTAATTATCGAGATAGTCTGTACTTACTCCTCTTCAGCAAATTTTTACTCTGGTGACTTCTAATATTAACCCTCAATCGGTGTCGTGAATGTTTTATGAAATAAACTGTGTTGTGGGGTATCTGCGTACCCCATTCTCTTACTGGCTTTTATGGACAGGCATTTGAACACAAACATAAAGTAACAATAATAGGCTGTTCCTAGGTTTATTTATTAACTACTGACAGCAAAACAGCTTTTCAAAATCAAAACACAACAATGACCTGTTTAAAAATTAATGTCTCTGTAGTCCACCAGTTCTAAATTGCAATATATATTTTAATTTCTGAAAATGAACTTAAATATTTATCTTTGGTAATTTAGAATGGTACAGATACGTGCAGTAGAGGCCAAAGTGTAAAACAAAACAAAGATCAATCAGATAAACTTATATTTAAGGTAATTTCACAAACCCTGAACTTGAGAAATTTGTCATTCATCCACACACTCCAAGCAGATTGAGCGCCTGCAGGATACACAAATATGTCAT
The DNA here is from genome assembly GCA_030765045.1 of Tenodera sinensis. NCBI lineage: Eukaryota > Metazoa > Arthropoda > Insecta > Mantodea > Mantidae > Tenodera > Tenodera sinensis. Next base: position 366,480,537 of record CM060964.1, on the reverse strand, counting down.
TGGCAGTTTACACACACCACTTCAGTCTTCTTATCTGATGACCGAGGACACAATGAACACCTCTTCCGTTTCACGGGACCAACGTTCTGCACTGAAGGAGGTAATGTCTTATTCAGAATACGCCCAACTGAACCTCTGAGTTCTCTAGGAAGTCTTGTGTTCAGTAACCTTTCATTTAGGTTCATCTAACACAGTTGCCTTGAAAGACCTTTCAGGAAGTCAAATCTTGAGAGGGGTTTGTTGTCCATGTAGGCTGAATGAAGTACATGAGAGTTTACACCAGCAATGTTCAGAATTCCAAAGAACATTGCCATTGGCCAATGACAAGTGTGCCTGCTAGTTGAAAAGGTTACACATTTTTTATCTAATCCATCAACACCCCCTTTTGTTTGATTATAGAAAAGTATTATTTCAGGCTTCCCTGTCTCATTATCACTGCCTTTACAGTGATGCATAGATGAAATTAATACCACTGCCTTATTTTTCTTGGGCACATATGAGACTAGGGTCTTGTCTTTGGTAAAGCCATATTCAGATGACCCCTCCTTATGATTCTTTTGTGGTAAGAATTTGAATGGAATTTCCCTTTTATTTTTTTCAGAGTGCCTACATAAGTTAGCTTCCGTTTTTTCAGTTCATCAACAACCTCTACTGAAATGAATTGCCAGCTGTAGTATTTCTCCAGGTACCTTCCACAGGTTTGGCCAGTGCTCGTAGCGTAAACTGTGTGGTGGGGTCGCATCATACCCCCAATAACTTATTCTACTTACCAACTCTAACAAAGAGCAGCTGCCAACGGTCACTATTCACTACAAGCGCTCATAGCAAATTGAACGAAAGGTACTGAGAAGCAGAAGTACAAAGTACAGAAAATACTGGCATTCTGCGCATTGCAATATTGGACGGGGTATCCCTGTACCCCACAACACCGATTGAGGGTTAATTGAAATTTCAAGTCAAAACTATTTTCCTTCAGCGCTCACCTACCACATAGGTGGGACCCACAAGTGGTATTCATGGTGGACGAAGCGGTTTCTGAGCGGGTTTTCTCTCTGGGTTCTCCAGTTTCCCCTGCCATTCATTCCACCAATTGCTCCATTATCACCCTTCCAATCATCCAATTCGCCTGCATTTCATATCATCCTCTTGCTCACTATCATACCTGGTGCTTAGCTGACCACCTGCTTTCAGGTGTTCACTCTGGTCCAGAGGTCCCTCTGCTCCCCGACAGGTGTCTGACCCTAGGCTGGCTTCTAAGTCCTAGGGGGTGTAAGTCATACATAAGGGGGGGGGGGGGGGTAATCAGGGAAAGAAGAACTATTTCCTTCCAAAGATCTCAACATTACAAACTCATGAAGTATGTTTTTGTAAATCTAAAGCTATATTCACTACTTCCCTAACTAATGCTTTCCCTTTTTCCACTCAAACGGTGGTTGTGACAGCACCTGTGCCTCCTTAGGCATGAGTTAAATGTGCCCGAGCACATTAGAAAGTTGGACAGCATGTTCTAAAACATTCTAATTGTGTTCTTGAATCCTTATTTATACAATGCGTGCATTTATGACCATGGATCATGTGTTCAAAAACACCAGCAGTACGTTACTTGGCATAAATAAATTATTCTTATCTATGTTCGGTACTTTGACATTAAAAAACGCTGCTATTAGTGATGAAATTCTAGAATTAAAACAATTAAAATGGGAGAGAATATTTTTAAACTTTCTTGATAGCTTCATAAGATTAAAATTAAATTTGTCGTGGAATTGGTTTGTAATTTTTTTCCACTGATGGTGCTGCTTTGTTGGCAGGTAAAAAAAGCTAGATTTTTCTTTCCAGAAAATCTGGGTGATGTTAGTGATGAACAAGGTGAACGGATTCATCAGGACATTTCCATCACAGAGAAGAGGTACGAAGGTCATAAGGACTCAGCAATGATGGGTGATTATTGTTGCTTGCTTGTGATGGAAAGCAGATAGGAGTACAAGAGTCAATCACAAAGTACGAAACACATTTAAGCAGGGTTACAAGTATGTAGAGAGGTATTTTTTAGAGGTGGCGCGTGACCTTGTCACTCGCGCATATCCGAGCATCACGCAAAGCGATGGTGGGGGTAAGTTTCCACCAGCAGCTTGCTGGCTAGTGGGCTAGAAATCGAAGAGATACTAACCAGACACCCCTTTTATCTTGCAATAGACAAGTGGACTCGACCATGAACTACTGCGCAACATTACGACACACACCACCTCTAAAAAATACCTCTGTACCTTAATTATTCCAAATATTATCGCATGCATGTAATGCAACATAGTGAATTAATCTTAATTCACCATGATGTATAGTAGTATACCATATGTCAAAATAAGTGCAAATTATCTGATTTGAAACCTTGTAAGTGAGAGCCTAAATGCCTTCATTTCTTTTTAACTTAATGTGATAGGAGATTTCTGAGGTGAATTTCAACATTAGCACATTCTTTTTGTTAGTTACATACTTTTATCACCAAGGTATGAAAAAAGCTTTATTTTTTACATTGGTCAGTAAAGCCTTTAAAAGTAGTTTTAAAAATGCTCTATGGCTTTATCTGCACTGTTCTATGACAGCGGGATTCGGCGAAGAGTGCAGAGGCCACATACAGACAAAACACAGCTCAAATGGTTCACAGTCTTTTAGATCACCCATTGTTTTGTAACAAGTTCATTAGTATGTTTTTAAAATATAAATTCCTAAGTCTTTCCTCTTTCTGTTTTAAGTAGAGCTTAATTTCAGGCTTAGTATCATTAAAACTGAGAATAAATAACACTACCCAGCATGAAATTTTCCTCCACAAAAGAATACGAGTATTTAGTCCATTTTCACACATGGATTCTGAGAATTGTGCTTTAAACGGCACATCATGTCAGAGTGTTTAGATATTTCAGATGTACAGCATTGAAAACGATTTTGCATACCAGCTGTAACATGTGTATCGTAGGTTACCCTCCTTTGTCCTACACGATTACTTACACATGTACTTACAAGATATATAGATAGAAAACATGCTGTACAATATAACCAAACCTTCAAATCTTACATACAAACCTTTGTCAGTTACACCAATCTTACAGTTGCCTTTACTTCTATAGAAGCTTTACCTGGATGTCGAAATTTATACCTGAGTAGAACAGTTAAAATAGGTTATTTCACTTGCGAAAAGAATCTGTCAGTCTTATTGTGGATGTGTTGACAGCTGTGTCGTACATTGTGTAGTTTCTTTTTCATTAAGTGTAATTGTTTGTAGTACAATTCAAAGATGTGGATCCCATCGGAAGTGCACAAATAATCCGGACAATTTCTCTTATATTTTTGTATGATTTAGTCCCAAAAATCAGAGGAGAAATATATATGGTCACCTAATCAATGTTGTCTAACGTGTGTGACAAATCTTAAATTATGGTTACAGGGCAGTCATTTGCTACACCTATGGTGTGGAGAGAACCAACAAATCATATTAATGATTGTTACTTCTGCATGACAAATGTATGTGGTCTGTTTAAGAAAAGTAAACATGTTATTCAGCATGCAGATATTCCTTCTGCCAAGCATCCTGTTCCACATGTTGAGGAATTATCTTTTCCAGTATCCCCTAAGACATTGAATACTGACAGTAATGGTAGAGAAAATAATGATTCCCAAGTTGAGTTCTACCAGGAGCTAGAGGTCTCTACTTCAAAAGATCCTGGCCTTCAACCAGAGAATCCCAAAAGTGAAAGGCATTTTGTAGAGCAAGTAGTCTTGTATGATTTGGCATGCAACTTAAATTTATCAAAAGAAGAATCTGAGCTTCTAGGTTCCAATTGAAATTACAGAGTTTCAAAATGAATATCAGAAATTTGGAAAATATTTTTCTATGGAAGAGAGTGTGTTTCTGTATAGATATCTATGTTTTAATGAGTGAGCTAGGAATTGGGCATAATCCAGATGACTGGTGTTTGTTTATAGATTCATCAAAGTTCAGCTTAAAGGCTGTGTTACTTCATACTGGTAACGAACTTATCTGTTCCAGTTTTCCATTCAGTAAGTCTTAAAGAAATTTGTGAAAGTATGGCTAAGTTTGTACATGTTTTAAAATATGAAGTTCATTGTTGGAAGGTATGTGGTGACTTTAAAGTAATTGATTTGCTGCTTGGATTGCAAGGGGCTTCATAAAATATAGGTTTTTTTTTTTGTTTATGGGACAGCCGTTATATGCCAAAACATTATGTGCTACAACACTGGGGCAAGCGGCAGGAATATATCCCAGGGGAGAGTAATGTAAAACAAACACCATTGGTTCAGCTTGATAAGATTGTTCTCCCCCTCTTACATACAAAACTTGGGCTGATGAAGAATTTTTTCAAGCATCAGGTTTCTCCAGCTAATCGTGATCCATTTCCTATATTTTGTTCTATCCCTAGTTAGTTGTTTAGCTTTCCTCAGTCTTTCCTTTCTTATTCATTATTTTCTCTACATAAACGATCTATTCTTTTCTTGGTAATCATCTCTCTCTTCCTTCCCCTCTGGCCTCCCTCCCATACCTGTTTTGGTTTCCTGCTCTTGTCCATCCTATTTGTGTGTCGAAACCATCTTAAAACATTTGTGTCCTTCTTTCTTGTCACTGGTTTCTGAATCAGGATATTCCTTATTTACATTTCTTGTCTGTCTCTTCTGGTTTTCCCTATACATTTCCGTAAACACTTCATTTCTGTACTTGTAATTCTACTTTCATGTTCTGACAATACTGTCCAGCTTTTTGGGCCACAAAGAAGTGCTGTGTTATATATTCACGTTCTTGTATCATTGTTAATTTCCATTTCTCCTATTAATGTTTGATTGATTTGGTAATAGATTTAGTTTGCCTTATTTATTCTATGCTTTATTTCTGTATCTATTTTTCTTTTGAATTGATGATTGTACTTAAATATTCAAAGTTCTCAATTTGCTCCATGGCTTCTCTGTTCCATTTGATATTTATTCTTCTTCATGCTCCTTTCGTTACATGCATTACTTTGCTTTTATTTACATTTATTTCCATGTCTCTATCTTTGCATGTATTGTCACATTCTAATACTGAATTCTGTAGTTCCTCTTCACTATTGGCCATTAAGACAATGTCATTGTCATAAACTAGAGTCTGAGTGTATACTGGAGTCATGTTCCAATTTACCATTTCCACACTAACAGACTCAAGCTGTCCCCTTGTTTTACTCCTGTGCTCATTTCAAATTCTTCGGATTCTGCACCTCCTATTTTTACTACCCCTGTCACTTTATTATATAGACATTGTATATTCTTTAGCAGTGTTTCGGAAGTTCCCTCATCTGTTTGGGGTTTCCACAGTTGTTCTCTGGTACTCTGTCGAAGGCTGATTTCAGGTGTATAAAAACCAGAGATAGTTCCCTTTCTCTACTCATCATTTGATGTATTGTTAACCTCAACATGAATATATGGTCCTGTACAGTCATAGTGCCCTGAAGATGCTTTGTTCTTCCTCCATATTTTCAATTTCCTTCCTCAATCTGTTTTCCAGTATTATTGGATACAGTTTCATTACTACTGATAATAGGCGTAATATCTGTGCAGTTTTCATATTTAATGTAGAGAGGTTCTTTTACATGCCAAAAATCTATGACATGGCACCACTCGATTTACTTCTCTTCCAAAGGAGCCTATGTTAAGAGCTTTTACTCCTGAAAAAAAATTCATCGCCCTCCACCTATTTGAACCCACAACCTCTGGAACCAAAGTCTAGCATGTTACAGCTAGACCATGGAGAATGAAGGGATAGTTGCAAGTGTCTAAGAAATACAAATGTGATCATGGTGAAACCTCCTCGATCAGCTTCCGAATTCTTGGGTTAATCAAAGAACAGCAGCTGTGAACTCGACATTAACTGACATGTGTAAGGAATACGGATATGTCAATCTGATAAACACCTTTAATGTTTCAGGCAGATTTCACACATCTCATGGCTTGCATTTCAATAAAGGAGGTAAAAAGCTTCAGTGCAAATCTATAGTGCAAGTGATTAATGAAGATATGCAAGCAAACAATGTTCCTGTTAGTGACCCAGTGCAAAACTCAAATTTAAGTGAAAGTGGTGCATTCATATCCAGCTCAAAAAACGAGACATCACAAACTGGTACAACGTGGAAAACCTAAGTTCTAGGATTCAACACAGCATGGATAACCTAACAGAAGACAATTGGTGCTGTTTTTATTGAAGTGTTGCTTCGTGTTTGAGCGATGAGGCTCTTATTTCTCTCAGGGCGTGGTAACGGATGGAATGAATAATCATACGATGTTTCTTCACCACAATGTATTATTTTATTAACAGCTTTTCTCTATTTTACATTTAAATAAATCCTCTTAGCACCATTTCAGATTATTTAAGTCTTTCCACTTTTTCAAAAAGTGGAACAAAAGCTTGATGAAAGTCTGGTAAACGTTCTACAATGTTCACACGCTACCAAAATACGTCTTATCACCTTGAATATTCAGACGCTAGTCCCGATTCTTTTAGTTGCAAGTCTATCATTCCGACTGCCACGTATACATCCGCGCATGCGTTCATCAAATAGTTCCCGCATTGTTAGGGAAGCGATCTTTAGCTATTCTCCCTTTGCTATTAATATTGAGCACATATAATTCTAATATTTATACATATATATTAAAATTAAATATGGAAATATTTATGACGTCTTTAAACAAACTTAATTGTTTGTAACAATGAACATTAGTACCACGTTTTCGTCATTTAACCAACTCATACCAACATCAAAAAACAAATTACACTCTTAACAAATATTCACATAAACGATTTTCTTTTGGGGTCTTCTAATATTCTGTCTCACCCTGATGAATTGTATTATGTGCTAACAAATTGTCTATACTAGTGTAACCTTTTCTGCAAATGTTGCACCTATAAGGTCTTCTGTTCTCATGTGATGAATTAGGTAAGTTATCAGCAGCACAGGAAACAACTTCGGTACAAGCGTTGTGGAGGGGAGTGCTTCCTTCCCTGTTTTTAACATCAATTTCTGCCCCATTACGGTAAAGGTAGCAACATACATCCAAATGTCCATGCTGTGCTGCATAGTGCATAGGCGTATTGCCAACTGAGTCCTTGGCATAAAATTTGGCTCTGTACGCAACCAACTTTTTGACAATGGATATATGGCCCTGTATGCTGCTAGACGTATAGGCGACCGCTGGAATAAGTCTTTCACATTGACGTCTGCCCAGCTAAATATTAAAGAGATACAAACTTCTAAATGTCCATTTAATGTAGCATAATGTAGAGCGCTCCTGCCTCTAAAATCAGTATGTTAACATACTGGTGCGATGTATGTTGGTAATCAGAATCTGTGCACTCCGAAATTAGCAACTGACAAATTTCTAGATTGCCATTTACAGCAGCATAATGCAGGGCAGTCCTGCCTCTATCATCTACAATATTTAAATCAAGAAGAATGTATACCAAAATTTTGCCGGGTCTCGTGTGTGATTCTGTGTTATTTTGTCTAGCATGTTGTTCCATTTATCGCAATTATGATCTTCTATGGCTTTTTTAACGTCTTCTTGTAACTTATTGAATATTCATTTGTCTTGTGGGTGATGTGTCTTTATATATTGGCGGTGTGCTTTTCTCTTCTTCTTTATTAATTGAATTATGTTGGGCGGAAGCGGTCTACTGTAAGGGTTGATGTTGATTGTTTTGAGTGGTACTGCTGTGATGCGGGCTGTGAGGCGACCGCTGGAATAAGTCTTTCACATTGACGTCTGCCCAGCTAAATATTAAAGAGATACAAACTTCTAAATGTCCATTTAATGTAGCATAATGTAGAGCGCTCCTGCCTCTAAAATCAGTATGTTAACATACTGGTGCGATGTATGTTGGTAATCAGAATCTGTGCACTCCGAAATTAGCAACTGACAAATTTCTAGATTGCCATTTACAGCAGCATAATGCAGGGCAGTCCTGCCTCTATCATCTACAATATTTAAATCAAGAAGAATGTATACCAAAATTTTGCCGGGTCTCGTGTGTGATTCTGTGTTATTTTGTCTAGCATGTTGTTCCATTTATCGCAATTATGATCTTCTATGGCTTTTTTAACGTCTTCTTGTAACTTATTGAATATTCATTTGTCTTGTGGGTGATGTGTCTTTATATATTGGCGGTGTGCTTTTCTCTTCTTCTTTATTAATTGAATTATGTTGGGCGGAAGCGGTCTACTGTAAGGGTTGATGTTGATTGTTTTGAGTGGTACTGCTGTGATGCGGGCTGTGAGGCGACCGCTGGAATAAGTCTTTCACATTGACGTCTGCCCAGCTAAATATTAAAGAGATACAAACTTCTAAATGTCCATTTAATGTAGCATAATGTAGAGCGCTCCTGCCTCTAAAATCAGTATGTTAACATACTGGTGCGATGTATGTTGGTAATCAGAATCTGTGCACTCCGAAATTAGCAACTGACAAATTTCTAGATTGCCATTTACAGCAGCATAATGCAGGGCAGTCCTGCCTCTATCATCTACAATATTTAAATCAAGAAGAATGTATACCAAAATTTTGCCGGGTCTCGTGTGTGATTCTGTGTTATTTTGTCTAGCATGTTGTTCCATTTATCGCAATTATGATCTTCTATGGCTTTTTTAACGTCTTCTTGTAACTTATTGAATATTCATTTGTCTTGTGGGTGATGTGTCTTTATATATTGGCGGTGTGCTTTTCTCTTCTTCTTTATTAATTGAATTATGTTGGGCGGAAGCGGTCTACTGTAAGGGTTGATGTTGATTGTTTTGAGTGGTACTGCTGTGATGCGGGCTGTGAGGCGACCGCTGGAATAAGTCTTTCACATTGACGTCTGCCCAGCTAAATATTAAAGAGATACAAACTTCTAAATGTCCATTTAATGTAGCATAATGTAGAGCGCTCCTGCCTCTAAAATCAGTATGTTAACATACTGGTGCGATGTATGTTGGTAATCAGAATCTGTGCACTCCGAAATTAGCAACTGACAAATTTCTAGATTGCCATTTACAGCAGCATAATGCAGGGCAGTCCTGCCTCTATCATCTACAATATTTAAATCAAGAAGAATGTATACCAAAATTTTGCCGGGTCTCGTGTGTGATTCTGTGTTATTTTGTCTAGCATGTTGTTCCATTTATCGCAATTATGATCTTCTATGGCTTTTTTAACGTCTTCTTGTAACTTATTGAATATTCATTTGTCTTGTGGGTGATGTGCCTTTATATATTGGCGGTGTGCTTTTCTCTTCTTCTTTATTAATTGAATTATGTTGGGCGGAAGCGGTCTACTGTAAGGGTTGATGTTGATTGTTTTGAGTGGTACTGCTGTGATGCGGGCTGTGAGGCGACCGCTGGAATAAGTCTTTCACATTGACGTCTGCCCAGCTAAATATTAAAGAGATACAAACTTCTAAATGTCCATTTAATGTAGCATAATGTAGAGCGCTCCTGCCTCTAAAATCAGTATGTTAACATACTGGTGCGATGTATGTTGGTAATCAGAATCTGTGCACTCCGAAATTAGCAACTGACAAATTTCTAGATTGCCATTTACAGCAGCATAATGCAGGGCAGTCCTGCCTCTATCATCTACAATATTTAAATCAAGAAGAATGTATACCAAAATTTTGCCGGGTCTCGTGTGTGATTCTGTGTTATTTTGTCTAGCATGTTGTTCCATTTATCGCAATTATGATCTTCTATGGCTTTTTTAACGTCTTCTTGTAACTTATTGAATATTCATTTGTCTTGTGGGTGATGTGTCTTTATATATTGGCGGTGTGCTTTTCTCTTCTTCTTTATTAATTGAATTATGTTGGGCGGAAGCGGTCTACTGTAAGGGTTGATGTTGATTGTTTTGAGTGGTACTGCTGTGATGCGGGCTGTGAGGCGACCGCTGGAATAAGTCTTTCACATTGACGTCTGCCCAGCTAAATATTAAAGAGATACAAACTTCTAAATGTCCATTTAATGTAGCATAATGTAGAGCGCTCCTGCCTCTAAAATCAGTATGTTAACATACTGGTGCGATGTATGTTGGTAATCAGAATCTGTGCACTCCGAAATTAGCAACTGACAAATTTCTAGATTGCCATTTACAGCAGCATAATGCAGGGCAGTCCTGCCTCTATCATCTACAATATTTAAATCAAGAAGAATGTATACCAAAATTTTGCCGGGTCTCGTGTGTGATTCTGTGTTATTTTGTCTAGCATGTTGTTCCATTTATCGCAATTATGATCTTCTATGGCTTTTTTAACGTCTTCTTGTAACTTATTGAATATTCATTTGTCTTGTGGGTGATGTGTCTTTATATATTGGCGGTGTGCTTTTCTCTTCTTCTTTATTAATTGAATTATGTTGGGCGGAAGCGGTCTACTGTAAGGGTTGATGTTGATTGTTTTGAGTGGTACTGCTGTGATGCGGGCTGTGAGGCGACCGCTGGAATAAGTCTTTCACATTGACGTCTGCCCAGCTAAATATTAAAGAGATACAAACTTCTAAATGTCCATTTAATGTAGCATAATGTAGAGCGCTCCTGCCTCTAAAATCAGTATGTTAACATACTGGTGCGATGTATGTTGGTAATCAGAATCTGTGCACTCCGAAATTAGCAACTGACAAATTTCTAGATTGCCATTTACAGCAGCATAATGCAGGGCAGTCCTGCCTCTATCATCTACAATATTTAAATCAAGAAGAATGTATACCAAAATTTTGCCGGGTCTCGTGTGTGATTCTGTGTTATTTTGTCTAGCATGTTGTTCCATTTATCGCAATTATGATCTTCTATGGCTTTTTTAACGTCTTCTTGTAACTTATTGAATATTCATTTGTCTTGTGGGTGATGTGTCTTTATATATTGGCGGTGTGCTTTTCTCTTCTTCTTTATTAATTGAATTATGTTGGGCGGAAGCGGTCTACTGTAAGGGTTGATGTTGATTGTTTTGAGTGGTACTGCTGTGATGCGGGCTGTGAGGCGACCGCTGGAATAAGTCTTTCACATTGACGTCTGCCCAGCTAAATATTAAAGAGATACAAACTTCTAAATGTCCATTTAATGTAGCATAATGTAGAGCGCTCCTGCCTCTAAAATCAGTATGTTAACATACTGGTGCGATGTATGTTGGTAATCAGAATCTGTGCACTCCGAAATTAGCAACTGACAAATTTCTAGATTGCCATTTACAGCAGCATAATGCAGGGCAGTCCTGCCTCTATCATCTACAATATTTAAATCAAGAAGAATGTATACCAAAATTTTGCCGGGTCTCGTGTGTGATTCTGTGTTATTTTGTCTAGCATGTTGTTCCATTTATCGCAATTATGATCTTCTATGGCTTTTTTAACGTCTTCTTGTAACTTATTGAATATTCATTTGTCTTGTGGGTGATGTGTCTTTATATATTGGCGGTGTGCTTTTCTCTTCTTCTTTATTAATTGAATTATGTTGGGCGGAAGCGGTCTACTGTAAGGGTTGATGTTGATTGTTTTGAGTGGTACTGCTGTGATGCGGGCTGTGAGGCGACCGCTGGAATAAGTCTTTCACATTGACGTCTGCCCAGCTAAATATTAAAGAGATACAAACTTCTAAATGTCCATTTAATGTAGCATAATGTAGAGCGCTCCTGCCTCTAAAATCAGTATGTTAACATACTGGTGCGATGTATGTTGGTAATCAGAATCTGTGCACTCCGAAATTAGCAACTGACAAATTTCTAGATTGCCATTTACAGCAGCATAATGCAGGGCAGTCCTGCCTCTATCATCTACAATATTTAAATCAAGAAGAATGTATACCAAAATTTTGCCGGGTCTCGTGTGTGATTCTGTGTTATTTTGTCTAGCATGTTGTTCCATTTATCGCAATTATGATCTTCTATGGCTTTTTTAACGTCTTCTTGTAACTTATTGAATATTCATTTGTCTTGTGGGTGATGTGTCTTTATATATTGGCGGTGTGCTTTTCTCTTCTTCTTTATTAATTGAATTATGTTGGGCGGAAGCGGTCTACTGTAAGGGTTGATGTTGATTGTTTTGAGTGGTACTGCTGTGATGCGGGCTGTGAGGCGACCGCTGGAATAAGTCTTTCACATTGACGTCTGCCCAGCTAAATATTAAAGAGATACAAACTTCTAAATGTCCATTTAATGTAGCATAATGTAGAGCGCTCCTGCCTCTAAAATCAGTATGTTAACATACTGGTGCGATGTATGTTGGTAATCAGAATCTGTGCACTCCGAAATTAGCAACTGACAAATTTCTAGATTGCCATTTACAGCAGCATAATGCAGGGCAGTCCTGCCTCTATCATCTACAATATTTAAATCAAGAAGAATGTATACCAAAATTTTGCCGGGTCTCGTGTGTGATTCTGTGTTATTTTGTCTAGCATGTTGTTCCATTTATCGCAATTATGATCTTCTATGGCTTTTTTAACGTCTTCTTGTAACTTATTGAATATTCATTTGTCTTGTGGGTGATGTGTCTTTATATATTGGCGGTGTGCTTTTCTCTTCTTCTTTATTAATTGAATTATGTTGGGCGGAAGCGGTCTACTGTAAGGGTTGATGTTGATTGTTTTGAGTGGTACTGCTGTGATGCGGGCTGTGAGGCGACCGCTGGAATAAGTCTTTCACATTGACGTCTGCCCAGCTAAATATTAAAGAGATACAAACTTCTAAATGTCCATTTAATGTAGCATAATGTAGAGCGCTCCTGCCTCTAAAATCAGTATGTTAACATACTGGTGCGATGTATGTTGGTAATCAGAATCTGTGCACTCCGAAATTAGCAACTGACAAATTTCTAGATTGCCATTTACAGCAGCATAATGCAGGGCAGTCCTGCCTCTATCATCTACAATATTTAAATCAAGAAGAATGTATACCAAAATTTTGCCGGGTCTCGTGTGTGATTCTGTGTTATTTTGTCTAGCATGTTGTTCCATTTATCGCAATTATGATCTTCTATGGCTTTTTTAACGTCTTCTTGTAACTTATTGAATATTCATTTGTCTTGTGGGTGATGTGTCTTTATATATTGGCGGTGTGCTTTTCTCTTCTTCTTTATTAATTGAATTATGTTGGGCGGAAGCGGTCTACTGTAAGGGTTGATGTTGATTGTTTTGAGTGGTACTGCTGTGATGCGGGCTGTGAGGCGACCGCTGGAATAAGTCTTTCACATTGACGTCTGCCCAGCTAAATATTAAAGAGATACAAACTTCTAAATGTCCATTTAATGTAGCATAATGTAGAGCGCTCCTGCCTCTAAAATCAGTATGTTAACATACTGGTGCGATGTATGTTGGTAATCAGAATCTGTGCACTCCGAAATTAGCAACTGACAAATTTCTAGATTGCCATTTACAGCAGCATAATGCAGGGCAGTCCTGCCTCTATCATCTACAATATTTAAATCAAGAAGAATGTATACCAAAATTTTGCCGGGTCTCGTGTGTGATTCTGTGTTATTTTGTCTAGCCTGTTGTTCCATTTATCGCAATTATGATCTTCTATGGCTTTTTTAACGTCTTCTTGTAACTTATTGAATATTCATTTGTCTTGTGGGTGATGTGTCTTTATATATTGGCGGTGTGCTTTTCTCTTCTTCTTTATTAATTGAATTATGTTGGGCGGAAGCGGTCTACTGTAAGGGTTGATGTTGATTGTTTTGAGTGGTACTGCTGTGATGCGGGCTGTGAGGCGACCGCTGGAATAAGTCTTTCACATTGACGTCTGCCCAGCTAAATATTAAAGAGATACAAACTTCTAAATGTCCATTTAATGTAGCATAATGTAGAGCGCTCCTGCCTCTAAAATCAGTATGTTAACATACTGGTGCGATGTATGTTGGTAATCAGAATCTGTGCACTCCGAAATTAGCAACTGACAAATTTCTAGATTGCCATTTACAGCAGCATAATGCAGGGCAGTCCTGCCTCTATCATCTACAATATTTAAATCAAGAAGAATGTATACCAAAATTTTGCCGGGTCTCGTGTGTGATTCTGTGTTATTTTGTCTAGCATGTTGTTCCATTTATCGCAATTATGATCTTCTATGGCTTTTTTAACGTCTTCTTGTAACTTATTGAATATTCATTTGTCTTGTGGGTGATGTGTCTTTATATATTGGCGGTGTGCTTTTCTCTTCTTCTTTATTAATTGAATTATGTTGGGCGGAAGCGGTCTACTGTAAGGGTTGATGTTGATTGTTTTGAGTGGTACTGCTGTGATGCGGGCTGTGAGGCGACCGCTGGAATAAGTCTTTCACATTGACGTCTGCCCAGCTAAATATTAAAGAGATACAAACTTCTAAATGTCCATTTAATGTAGCATAATGTAGAGCGCTCCTGCCTCTAAAATCAGTATGTTAACATACTGGTGCGATGTATGTTGGTAATCAGAATCTGTGCACTCCGAAATTAGCAACTGACAAATTTCTAGATTGCCATTTACAGCAGCATAATGCAGGGCAGTCCTGCCTCTATCATCTACAATATTTAAATCAAGAAGAATGTATACCAAAATTTTGCCGGGTCTCGTGTGTGATTCTGTGTTATTTTGTCTAGCATGTTGTTCCATTTATCGCAATTATGATCTTCTATGGCTTTTTTAACGTCTTCTTGTAACTTATTGAATATTCATTTGTCTTGTGGGTGATGTGTCTTTATATATTGGCGGTGTGCTTTTCTCTTCTTCTTTATTAATTGAATTATGTTGGGCGGAAGCGGTCTACTGTAAGGGTTGATGTTGATTGTTTTGAGTGGTACTGCTGTGATGCGGGCTGTGAGGCGACCGCTGGAATAAGTCTTTCACATTGACGTCTGCCCAGCTAAATATTAAAGAGATACAAACTTCTAAATGTCCATTTAATGTAGCATAATGTAGAGCGCTCCTGCCTCTAAAATCAGTATGTTAACATACTGGTGCGATGTATGTTGGTAATCAGAATCTGTGCACTCCGAAATTAGCAACTGACAAATTTCTAGATTGCCATTTACAGCAGCATAATGCAGGGCAGTCCTGCCTCTATCATCTACAATATTTAAATCAAGAAGAATGTATACCAAAATTTTGCCGGGTCTCGTGTGTGATTCTGTGTTATTTTGTCTAGCATGTTGTTCCATTTATCGCAATTATGATCTTCTATGGCTTTTTTAACGTCTTCTTGTAACTTATTGAATATTCATTTGTCTTGTGGGTGATGTGTCTTTATATATTGGCGGTGTGCTTTTCTCTTCTTCTTTATTAATTGAATTATGTTGGGCGGAAGCGGTCTACTGTAAGGGTTGATGTTGATTGTTTTGAGTGGTACTGCTGTGATGCGGGCTGTGAGGCGACCGCTGGAATAAGTCTTTCACATTGACGTCTGCCCAGCTAAATATTAAAGAGATACAAACTTCTAAATGTCCATTTAATGTAGCATAATGTAGAGCGCTCCTGCCTCTAAAATCAGTATGTTAACATACTGGTGCGATGTATGTTGGTAATCAGAATCTGTGCACTCCGAAATTAGCAACTGACAAATTTCTAGATTGCCATTTACAGCAGCATAATGCAGGGCAGTCCTGCCTCTATCATCTACAATATTTAAATCAAGAAGAATGTATACCAAAATTTTGCCGGGTCTCGTGTGTGATTCTGTGTTATTTTGTCTAGCATGTTGTTCCATTTATCGCAATTATGATCTTCTATGGCTTTTTTAACGTCTTCTTGTAACTTATTGAATATTCATTTGTCTTGTGGGTGATGTGTCTTTATATATTGGCGGTGTGCTTTTCTCTTCTTCTTTATTAATTGAATTATGTTGGGCGGAAGCGGTCTACTGTAAGGGTTGATGTTGATTGTTTTGAGTGGTACTGCTGTGATGCGGGCTGTGAGGCGACCGCTGGAATAAGTCTTTCACATTGACGTCTGCCCAGCTAAATATTAAAGAGATACAAACTTCTAAATGTCCATTTAATGTAGCATAATGTAGAGCGCTCCTGCCTCTAAAATCAGTATGTTAACATACTGGTGCGATGTATGTTGGTAATCAGAATCTGTGCACTCCGAAATTAGCAACTGACAAATTTCTAGATTGCCATTTACAGCAGCATAATGCAGGGCAGTCCTGCCTCTATCATCTACAATATTTAAATCAAGAAGAATGTATACCAAAATTTTGCCGGGTCTCGTGTGTGATTCTGTGTTATTTTGTCTAGCCTGTTGTTCCATTTATCGCAATTATGATCTTCTATGGCTTTTGTAACGTCTTCTTGTAACTTATTGAATATTCATTTGTCTTGTGGGTGATGTGTCTTTATATATTGGCGGTGTGCTTTTCTCTTCTTCTTTATTAATTGAATTATGTTGGGCGGAAGCGGTCTACTGTAAGGGTTGATGTTGATTGTTTTGAGTGGTACTGCTGTGATGCGGGCTGTGAGGCGACCGCTGGAATAAGTCTTTCACATTGACGTCTGCCCAGCTAAATATTAAAGAGATACAAACTTCTAAATGTCCATTTAATGTAGCATAATGTAGAGCGCTCCTGCCTCTAAAATCAGTATGTTAACATACTGGTGCGATGTATGTTGGTAATCAGAATCTGTGCACTCCGAAATTAGCAACTGACAAATTTCTAGATTGCCATTTACAGCAGCATAATGCAGGGCAGTCCTGCCTCTATCATCTACAATATTTAAATCAAGAAGAATGTATACCAAAATTTTGCCGGGTCTCGTGTGTGATTCTGTGTTATTTTGTCTAGCATGTTGTTCCATTTATCGCAATTATGATCTTCTATGGCTTTTTTAACGTCTTCTTGTAACTTATTGAATATTCATTTGTCTTGTGGGTGATGTGTCTTTATATATTGGCGGTGTGCTTTTCTCTTCTTCTTTATTAATTGAATTATGTTGGGCGGAAGCGGTCTACTGTAAGGGTTGATGTTGATTGTTTTGAGTGGTACTGCTGTGATGCGGGCTGTGAGGCGACCGCTGGAATAAGTCTTTCACATTGACGTCTGCCCAGCTAAATATTAAAGAGATACAAACTTCTAAATGTCCATTTAATGTAGCATAATGTAGAGCGCTCCTGCCTCTAAAATCAGTATGTTAACATACTGGTGCGATGTATGTTGGTAATCAGAATCTGTGCACTCCGAAATTAGCAACTGACAAATTTCTAGATTGCCATTTACAGCAGCATAATGCAGGGCAGTCCTGCCTCTATCATCTACAATATTTAAATCAAGAAGAATGTATACCAAAATTTTGCCGGGTCTCGTGTGTGATTCTGTGTTATTTTGTCTAGCATGTTGTTCCATTTATCGCAATTATGATCTTCTATGGCTTTTTTAACGTCTTCTTGTAACTTATTGAATATTCATTTGTCTTGTGGGTGATGTGTCTTTATATATTGGCGGTGTGCTTTTCTCTTCTTCTTTATTAATTGAATTATGTTGGGCGGAAGCGGTCTACTGTAAGGGTTGATGTTGATTGTTTTGAGTGGTACTGCTGTGATGCGGGCTGTGAGGCGACCGCTGGAATAAGTCTTTCACATTGACGTCTGCCCAGCTAAATATTAAAGAGATACAAACTTCTAAATGTCCATTTAATGTAGCATAATGTAGAGCGCTCCTGCCTCTAAAATCAGTATGTTAACATACTGGTGCGATGTATGTTGGTAATCAGAATCTGTGCACTCCGAAATTAGCAACTGACAAATTTCTAGATTGCCATTTACAGCAGCATAATGCAGGGCAGTCCTGCCTCTATCATCTACAATATTTAAATCAAGAAGAATGTATACCAAAATTTTGCCGGGTCTCGTGTGTGATTCTGTGTTATTTTGTCTAGCATGTTGTTCCATTTATCGCAATTATGATCTTCTATGGCTTTTTTAACGTCTTCTTGTAACTTATTGAATATTCATTTGTCTTGTGGGTGATGTGTCTTTATATATTGGCGGTGTGCTTTTCTCTTCTTCTTTATTAATTGAATTATGTTGGGCGGAAGCGGTCTACTGTAAGGGTTGATGTTGATTGTTTTGAGTGGTACTGCTGTGATGCGGGCTGTGAGGCGACCGCTGGAATAAGTCTTTCACATTGACGTCTGCCCAGCTAAATATTAAAGAGATACAAACTTCTAAATGTCCATTTAATGTAGCATAATGTAGAGCGCTCCTGCCTCTAAAATCAGTATGTTAACATACTGGTGCGATGTATGTTGGTAATCAGAATCTGTGCACTCCGAAATTAGCAACTGACAAATTTCTAGATTGCCATTTACAGCAGCATAATGCAGGGCAGTCCTGCCTCTATCATCTACAATATTTAAATCAAGAAGAATGTATACCAAAATTTTGCCGGGTCTCGTGTGTGATTCTGTGTTATTTTGTCTAGCATGTTGTTCCATTTATCGCAATTATGATCTTCTATGGCTTTTTTAACGTCTTCTTGTAACTTATTGAATATTCATTTGTCTTGTGGGTGATGTGTCTTTATATATTGGCGGTGTGCTTTTCTCTTCTTCTTTATTAATTGAATTATGTTGGGCGGAAGCGGTCTACTGTAAGGGTTGATGTTGATTGTTTTGAGTGGTACTGCTGTGATGCGGGCTGTGAGGCGACCGCTGGAATAAGTCTTTCACATTGACGTCTGCCCAGCTAAATATTAAAGAGATACAAACTTCTAAATGTCCATTTAATGTAGCATAATGTAGAGCGCTCCTGCCTCTAAAATCAGTATGTTAACATACTGGTGCGATGTATGTTGGTAATCAGAATCTGTGCACTCCGAAATTAGCAACTGACAAATTTCTAGATTGCCATTTACAGCAGCATAATGCAGGGCAGTCCTGCCTCTATCATCTACAATATTTAAATCAAGAAGAATGTATACCAAAATTTTGCCGGGTCTCGTGTGTGATTCTGTGTTATTTTGTCTAGCATGTTGTTCCATTTATCGCAATTATGATCTTCTATGGCTTTTTTAACGTCTTCTTGTAACTTATTGAATATTCATTTGTCTTGTGGGTGATGTGTCTTTATATATTGGCGGTGTGCTTTTCTCTTCTTCTTTATTAATTGAATTATGTTGGGCGGAAGCGGTCTACTGTAAGGGTTGATGTTGATTGTTTTGAGTGGTACTGCTGTGATGCGGGCTGTGAGGCGACCGCTGGAATAAGTCTTTCACATTGACGTCTGCCCAGCTAAATATTAAAGAGATACAAACTTCTAAATGTCCATTTAATGTAGCATAATGTAGAGCGCTCCTGCCTCTAAAATCAGTATGTTAACATACTGGTGCGATGTATGTTGGTAATCAGAATCTGTGCACTCCGAAATTAGCAACTGACAAATTTCTAGATTGCCATTTACAGCAGCATAATGCAGGGCAGTCCTGCCTCTATCATCTACAATATTTAAATCAAGAAGAATGTATACCAAAATTTTGCCGGGTCTCGTGTGTGATTCTGTGTTATTTTGTCTAGCATGTTGTTCCATTTATCGCAATTATGATCTTCTATGGCTTTTTTAACGTCTTCTTGTAACTTATTGAATATTCATTTGTCTTGTGGGTGATGTGTCTTTATATATTGGCGGTGTGCTTTTCTCTTCTTCTTTATTAATTGAATTATGTTGGGCGGAAGCGGTCTACTGTAAGGGTTGATGTTGATTGTTTTGAGTGGTACTGCTGTGATGCGGGCTGTGAGGCGACCGCTGGAATAAGTCTTTCACATTGACGTCTGCCCAGCTAAATATTAAAGAGATACAAACTTCTAAATGTCCATTTAATGTAGCATAATGTAGAGCGCTCCTGCCTCTAAAATCAGTATGTTAACATACTGGTGCGATGTATGTTGGTAATCAGAATCTGTGCACTCCGAAATTAGCAACTGACAAATTTCTAGATTGCCATTTACAGCAGCATAATGCAGGGCAGTCCTGCCTCTATCATCTACAATATTTAAATCAAGAAGAATGTATACCAAAATTTTGCCGGGTCTCGTGTGTGATTCTGTGTTATTTTGTCTAGCATGTTGTTCCATTTATCGCAATTATGATCTTCTATGGCTTTTTTAACGTCTTCTTGTAACTTATTGAATATTCATTTGTCTTGTGGGTGATGTGTCTTTATATATTGGCGGTGTGCTTTTCTCTTCTTCTTTATTAATTGAATTATGTTGGGCGGAAGCGGTCTACTGTAAGGGTTGATGTTGATTGTTTTGAGTGGTACTGCTGTGATGCGGGCTTGAGTGACTATGTCTGTTATGGATGATGCGTATTGTTCTATATCGTGCCAAGTTGTGGGTGGTTGTGCTATTAGGTTGTTTGATAGTTGTTCTGCTGTGTTTCTGAATAGCTCCCAGTCGGCGTTCGTGAAGTCATTTACTGTGATTGTTCTTCTGCTTTCTGTGTTCCATGGATTGGTCCTTATTGTTACAATTATTGGTATATGATCTGTGTCTGGTGGTGTGTCGGTTATTACATCTTCTATTTGGGGGAATGTGAGTTTCGAGGTTAGTATTTTGTCGGGGGAGGTTGGTTGTTGGTTGCCTGTTCCTAGTCTTGTAGGTCCTGGTACTAGGACAAGTTTTAAGTCTGTGTTGTCCAGCACTTTCTTTAGTTGTCGTCCATTTGTGTTTAACAAACTTATTTAATTAAAAACATGTTTTATTCATTAGAGGGCTTTTTAATAAATGTGATTTTAATGTATTCCAGTTTATTAACTTCAATGCCATAATAATAATGATAATGATATTGATAATGATAATGATAACGACAACGACAACAACAATAATAAAAATAATAATAATAGTATTTATTTCATCCAGTTTATCATACATATGATTTTGGACATGTCAGAAATACAATTACATATTTACAAACTGGTTTCTCAGATTTCCTTCAATGTATGTATATTTGTATACTTACATGTTCCTCAAGCTGTTAATAAATTTAGTATTTTGTACACTATAAACAAGAAGCTTGTACACATTTGTATATATTTAATATAACCAATGATTCACCTGTTTTCTGTATGAACATAAGGTAGATAAACTGTTAAAGTAATGAATGTTATGATAAACTCAGAAACGTTTTGCTTAAGCTTACCTGTAACTGCAGAAACTTAAATTGTTTAAAAGATTTCACATCTATCGATATAGTGTGAACCCAAAATAGCTGTTCATAGTGTCTTAACATTTACACATTTTGTCATATGTGTGTGCCCTAGGAAACTGCTCACAAGTAGGTATAAAAGTATACCGTTATTGTAACTATGGCTGATGCAAAATTTAATGGCAGGTGGCTCATCACAACCTTCAATCTTAGGCTTGTCATGCCTTGTGGTGTTGTATACTTAAACATGCTGTGAAATCACACTGTAAAGTCGTGACATAAATATTGTGACTTTTTGGTGTGGGTGTGAAGTAAAGTAGACAGATGTAGTCGAGATAAAGAAACACTTTTATTTCCGTAAACAGTAACTTTGTACACTTGTTGCAACAGCAAGAAAGTCTTTTCCGATTCTCCAACAGCACGGCTCCGAACTCGTAACACAAAGAACTAACTCTTCTCCGTCGGCACGACCCCTCAACGCTTCACATACCTCTGTCCTGTCCTCGGCACGACTACTCAACGCTTCACATACGCTTGACTCCTCTTCTGTCGCACTTTACCGCTACTTATATCTCCCAGGCACTATTCTGGAAAGTTCAGTTATTGCAGTGAAATACAAAGTAGAAGATTCCAGTAGCCTCTATCCTTTTCTCTCTTTCGGCAAGCGCCCCAACAATGCGGTCATTCTCTATCTCTTTCCTTCGGCTCCTTTGCGGTAGTGCCGACAATAATGCGATGGGTGACACTGCTGTTGTCGGCAATTAGATGCGGCGGGCGCGGTGACAATATCATTTGGACCTACAAAATTTATTGACACAACAGGAAAGAGAATAGTAATAGTCAGCTATCAGCTGCCATTAAACTTTGTGTCTACCATAACTCAAGGGCCCTCCAAGGTTATGTTTGAGTATGTGCTGGTTTTGCTAAAGAGAGAGAGCTCTTTCTATAGAGCAATCTGTTTAAAAAAATAAAATATGTTAGTCATATGAGTGTCTCTACTCTCAGTTTTATTTCCATAGCTATAGCACGAAATTCTTTAAATGCCTGGAAGACCTTAGTATAGAACCTAGAGGAAAAAGATCTCTCCAGATTGCCTCTTTTTTCCTATAAAGGATTGCCAAATACCAGACCTCTGCCTATGTGAAATGTAAATATGTGTTATGAGGTGTGCAAAAGTAGTGAAAAGTAATTAAGCTAAAAGTTGTAAACCTTCATATGTACTGCTTATCAGGAATAAGCCAATATGATTATCAATGCAGGCTCCACTACTCATTCCAGGCTTATTTAAATAGAACATTTTTAGTTTTAACCAAAAATAATTAACTTTATTGGTTAAGTCAAATACTGAGGTCCAAGTAACAGGATTTGACAAGATCAGAAAAATGAGCATCTGTTTTCACTCCCCTTTATTCCTGGTGGTATCACTGTGTAAGGTTTTGTACATTGTTATATGTTAAAAACAAAGTTTCTGGTTGTAATTGTTCATTAATTTGAGGGAGAGTCAAGTTAAAATTTTAAGATGAAAAATGCAGATATTAGATAAAGACATGTGTATGAAAGAATAGCAATGCCTCATCTCTCTTTTGCAAGTAAACTGAACTATGTATTTACAACACTGATAGATGTAGAAGACGTACAGGCTGGAGCAAAATGCATGACACATTTATGTAATCTGACTGTGCAACAGTACATAGCTTTGGAATTGTTAATTTGTTACAAAAGGTCAGTCATTTTCAATTGCAATGAATCAGTGGCCCATACAGTGAGTGAGTGAGTAAGTAGGGTTTAAGGGCCCGTCGACAGCTAGCTCATTAGAGCCCCTGGCCCATACAGATATGCATTTAAGCTACAGAAGCTTCTACTTATTTAAATAGTATAATTGTTCAGCATTTCTTATGCCTAGGAGATCAATATTGTCATGCTCCTGATCATCAGACTATTGTGCAAACGGTCAAGTGTGGAAAACAGGAAATCATCTACCTGATCATCAGACTATTGTGCAAAGGGTCAAGTGTGGAAAATAGGAAATCTACCTCATCATCAGACTATTGTGCAAACGGTCAAGTGTGGAAAATAGGAAATCATCTACCTGATCATCAGACTACTGTGCAAAGGGTCAAGTGTGGAAAACAGGAAATCATCTACCTGATCATCAGACTATTGTGCAAAGGGTCAAGTGTGGAAAACAGGAAATCATCTACCTGATCATCAGACTATTGTGCAAAGGGTCAAGTGTGGAAAACAGGAAATCATCTACCTGATCATCAGACTATTGTGCAAAGGGTCAAGTGTGGAAAATAAGAAATCTACATGATCATCAGACTATTGTGCAAAGGGTCAAGTGTGGAAAATAAGAAATCTACATGATCATCAGACTATTGTGCAAAGGGTCAAGTGTGGAAAATAAGAAATCTACCTGATCATCAGACTATTGTGCAAAGGGTCAAGTGTGGAAAATAAGAAATCTACCTGATCATCAGACTACTGTGCAAAGGGTCAAGTGTGGAAAATAAGAAATCATCTACCTGATCATCAGACTATTGTGCAAAGGGTCAAGTGTGGAAAATAAGAAATCATCTACCTGATCATCAGACTATTGTGCAAAGGGTCAAGTGTGGAAAACAGGAAATCATCTACCTGATCATCAGACTATTGTGCAAAGGGTCAAGTGTGGAAAATAAGAAATGATCTACCTGATCATCAGACTATTGTGCAAACGGTCAAGTGTGGAAAACAGGAAATCATCTACCTGATCATCAGACTGTTGTGCAAAGGGTCAAGTGTGGAAAATAAGAAATCTAACTGATCATCAGACTATTGTGCAAAGGGTCAAGTGTGTAAAATAGGAAATCATCTACTTGATCATCAGACCATTGTGCAAAGGGTCAAGTGTGGAAAACAGGAAATCTACCTGATCATCAGACTATTGTGCAAAGGGTCAAGTGTGGAAAATAAGAAATCTACCTGATCATCAGACTATTGTGCAAAGGGTCAAGTGTGGAAAATAAGAAATCTACCTGATCATCAGACCATTGTGCAAACGGTCAAGTGTGGAAAACAGGAAATCATCTACCTGATCATCAGACTATTGTGCAAAGGGTCAAGTGTGGAAAATAAGAAATCTACCTGATCATCAGACTATTGTGCAAAGGGTCAAGTGTGGAAAATAAGAAATCTACCTGATCATCCAAAAAGTGCCCGAGAATAGCAGTCATGTTCAAGGAGAAATGCAGCCAAGCCAACGGTGCTCAGCCCATAAACATTCACCGACAATGCCAACCAGCCAGCTATTTTTTCCATGAATATTACATTTTTATAAGTTGCAAATTCATAAGTTACACCCAATTCATCAACAGATGAGAATAACATTCTGTGCGCAACTTCAGTATGTTGTGGAAAACAATATTCTGCCTAATATGTTTATGGCAGATTAGGATTATTTCCATTTAAATGGATTTGTGAACAACAAAACTTTCCATACTAATCAGACACCAACCCTCAGTTGCTTCAAGAAACCCCACAGCACTGTCCTAAATGTGGTGTTGCGCAGTGTAGCAAAATTTTACATTATTGGCACATACATTTTCTGGGGTCCCCAGAACTGTTAGTATTAACTTGGAATGATGTCTTTGAATGATCATCACCTTTCTTGGTACCTGAATTAAGAAGAAAAGGACATCTTGACACTATGTGGTTCCAGCAAGATGGGGCTATTTCCCATAGAACTATCCAGATTTCTTTGCAATTGTCTCAAGGAGAGAGTACTTCCACTCACAAGGAGACAATTGCAGAATTAAACACTTCCATTCATCAAGATATTGCAGAAATTCTGTTCGACATGTTTACAAGTGTGATGACAGCTTCCTGATTCAACTGTGTGCTTGTGAAGTGAATGGAGGGAATTTAAGGGATGTGATTCTCAGAAAGTAGTTGTGTTTTCATCAGATGACAAAGTGTGGACATTTTCTAGCTCTGGAAACAATCAATACTAGGTATCCCACAGAAGAATGGCTGCACATATATACTGATGGATCCTCCAAGGAAAACCTTACTGGAGCTGGAGTTACGTGTTCACATTTTTCCTTTTATCATTCTGTTGGCAGAGACACAACAAATTATGATGGAGAAATAGAGGCTATACACATTGCTCTCCGACAATTATTAAATCTTCCCTTAAATAAATTTAACAAGGCAGTAATTCTTTCGGATTCTAAAGCTGCAATTCAGGGAATATGTTCAAATACTACAACAAAGTCAACAAAAATTAGAGAATGCTACAAAATGTTAACACAACTCCAAAAAGTTAATAAGACTGTTCATCTCCAATGGATTCCAGCACACTGTGGAGTCATGGGGAATGAAGCTGCAGACTCACTTGCAAAGAAAGGCACAACAATAAAACAAAAGTCTAAATTCAATTTCTCATATTCCTCAATAAAATGCTTGATCATTAAAAAATTTTCTCATTCATACCTACAAGAAATAGAAACAAATGCCAAAGATAAAAAATGGATTACACTACTTTCCAACCCAGATATAATCCCCCAGAGACCAAGGAAAACAGCTGTTGCAGCCTTCCGACTACTGACAAATCACGACTGCTTAGCAAGTCATCTCTACAGAATAGGTATCTCAGCTTCACCAATATGTGTCCTGTGTAACGATCCAGCAGAAATGGACGAAGACCACTTGAAGACCTGCGAAGCATTAAGATCAGAAGAAACTACAGTTCAAAAGTATTGGAAAGCATGAATGCTAATGGCTTCATTGCCAGATGCAAGGCACTAGAAAACAACAACAAAGTGTGGACATTGTTTTCTAACAAACTGCATTTTTAGGTATGCAGCCATTCTTTAATGCATTGCTCCAGCCTGTATAAGAAATGAAAATGGCTGGACTGTAGAGTGCAGCATATTAGATTTGACAAAAATAAAAAAATATTGACTAAAGAATTTCATGTTTTGTTTTTTATGTAGGACAAATAAATGCAGGTAAATAAATACCTGGGAAACGTTTTTGAAAATACTCAAGTTAAAAGTTGACAAATGTTTCCAAAAATATGTGGTAAAAATTTCAGCTTCCTACACTTAGCATTTATTGAGAAAAAGAGGCATGTTTATAGGCATTTTTAACACTGTTGAGATAAGCCAGAGTGAATCCCTTTAAGTTCCACTGCCACCAGCCAGAAATCAAGAAAGTGAGCAGAGGAAGGACTCGGTTTACCAGAAAACTGCCCTGAATTTCTTTCAGAATCAACAAGAAGTATCAAGTGTAAAGTGGATATGTTATATCCTTGAATGAGTAATTTTAAAGACTGATCCAAATAACTGAACCTCTGAAAGTAAAAGTACAAGAAAGAACTTACTGCATGCTGGATATGTATGGAGCAAAAATATTTTCCTGAGGTAGTTGCAAAACAGTGGAGGGCTCTTGCTGATAAAGTGCAAAATCAGATTACTCTACATTCAGATTTAGATTTAGAATACTGAAATGTTTCACTTCACGTGCTCCATACATACATATGCTGGTGTATGCAATTATATATAATCTCTTGTTCATACATTCTTTATGTAATATTTTAATAACTTATAGCAAGTCAAGTAAACAATTGAGTACTGATCTTTGTTATCTTACTAGTAAAATTAAATGTGTTAATAATGTTTGATTATTCCATGTATGTGATATATTTCTGTATTCTGTTTATATGCATGTTACTGTCCAATTATATACAGGATGGAAGTGAAATAATCTGTCAAACTGCAAGAGAAAACTTCTCTTATTGTGAATAACAACAATAATTGTATATATGTACAACAGGCTGTGTGTGCTTGTTTTGAGACTGAAACTGTTGAACTTTTGACTTTATAAGATGAAAATAAATTTAGAAAAATGTCACTGCAGTTTTCTTCTTTGCCTATTCCAGTATTCCACTTGTATTACAATTCAGTTACAAATGCAAGAATTTCCAGGCAGAGCAAACACTTGTTTATGGTGTGACCAGCATTTAGAAAATACCAGGACCTGGCAGCAGTGTTTCAACATGTCAGGATATCCATATATGACAGTAGCATTCATTTGTTTTCCTGTCTGTGAAAACATTCGGCTGCAAAATATCCACTCTTTGCAACTCATTATTTGCCCTTCACTCTGTACTGTATGCCCACGACAAGAAGGCTAGAGGGGAATGAAGAGCAGAGGGGGCTTCAATTGTTTATCTGCTCCGGTAGCGTATCTGTTTACTAGGAAATGAGTGCATGAGAATGCATATGAGTCACCCACGTTGCCAGATCTAATGCGCTTTGCAGTATTACAGGTGCAGAGATTTTTTAGTATTATGCATTATTTGGCTCTCGCTGCTAACACGCGCTATGGCGCTACAGTTATATACTCGTATTTTGTTAGTTTTATTCTTGGCTTAATATTTACATATGGCTGCAGTTCGAAAGAAGGGACGAAGTATTCACAGTGAAGCAAGGGAGGTAATTATAAAAGTGATAGAAGTATATGACGAAGCGAAATTAGGACAGTTGAAATGTTTATTATCACAAAGAAATTTACGCGTGGCAAATTATTGTGGGATATCGGAACATAGTGTAACAAGAATAAGAAGAGAAGGTGTTAAAGCTGGTGAAAAATCACTTCATACTCCGGGGAAAAAGAGACCAAAGGCAGAGGAATGCAAATTTCATTGTGATGACTTTGATAGAACAGTAATTAAAAACATAATTCGAGACTTTTATTTGGTTAAAAAACAAGTGGCCACTGTACCGAAGCTACTTGCAGCAATTAAGGAAAAAATAAATTTTCCTTGGGGAAGAGAAACTCCGCAGAAGCTATTGCACGATATGGGTTTCAAATGGAAGTGATGTGGAAGCAAGAGAAAATTACTTATTGAACGTCCAGATATAGTTAACTGGAGAGCTAAATACCTAAGAGCTATAAATGGATACAGAAATGCTGGGAGAAATATCATTTACATTGATGAGTCCTGGGTGGACAATAATTTGACATTTGGGAAGTGCTGGCAGAGTGATGATATCTATGGGATTACGACAAATACTAGCTCTTCAAACCGCCTGATTCTTGTAAATGCAGGCAGCAACGAAGGTTTCATACCCGGAGCTTCTTTGATATTCAAAGCTGGACTTGCTAGCGGCGATTATCATGGCCAAATGAATGGAGAACATTTCCAGAAATGGTTGGAGGAGAAACTGTTACCTAATATACCCTGCAGTAGTGTCATCGTGCTTGATAATGCTCCATACCACAGTGTACAAGAAAATAAGCCTCCGTCAAAATATGCTGTAAAGCAAGAAATGGTACAATGGTTGGAGAACAACAATATTCATATTCTGCTGCAATGCGAAAGACCGGCTTGTTTGATTTAATTCAAATACATAAACCAAAGGAAAAAATATACCATATCGACAGAATAATAGAAATGCATGGGCATACGGTTCTTAGATTACCTCCTTATATGTGCGAGTTGAACGCTATAGAATTGGCATGGGCAGCAATAAAACGACATGTAAGAGAGCATAATGTAACCGGCGATCTACATTTAAGAAATCTACAGCAAGTGTGTGAAAGTGCAGTGAACTCTGTTACAACAGCTGATTGGGAGGGCTATGTTAGGCACGTTAAGAAACTTGATGAGTTCAGGCAAAAGGATGGGCTAGTGGAAGATGCAATAGACAATTTTGTTATATCACTAGGAGGTCTGGAGACTAGTGACGAAGATGCAGAAAGCGGTAGTGGCAGCAGCGAAGGTGACGACTTCTCCGACTCGGATCTTGCACGACAACTGGACTTCTAGGTGAGTTATGTGACAACACTGTGTATTTTAAACGAACCTAGCATCCTTATCATACTTGGAAACTAGACATAAACACCGTGCGGGAAGCAAAACATGATTATGTTACACATTCCTAAGCCTTGCCTTCTTGTGCTGGGCATACAGTACTATGCACTATGTATATGGCATACAGAATATCTTGACTGTCTCTATGATATGGTGGTTAGCAGGCTAGATTCCAAATATAGAGGTACCAGGTTCGACTCCTGGCAGGAGATTGGGCATTTTTCTTTAGGCCAGGATTATTTGCCATCAGTCTTAGCATCTGGAAGTATGAATGAGAGTGCTAATGTGTGTATGAATTTGATGTAATGACCACAAGTAAAAACAACTCAAATATTAACACTACTGTAAGCAAGTGAACATCATTATTAAAGATGAAACAATTCATGATAGCTTAGTGGTTAGAGCAGCCGAACAGTAACCGGTAGATCCGTGGTTCAAATCCCGGTCATGGCATTCAATTTTTCAGTCTCACTCTACCCTTTCCAATTACGTCCTACACACGGCTAGTGTGGAAAAACATTAATTACATTAATTGACCTTATAGTTGGTTATACTAGAAGCCCGGGACATAAGTACTTACAGTACTGTAAGAGAGTATCTCAGAGTAAATTGGGATCTCCTTGTGCGGTTTACCGGGAATAATGCGAGTGAGTAGGAGAATTTATGTCATATCGGCACGTTGGCCATGATAACTTAGTGTTTAGAGCAGCTGCACGGTAACCGGTAGATCTGTGGTTCAAATCCCAATCATGGCATTAAATTCTTCAGTCTCATTCTACCCTTTCCAATTATGTCCTACACACGGCTAGTGTGAAAAAACATTAATTATATGAAACAATTCCTTTGTAACTAAGATATCAGTTTAACGTCAACATGCACTATATAAACATTATGTCACTGGGAGGGGGTTCTCTGTATTGTCTTGTGCACCTGGAATCTGCTCTTGTTGACCTCTGACCGGGTGCGAAGTTCAGAATCGGCTACAGTGTACGGTTTATGTGTAGCCAACCTCTCGTCCATTGAAGGAACTGTTTTATCTTTAATCATTATCAATGAGCAATTGTTCCAAAGGTAAAAAACTGCTGATATAAGCAAGAGAAATTAAAGGTGGCATAAAAATGGAACAAAAAAATCTGTTGTACTCACGTGACTTTCTCTACTCTTGTACTAACCATTCTTGCAAACTCTTATTCCTGTATCTTCTTCGTGATAGTTGAGATAAGCATTTGCATAAATTATCTTATTGCTTACTTCCTTATCCAAGGTGCAAGGTGAGTATGATAATACAGTAGGCTTTGAGCGATAGTCAAATCTTTTAAAGCTTTAGGATTCTGATCTCTTTGCACAATTAACATAAAAAAATGAATGACGATGTTATATTTGACAGAAGTATAAGTTCTCCAAAACTCACACCAATAACAAGGCCTATCTCTGAAATGATTCACTGGACAAAAACTTTAGTCAGACATAAATTGTATATTTGAGCAAGATCTACATGTTTTCTATAGTGAGATTTGTCTATCTCTTACACTTCACCAGTTATGCAAAAGTCATCCAGAGTAAATACGATTACAGGGGCTATAGCCAGAAAATTCAAGATATACATTTCATTTGTCGTAAAATAATCTCCCACATGACATTTTAATCAAAATCGTTAGAGCCATTTTCAAGAAAATCAAAATTTTCCATGTAAAAGGTAGTTTAAGGTGAATTAATTTTCTTCAAAATCTTCATGTCACATCCTTGAAAGATATTAGACTTACTAGCTGTGGTTTTTAACTGACTTTTCATTTTTGAGTTATGCTGTCCAAAGACTGACAGACACACAGGACCTTTTTTTAAAAATGCTTTTTTTTGGGGGGGGGGGGATTCAGAGGGCCACAAAATATATGTTCGGTGAAATCTTGATATAAAATTTTTGGGTGAATATAATACTTCCTCTACTTTACTATATGCAGTAGAGAAAGCAATAAAAGGAAGAGTTGGAACAGGCAAGAACAGGTACCAAGGGGCTGAGTGGTCTAAAAATAATAAGAAATTGTGCTGATGAAAGAGTGAATTGACTGAAATACTCTTGCTCCACTTATCCACAGGACATGTTTTACAAGGCATCCCCCACATTATCTGCTCCTAACCATTGGCTGACTTTGGAGCTGGATTTTAGTTTTCTGCTGTCTTCTCTTGACTGGTCAATGAACTTCATGATGAAATCTCTTGCAGGTAGGTGGTATTTCAGAGTTCATTAGTCACTCTTGGAACTTCTTAACCTATACTTTTTCCCACAAGTTTAGTTCTAGCAGTCTCTTGATGTGCTTTAGTAATTTCACCTCTTTGTGGTATGATTCTCTTCCCAAAAATGGTTAGCCACTGCAGACGTTTCCAATTTTTCATATCTGATATTGTGGAAAAGTCTACAGTGACTAATATAATACTAGTGTTTCCATCACAAAAGAGTTGCACAATAATAAAACTTTGTGATATCTAGCTATGTGCTTCCTATTCTATATTCGTTATAATTAGAATATTGACTGTAAATAAATATATGTGGCAGAGAAAGAATATGATTGGCCATTGACTGAAACACAGCTACCACTGCAATCATCCTTTAATGAACACTAAGCCAGAAGTAGTCTCGTATCATTTCATAGTTATCATGTAACCACTGAGCCCTCTCCCTAAAGTTGTTTGGATTGGGTTAGACTCGGCATGGCAGTGGTTGTTGAAACCCATGGGAGATTGAGAATGTCTGGATAGTGCTGCCCAGACAGGATTGTGAGTTCTCTCGTTCTATCCTGCAGAGCTGGGAGATGCCACTAGATCATTGTGACCTTCCTGAGGTTTATCAGTAGTCTTTCCCTCTGGGTTTGACGTATGTAAGTCCCTACATAAATGAGGAGGAGCTTTTTAGACTAAAGTACTGTCCTAATGCAAAGCCACAAAGAAAGTAATGTCACTCAATTGACCTCTCCTTGGTGCTAGAAGGGGAGCTTTGGACCCAGATAGGCCTTCCATCGATGTGTAACATAGCAGTTACTTACTGATTTTTAGTGACAATTTCAGTGCTACAGCTAATTCTGTAAAATACAGTCAAGTGAAAGTGCTGTTAAGAAGCTTTTGGCAAGCATGGCCAAAAACATGAACATACCTGATGTCATAAATCATCCATTAAAGAACGGGGGGAAAAAAATAGTGCTAAATCTGTTCAATCTTCTAATTCAGAGAAATCCCACAGCGCCAGTGAATGATGTAGTGCAACTCATGGTCAAGTTTAAGGTGACTCTCAATGATCTCTGATAGAATTTAAAGTAATGGGTATGCTGAAATAAGCCCAGAACTTCGATGGACTAAGTGGACAAATGCCTAAAGTGTGCTACCTATTCCAAAGATAACTTCTTTCTGATAACGGAATGCCAACAAGAGAAAAATTGGCGCTGGATATTTAATATGTTTACATCCAGTTGGTTAGCAAGTCTGAAAATAATGTAGCGAGTTACCGAGGTCTATTTATGTGAGCTTGCTTGCTGTTTAACAGTGAAACCTTTGGGATTCAGAAGGAGAATCCCACAATGAAGAATAAGGTAAGATACACATTATATGATGCAGTAACATTTTTAACAACAAAATAGTGTCACCCAATTCACACCAAACTGCCAGGTGCTTGTAAGGCACTCCCCTTCCTTGAAAAAACTGTTTGTGCAACAACTGTCATTTAAGAACCCCATTTATGTTGGAGACTAGCAGAACCTACAGTTGCAAAGGCCATTCAGCTTCTTTTTTTTTTTTTTTTTTTAATTAATGCTCTCCAACGTAATGTCATATCGGACAGTGAATGAATGAATGAAATGGGTGAAATTATGCTCAAATGAGCCTGAGGTCCATGGAGCTTTAAGTTATCTGACATTTGTCTTCTCAAGATAAGGGAAACCCTTTGAAAAATACCTTACCCGGATAACTCACCCTAAGCGAGATTCGAACTTGCGACCTCTTGAACGTGAGGCAGACACGCTAACCATCAATCTACCAAGGCGGGCAGGCCATTCAGCTGGAAAGGTAACATACACAGATACGAACAAACACTTTAACACAATCTTTCTACCTTCAGTGTACTCCATTATCTATGCTGGTATCATTTATTCAGTTCAAAAACCATAAATACCAGCAAAATCTTAGCTTTATTTTATGTATAGAGCAATAGGACAACTTTTGTATTCTTAATCTGATGAAAGATGGTGTTAATTTTTACGTGAACAATGAAATAATTTGAACATCATTTATTTTTTTATTTTATATTTACACCAAGTAATGAGCCCTTTTACAGTTACATACAATGATTTCTTCTCAAAAAGGTAACATTTAAAAAAATAATTCCTTATAACATTTTACTGTTGAAGAAATATCTTTAATCACCTGTATCAACTGATACAAAAATATATTCATTAAAGATAATATGCATTCAGAAATATATACATCTTCAGCTACATTATGATTTTGTAATTACAGTTTTTATGAAAACTTTGGTTGTAATTCCCAGTAAGTTATTTCTTCTGTTATTTGAGCAACTATTAAAATGCTAAGTCATTTCTATATCCTAGTTTCTGTCATTGTAAAAGAATTACAAATACGTTTTGTTTTAAACTGAACATTCCTTGCAAACAATACAAAGGAAAATGGTGAAGCTTGTAGGCCTGGAAACTACATTCTGTTGGATCAGCGCCAGCCATAAAAGTCTAAGCATGTACATTCAATACATTCTCATTCTCTATTGTTGCCAGCACTTCAGTGTTTTATCTGCTGGTAACAGTATTCAAGATCTCTTTCTTGTGCTCTTTGGCAATTTACAAAATCGTCAAGATGGGACTGGGGGAGAGTTGAGGTGCAAGGCAATAACAGGAATGTACAGATGCCAATGTACACTCCCAGCCAAAGAATTCAACAAAAATTGTCACTGAATTCATTGCACATTGTTGTTATTCTGACCCTGGTTCACAGCAGGGGCAACACAACAAAGGACGGTTGGAGCTCACTGGCACTGTGCTTAATTAAGGTGCTCAAAGTCAAACTTCCTCACACCACTCACACATACACATGACCAACAACAATCGAGCGGCAACACAAAGGGTTTTCCAGAATATTCAAGGTGTCCATCGGCTGGCATGTTTGTAGAAGTTATGTCATCCTCACTATGTAAGTAGATAAGGCAATGAGTTAGAGGAATTATGGTTACAGACATGAGTCGGTCAGTGAATGCGAGACAGCTGTGTGTGTGTGTGTGTGTGTGTGTGTGTGTGTGTGTGTGTGTGTGTGTGTGTGTATGTGTGTGTGTGTGTGTGTGTGTGTGTGTGTGTGTGTGTGTGTGGAGCTTTAGGTTTATCTATTTTAGTATCAATAATTCGTACACATGGAAATGATTACTTCAATTCATTGTACTGTTGTGAAAGATATGTTGTGTCAAAGTGAAGAAAGACAGTGAAAGGACTGAGTCAAGGTTACAAGAAGAAAAGTTATGAGCTGTAATATCACAAAAGGCTAGATTGTGTTAATGTCAGTAAAAGAGAACCTTGTATTTGTGCAAAAATTTTAGAAGAAAACAAAGTGAGAAAAAAATATTGGACTGGACTTTTGTTACTTTGTTACGTTATTTTACATCTGTCAAGTGTTTTGTTTTGATGCCATCTTCACATATCAGTCTGAAAAAGCAGAATTACAAAAGCACACAACACAGCAGAATGGCTCAGGCAGTAATGTTTGTGGCTCATCTTAGAGAGGTCCTGA
Source organism: Tenodera sinensis (assembly GCA_030765045.1). Taxonomy (NCBI): domain Eukaryota; kingdom Metazoa; phylum Arthropoda; class Insecta; order Mantodea; family Mantidae; genus Tenodera; species Tenodera sinensis. The sequence continues at coordinate 366,445,742 of CM060964.1, read as the reverse complement.
GTTCAACTCCCATGGGCAGACAAACTGACTTAACTTTTTTGTGGTTTCCCTCAGTTGCCAAGGTAAATGTCAAATTGGATGTTTCATAACATAACCCAAAGTTGCACTTACAGTTAAAACATGAAAATGAGAATAAATGGCAATAGCAAATGCTCTGCCACTTAACCACAGACAATGAAAGCAGATAAGGGCATTCTAATACCATCTGCCCAGCACATGCAGAAGCAGAGATACAGTTACCTGGCACTAAGGCCTCTGCGGACACATGTCGAAGCTACCAGCTCGCAGTAGTGTAAGGAAGCAGAGATGCAGCTGCCTGGCACCAAGGCCTTTGCAGACATGTGTCGCAGCTACCAGCTAGCAGCCATGTATGGAAGCAGAGGTACAGTTGCCTGGCACTAAGGCCTCTGCAGACATGTGTCGAAGCTACCAGCTAGCAGCCAGTATGGAAGCAGAGGTACAGTTGCCTGGAACTAAGGCCTCTGCAGACACGTGTCGAAGCTACCAGCTAGCAGCCATGTATGGAAGCAGAGGTACAGTTGCCTGACACTAAGGCCTCTGCAGACATGTGTCAAAGCTACCAGCCATGTATGGAAGCAGAGGTACAGCTGCCTGGCACTAAGGCCTCTGCAGACACGTGTCGAAGCTACCAGCTCCCAGTAGTGTATGGAAGCAGAGGTACAGTTGCCTGGCACTAAGGCCTTTGCAGACATGTGTCGAAGCTACCAGCTCCCAGTAGTGTATGGAAGCAGAGGTACAGCTGCCTGGCACTTAGGCCTTTGCAGACATGTGTCGAAGCTACCAGCTCCCAGTAGTGTATAGAAGCAGAGGTACAGTTGCCTGGCACTAAGGCCTCTGCAGACACGTGTCGAAGCTACCAGCTAGCAGCCATGTATGGAAGCAGAGGTACAGTTGCCTGGCACTAAGATCTCTGGACACATGTTGAAGCTGCCATTTGTTTGGCACGTGCCAAACTATCTGGCATCACATACAGAACCAGAGGTACAGTTACCTAGCAATAAGCCATCTGTGGAAACATGATGAAGCTAGGCACTATGGTACAGAGGAAACAATGGCTATGTCTGCCACACACAAGCATGAGGCATCTACTAACAGATACATAGCAATATCACCATATAGTTAAATTGATGTAAAGTAAATAGAAAAAAACACATACACAAACATTTGTAAAATGTCATATCCTTGTGGCTAGGAATCCCTCTTAAACATATGAATGACATCCTTTCTTACTGCTGCCATGAGATTGCTTTTGGTAAGTCTGTGTTCCAACTGCAAAACCTCCCAGAACCATAGAAGTTATAAGTTTACTTACAAGGTGATGTCACAAGTAATAATACAGTAGAATCCCGGTAACTCAGCTCTCAATAACTCGAAAACCTTTTTTTTATTTTTTATCGTTAAACTTGACTAGTCATGCTTCATTGCTTTGAAATCATAAAACCTTGTGCTAGAATTCCTTTTTAACTTTGCTAACATACCTACATAAATATGTAAGAAGGTTCCTTTGTGTTTTCGTGGTTTCAAAACAGCCATGTCGTATCAAGCCAGATGACAGTCAATATAGGACAGAAGTCCGAAAATGAAGTGTTAAAGATTAGGAATTTGAAGCTTGGAGGTGAAAGTAGAGATGTTAAAGCATATAAAATCATCAGTAAATTGTTTCTTAGCTCTTTTTTTGGCACGTCTGAAGAGTGGTTTTGTTTACGTGAGATAAGAAGTCTATTACTCTGCTGAAGTTAACGCAGAGCTGCAGTGTGTCATTTCCTTGTTTATAGTACTGTGGTAATGTTTAAACACTGATACAACTGCAAGAATGAATACTGCAGATGCTCAGTTTTAACTGGTTAATAAGTATTTAACATTTTATGAAGCTTGATAATGGATGCGTAGAGTTTAATGAGATACAAATAATAGAGATAACGTAATAGATCTTTTATGTTCTAATAGATGTAACTTTTTTTCCTTTACGACCCTCCACATTGTTTTACGCAGGCAAACAAAATTATATCGAGTGAGTGAGTGAGTGAGTGAGTGATTAGGGTTTAAGGGCCCGTCGACAGCTAGGTCATTAGAGCCCCAAATTATATCGATGAAAGCCCTGAAAGAATCATATAAATGTTGTAATTTTTGTAAACACAGAAAAATAAATAACACTTAAAAATGCACTGAGATTCTTACAAGATTTCGTAAGAAAATGTTAAAAAGAAAAAAGCAGTCATTGAAATGGTTGAGTTTGTAAATGCATGAGTGAGGAAGTCATGTGATTCCTTTGTGTTCTGACAGTTGGATTTTTGATTCGCAAGACAGTATTTGAATGGACTCAGTTGAATTAAGACCATTGTGTGGGCAACTTGCCCAAAGCATGGATATTGTTGTGACACCAATACATATATGTACCTAATAAATAAGTGACATCTGTAAGGCAATAAATGTTTAGAATTACGTGTTACAAGTACTAAGTGAAACCACACAGCTGAAGATTTGAGACAGAACAATTAAGAATAATGCTAATTAATTAATGCAGACTGGTGATTTATGTGAATTACTGAGTCATGTGAACCTTAAAAAAAATTCGGGAAAAAGAAATGTGACAATTTATTAAAAAAAATCTTGCAGGGAATTCGGTGTGTGCAAAGCGAAGAAACTCGAAAGACAAGTGTGTATTAGTGAATACTAAATGCAACCAACCTGCCTTACACCTACGTTCCCATGTCATCTCTACAGCTAGCCAGGAGGATCGACCCTGAGACACGTGTAAAGCAATCCAGGTCCTACAATGACAAACACGGTGAGAGGTCACTGGGCGTAACGAGGAGACATCACGACAACATACAACAAGAAGAGGTAAGGATAATGCTTCGTCGAGATCTGTACAAGGTATTGGTGGCTAATAACCAAGGTAACAAGTCTGTTTACAGCTTTATAATTTCTAAAATAGGTATTTCCAGCTACCATAGTGAATAGGCTTCTTTGCAAGTCATTTTATACCAACTTCAATTCAGGATGGCACAAATCCTACAGAAATAAGGAAAATTCTAAACTGAAGTACAGTGATTGTTTAAGAATTTCGACATCATGTTATGTTACAATGAACCAAATACAAGTAAACCTACTCCCTCATCTCCCCTTGGCAGACAAGAAACCCCTGTTTTCAGAAAGTAGCCTGAAATCGAAGAGGTGGAAAGCAGAATCCCTGAGAGTCAACTAGTACCAAGGAACCTTCTTTTGCCCCTCAGTTAAGTTTAGAAAGGTCTAGGAAAGCTGATGCAGCAAAAGTACTTGAAACTGCACTAAGCAGTCCCACCAAAGCCACCAAATTATTGTCTTCATTTAAAAAATATTCTTCTGAAAATATAAACAAAAACAATAGCAATGAAGCATTAGCACTTACAATGGATGTCAAATTCAGTATTAAAGCTCGGAGCAAAGAATAGAAATGCTGACTTATACCCAGTGTACTTGTACAGTAAAGTACGGAAGGCTAAGCTCATGTTACCCAAACAAAGAATACATTAATGCCACAGAAATTAGTGCTGAAATAAATTTATAAGGATTGCTGGACCATACATTTTGGCAGATTATTCAAAGTATGGAATCAATCCCAGTTACTTTCTTTTCAACACGGTAACCTATAGTTATTCAACAAATGGACTTTTGTCCCACTTTGACTGCCATCTGGCCCACTGTGCAGTGGTGTAAACCACATCGACATGACATAGCTGTTTTGAAACCACAAAAACGCAAAGGAACCTTCTTACATATTTATGTAAGTATGTTAGCAAAGCTAAAAAGGAAAAAGCTAAAACAGAAGGTTTTATGATTTCAAAGCAATGAAGCATGATTTTCAACTTATTTGATGCAGAATTTTTTTTTGGTCTTGTTCCGCTTTTAGCTGCTGTATAGTGAAGGAGATGACAATACAAAAACTGTGTACTGGCAAAATCTGCGACCATCATCAACAAAATAATGTAGGCCTAAGCATATCAAATTCATGTAAGAGACGAGTGTTTTAGTGATTTCTTCTGGAAGGGAGATAAATTGTAGCACACTTGACTTACGAGTATATGCTCTTAAACTGCACGACATTTTGTAAAGAAATACCCCTGGTTTTACCTCTCTGCTAGTGTTCACAAAGTGCTAATTCATGGATCTCAGATCATAAATTTATCATTGATATCCAATGATCAACTTCTGAGGCATATAACAAAGATATTAGATGATTCTGACAGCACCATACAAGATAAAGTTCTTGCCAAAATACAATGAGTGATCTGCTGAACAATTTGCTTGTGACACTGGATCCTTTAATTTCCAGTTTATGAAAGCTGTATGAAAAACCAAAGACTCCTCTCTGTGAAGAAGCACAAAAGTTGCTTTATTTGATTGAAAGAACTGATTTGCTAGGGGAGGAAGAAGAGGGGCCAAGCATGGACAATCAACAGCAGCATTTCGACATTGATGTTGAGTACAATAGTTCATAAAATGCATCCATTTATTTGAGGCAAGACAACTAAATAACAAACTTTATTAAATTTATGCACTGGCATGTGTTTCATAGCTGTTAATATTAATTTTATCTGTTATTGAGATCAATCATTCCACAAAAATACTTTTGTCCCATTTTGAGTGCCATCTGACGCATGATGCACTGCTTGTGTACATTTGAACGTCTGTTGTTAGAAGGAGGAAGGGTGAATCAGGGCAAAGTATTGCTGTGCCCGTTACTGTGGTATTATGTCATATCATCAGCTGGCGCAGATTTGCCAACCCCTGCTGTAGTGCATGAGGGTTACAACAAGGATTGCTTCTGTCGAGTTTAGGTAAGAGAGCAACAACATTTTTACAAGATATGCTGAAGGTTAACATTTCCAGCATCTACAATAAGGTAAGTTGGCACAATTTTCCTGACAACACTCTGTTCTCTCGCGCAGTGGATAGAGCCTGCAAAATGGGTTACCATAGGTTTTAAAGATCCTATATACGTTACATAGCTTTTTAATAGTAGTGAAATACAAAAAGTATTCAGAAATGATTTACATATACATTGTTTAAAAACTTGTTGTTAGCTAATGCTGGATTTCTGACAATGAAGTCATTAATCCTCTTTCTCTCCAATGTTTTTCACTGATGGATGGGGTGTTAGAAATGGCCGGGCATATTTGAAGGTGGTCTTGGTCCATTTCCTCTTGCAGATCACATAGAGGACAGAGTGGTGAAGAACAATCCAATTCTGTTTAAATGTTCTGCCAGACAATCGTGTCCTGTAATCAACCTGAAGGTTGCAACTGCTGTTTTTTGACGATACTCAGGAATTACTGTTTGAATGTTTGGTAGTTCCCATCTTTTATTTTTTGATTTTTCATAGCAATATTTTGCAATAATTTTTTTGAATTCAGAGTTGACTAATCTTTTAGCTGCATAAAATGGTAGATTAACTATAGATTTCTGTACACTGATGGTACCCTTTTTTGCAAGAAAATCAGCTTTCTCATTACTACTCAGTGCACAGTGAGCTGGTATCCATTGGAAGACTAGGTGTTTTTGAAGTGCGGTTAGATGAGTAAGGATTTTCCAACATTCTATAATTGTTTGGTTTTTTGGTGACAAAAAACTACCGCTCAATCTACGGACATGTCCTCTTGTAGGACAATGAACTGATGCTAGAACACCATGCAGGCACTAGATGCTAGTTGTGAGGAGAGTTTATAGTGAAAGGACAGTGCCTGTTATTAAGTAGAGGAAGCCATGGACAAGTTGGAAGGCGACTATCATGGACAAAGATGGACTGCATGCTTTTTGTGGAAGGAAGGAGTCAAAAAAGGTGTGAAAATGGTGTGTGCACATTAGAGGTCAGCACAGGCTCGGGCCTAATTTGAAAAATGTTTGTCAGACTCAGACCAGGCCAGGCCGGGCTTAGGCTTGAAAATTAAGAAATGCAAAGTAATTTATTACATTTTGGATACTGTTTAGATTAGCTTACGCGAGCACTTGGTCAGAATTTCGGCAAAGTCCCACTCGGCAGTGTGTACGAATGGTCACGAAAGTTGCCGAAGTTGCTGTGTTAATGCAGCGCTGCCAACCTTCTTAGAAGCAACTAGTGCAATGGATCGCTTTATCAGTATATTAGATTTAGCGTCCTGGCACCCTCTTTCACCTTTTCCTTTCTGCGTATATTCTATGCTTCTGGTGGAGCTTTTTAGTGGTTAATGCCCTAGGGCGAAGCCTACAGTCCCCCCTCTGTGCCATCCCAGTGCATGGGGCTCCGTAAATGGATTTTTTCTCCACTCGAAAATTTAAAAAAATAAATAAATAAAAGTAAATAAATAAAAAAGAACAATAATTAATAAAAATAATATAAATATAATAATATAATACTATTAAATATAATATATATAATATATATATAATATAATAATATTAAATAATAATACAATAAAATAATATAATATAAAATAAATAAAAAAGAACGATAAATAATAAAAATAATATAAATATAATAATATAATAAATATAATATGTATAATATAAATCTAATAACATTAAAAATAATAATATAAAATAAAATAAACAAAAAAATGAACGATAAACGCGAGTGAGTGCATTTGTGTTTAATGTGTTGGCAACGAAAACTAGTGTAATGTAAAAAGCAATGTTGGCAGATGTGAAAATCGTCTGCTAGTCATGCAGTGAAACCTAGTGGGCGATTGTGAAACTACTGTCGGCGCATGCGCAGTAAGTAAGTTCGGACTTAGAATCTGGCTGGCAAGTGGCAAGTAAGCTAATCTAAACATGAGCCACATTTTTTTGGTCACCAGTGCCGAAATTCTGAGAATAGCACAATTATCACAGCATTTCTTTACTAGGAATTCTATATGATTAATGTGCTGAAATGTTTCAGATAATAATGATGATGATTAATTATAATAATAAAATTGCACAATCGGGCCGGGCCAGGCTGAACCGAACTGAACTGAACCTAAGAATGTTGGCCCATGCAGGTCTCTAGTGAGTGCACATTGTATTCCACAAGACTTGACACAGGCCCAGAAGGAGAGCAGAGTAGAGGTTTGTTGTCGGCTATTGAAAACGGAGAATGATCCAAATTTTTTTGAAGACGAATCACTACCACACACCTGAGAAGAAAGTTTTTGTCCAACAACATGAAGCATGCGTTGCACGATAAAATTTTGGCAACAATAAGGAACTGCTGGCACCTGTCCATGAGTGGAGATGTTGTACCCCCAAGCAATGGTACTCTGACGCAATAATGAAGTTTCCATGAAGATGGTAGTAGTGTATTAACATTGGTGTTGAGTATATTGAGACATCCCATATACATTGAATCATTTTTTTAAATAAATACAGTATAAAAAACTATTACTGTAAATAATTTCCAAATGCCCCTTGTAATAAGCACTGGTGTGAAGGAAGATTCTTTTTTGGTTTAAAAGATTTGAAAATTATTTTCAGTTTCTCAATTACAGTTACAAAATATAAGTAATGGTGATAGCAATAATAAGGCTGTATGGAAGAACATAATGGCCCTATTTACACTATGGAAGTTATATGCTGCTTGGGACTGAACGTGAGTACACATTTCCAGCAATTATTGACAGCAATATGAGAAACAAAAGTAGACAAACATGGCTCAATGTGTCTTTCAACAGTAATTGTTATCGCAGATGACTTACTGTTTCCTAATATTTATTGATCCAGCTGCTCTTACTACCAAGATACTTTTACTACTTTGGTTATTAGCACATTATGCTACTATAAATAAGCACACAATTCCATTATTTTGAAAGCAATCACCATTTTCCATTTAGTAATATAGGAAATCTGCAGTAAATTGTTCTGCAAACTCTCAATAAAATTTAATACAAAATGTAGAACAAACAACTCTGGTTATAAAATTATGCAGATGTCCCACAGTCCAACTTTTTGGTCCAAAGCATTGTATACAACATAAGTGCATCGTGAGACATTGAGAGTTGGATACAATTTTGTTGCGTACAATTTCGATCCTAGTTTTTGTATCCAAGCTGTTTGTATACAATGCGATTGAGTTTCATCTAATTTTTTCATCCAACAACTTGAAAATAGCCAATCAGCATCTGTAATGTAACAAAATGGAGGACTGCGCAAGCAACATGTACTCAATTGTGTATGTATGGCTCATGGCACTTTTAATGTGAAGGGTATTTTAAATTTTTTCTGGAAGGTTTATTAATGATTTTTCGTGACCACTAACATATATTACTGAGGTGGCTATTACATACCTATATTTCATAAATAAGAAATCCAGTTAACAGTATGTTTAAATTTTATGTTATGAAATGAGTTGAAATTTCCTGTCAACCCATACTACAATTAAAACCATTACAATGGTCCCTTATCCCTTTTACATTTATATCATATTAGTGTCCTGGTGTGTAGTTTTGCCTTCGACATGATATAAAAGGTTGAGAAATAAATCTTCGCCAATTTGTAGAAAATTGCGATAGTTTTCCGGGTCCTCTAAACTCAAATAGTTTTGTAGTAGGCCCAATATACCTCGGTCTGTGCCCTATTCTCATGATCGTATCCACCAATCTTTTACTTCTAATACATCTTTTCTTCCTACTGAGACAGACTCGTGGAAATATATCCCAAACCTATACTTAATAAAGCAATTGCTAAATTAATATTTGTGTCTGTCACGTTTATTTCTCATGATGCTTGCTACGTGAACTGTCATTTGTATTGGACCAAAATGAATCATAGTGTGACAGACACTGCTTCTTCTGTGTACAATTTCACTGGATACAAAAAGTTTGCTAAAAAAATTTGGATCATGGAACACCGGCTTTATTAAGGTTTCTGCAAAATCTTGGCACGTAATTTTAGGATTTTAATTTGCTGCAGACCATTTACCATAACATAACATATATAAGGGCTGACCAGAAACTAAGGTTACAAGGCCGATGTTCCTGGAGTTTCATTTGTAATAGAGAAATTAGTAGTGTGCAGTAATTCTAATACATGCATTAGCAACTGTGCAGAGTTTCAACCGCCTGCCACCTAGAGTGCTAGTTGTAGATAAACAAAAATAGCAACTCGTTTGGAAAGCTGGTCTCACGATGAAATCTGGTCGGTTATTCAATTTCTGTGGGTGAAACATGTAACCATGGCTGAAATTCATCAGCAGCTGGTAAAGATTTATGGAGAAATTATAGTGTATTGCAGAATAATATTGAAAGTTTGTGGCTGGTAGAGAGAATGTGACCACACTGTTGAAGCAGTTTGGCTGAGACGACATTGACCTCCCTCCCTGCAGACCATGTCACACCCCAAGCAACTTTCACCTTTGTCCTCACTTGAAGGAAAACCTAGAGTGCTGACAATTCGCTTCAGATGAGGAGGTGAAACACTTCGTGACAGCATGATTGTTCCCGCAAGGACAGGGTTTTTATCAGGAGGGAATAATTAAACTCATTCCCAGAACTGACAAATGCCTAAACCGATATGGACACTATGTTGAAAAATAACCTAATATATGTCCTATCTATTGGCTATATTGGTTGTATGAAATAAAATGTATACATTTCACTGCAAGCTCTGTAACCTTAGTTTCTGATCACCCCTCGTACATAGCTAATCAAGCTAATACAAAAGTTTTCAACATAAACATATTCCTGTTCAATAGACTTGCATGGAATTTTCGAACAAGTTTGCAAGATCTTCTTCAGACTGTTCCCTTGGTGCCAACTTCGTGATACGGTGCTGCAAAAAAAAGAAAATTTGAGGTATTTAATGTTATGTGTAAAATGTGAGCTCATATGTATAAAACAAATATTAATACACATATTTAAGTGGTACACCTATATTTGTTCACATATTTGGATAGTACTCAACAGCTTTTCAACAAGTACCCACAACAAGAAAACAAAACATGAATAAAAAATCTGATATGCTGCACTCACATGACATTCTCTTACTCTTGTCTAACCATTCCTACAAACTTTTATTCCCATATCTTCATGTTAGTTGAGATACACATTTGCATAAATTATCTTATTTGCTTATTTCCTTGTAGGTGGAATAGGAATATGGGAATACAGTATGCTTTGAGCAATACTCAAATGTTTTAAAGCTGTCAAATTCCATTCTCTTTACATGTTAACATATAAAAAAATTTAATAACGATTTGAGAGAAGTATAAGTTCTTCAAAACACACAAATAACAAGGCATATCTCCGAAATGGTTCACTCTATAAAAAATGTATTTAGACATAAATTGTGCATTTTAGCAAGATCTACATTTTTTTGTATAATAAGATTTGGTCTATCTCTTAACGGTTTACCAGTTATGCAAAAGTCGTCCAGAGTAAATACGATTACAGGGGCTTTAGCCAGAAAATTCAAGATATACATTTCATTTGTCATAAAAATATGTCAAACATATGGCATTTTAATCAAACTCATTAGAGCCATTTTCAAGAAAATAAAAATTTTCGAAAAATTCTCCGTTTACTTTAGGGTAAAACAATTTTCTTCAAAATCTTCATGTTGCATCCTTGAAAGACATTAAACTTAAATACCAACTTTAGCTTTCAACTCACTTTTCGTTTTTGAGTTATGCTGTCCACACACACACACATACACACACACACACACACACACACACACAAACACACACACAGACCTTTTTCTAAAAGTGCTTTTTTTTTTTTTGATTCAGGGGATCTCAAAACATATTTCCGGTGAATTCTCGACATCAAATTTTTGGGTGGAATACAATACTTCCTCTACTATACTATTCATAGTAGAGAAAGTAAAAATCTCATGTGTTGCACTCACATGACTTTCTCTACACTTGTACTATACTTACAAACTCTTACTCCTCCTATCTTCATGTTAGTTGAGGTAAACATTTGCAGAAATTATCTCATTTTCTTGTACGTGCAAGGGGAGTATGGGTATATGGGCTTACAGCAATAGTCAAATCTTTTAAAGCCGGTTGCTATATGAAGTCTTTAAAATTCTGTTCTCTTTGCAACGCCAACATATAAAAAAGTGAATAACAACCTTCCATCTGAGAAAAGTATAAGTTTGTAAAACTTAAATAACAAGGAATATCTCTGAAATGGTTCACTCAAAAAAAAAAAAAAATTCATTTGGACATAAATTGTGTGTTTTAACGAGATCTACATTTTTTTGGATTACACTACTTTCCAATCCAGATATAATCCCCCAGAGACCAAGGAAAACAGCTGTTGCAGCCTTCCGACTATTGACAAATCATGACTGCTTGGCAAGTCATCTCTACAGAATAGGTATCTCAGCCTCACCAATATGTGTCCTGTGTAACGATCCAGCAGAAATGAACGAAGACCACTTGAAGACCTGTGAAGCATTAAGATCAGAAGAAACTACAGTTCAAAAGTATTGGAAAGCACGAATGCTAATGGCTTCATTGCCAGATGCAAGGCACTAGAAAACAACAACAACATTTTTTTGTAATGAAATTTGCCTAAAGATGTCCCCACCCGGAGATCCGATTGGGGGACAGTTTTAACTCCGGAATGTTTATCTTTAGGACTCATACTCATGTATGTGGCTTTCATGTAACTGTTTTCTTAACGGGCACCAGTTTTACAATGTGGCAGTTACATCACCCGACTTAAACCCCCATTTTGCAAGGAAGACCACACCTATCGTTGGTCAATCGTTGGTCAACGGGTCCATCGGACCTGGCCGGGAGGACTAAATAGGTGGTATTTAGATCCACCGACCTTCCCCTAATGTGCCTCTGAGGGACGATGTTGTGCTGTGATAGGCCAGCACATATGTAAATGGCATTGTCTCCAGGACCTGAGTTTATTGAACTCAGAGTTTATTAAACACCTTGGCAGGAAAGGAAAAGAAATCCTACTTAAACTGTATAACACGTGTTGGAGAATGACTGTGCCTTCTGACTGGAAAAAAGCCATTATCATCCCGATTTTAAAGAAAAACAAACCCTCAAACAATATTAATAGTTTCAGGCCAATATCTTTGACCAGTGTTATTGCAAAAGTGATGGAAAGAATGGTGGCATCTAGACTTAACTGGTTCCTAGAATATTACAACTTAATTAATAGTTCACAGACCGGCTTCAGACAGAATCATAGTACAAGTGAAAATGTACTCCTACTAAGCCAAGACATCAAGGAAGCTTTCAATAGAAAGGAGGATACCTTGGCAGTATTCATTGATTTTAAATCAGCATATGACTCAGTCTGGAGAAACAAATTAATTGAGAAGTTGCAATCAATAGGTGTGAAAAGTAACATGCTTAAATGGATAACTCAGTTTATTTCACAAAGATTTTGTGCCACAAAATATAATACATACATTTCCGAATATAAACAAACACACCGAGGACTTCCACAAGGTGCTGTTCTGGGCACAACACTCTTTAACATATATATATAAATGACCTTCCATCAATAATAAAAACCTTAGAAACCAAAATTGCTTTATTTGCTGACGATGTAGTCATTTGGACTCCAGGCTCTTCAAAAAAACCTGAATTAATTAAAGACAGAATAGAGACAGCCCTAAACAAAGTACATGAATGGAGCTCCCAAAACCTCATGACTATCAATGTGGAAAAAACAAATTATGAATTATTTACACTAAAATACAAACCAGTTAATATTAACATAAATTATAATGGTAAACCACTCAAAGCAGTTGATGATGCCAAATACTTAGGCATCACTTCCGACAGAAAGCTAAGTTGGAAAAAACATATAACAAACATCTCAGAAAAGGTTGAAAAGAAACTGCAAATCCTGAAACGGTTAGCTGGTGCTAAATGGGGCTGCTCAAGGAGAGTCCTTAACACAACATACAAAATGTACGTTAAACCAAACCTCTTGTACTGTTCTGAAGCTTTAATAACAGCAGCAAATGCTAACATCAATAAACTTGAACAAATACAAAATCAGGCTCTTCGCCTAATCACTGGAGCAGTTAAATCCACACCTATTGATGCCATGCTTGCCTTAACACGGACCCCTTCAATAACAACAAAAATAGAAGAACAAGCATTGCTCCAACACGAGAAAATGTTACGACTGCCAAACTCTAAATGGACAGAAGAGAACCTCCCCCCTTCAATCCTTAAAACTCATAGTAGTTTCCTAGAAAAGGTAACACACATTAAATCCAAATTGAACATTCCTAACACCAGAGAAAATCTACTTATAAGAGAAAATCCATTGGAATTATTACAACCTACCTTCAGTTTGAAATTAATAGAGGAAATAAGTAAATCAGACACACCAAAAGAAATACAAAAACTTCTAGCTCTGGAAACAATCAATACTAGATATCCCACAGAAGAATGGCTGCACATATATACTGATGGATCCTCCACGGAAAACCTTACTGGAGCTGGAGTTACGTGTTCACATTTTTCCTTTTATCATTCTGTTGGCAGAGACACAACAAATTATGATGGAGAAATAGAGGCTATACACATTGCTCTCCGACAATTATTAAATCTTCCCTTAAATAAATTTAACAAGGCAGTAATTCTTTCAGATTCTAAAGCTGCAATTCAGGGAATATGTTCAAATACTACAAAAAAGTCAACAAAAATTAGAGAATGCTACAAAATGTTAACACAACTCCAAAAAGTTAATAAGACTGTTCATCTCCAATGGATTCCAGCACACTGTGGAGTCATGGGGAATGAAGCTGCAGACTCGATTGCAAAGAAAGGCACAACAATGAAACAAAAGTCTAAATTCAATTTCTCATATTCCTCAATAAAATGCTTGATCATTAAAAAATTTTCTCATTCATACCTACAAGAAATAGAAACAAATGCCAAAGATAAAAAATGGATTACACTACTTTCCAACCCAGATATAATCCCCCAAAGACCAAGGAAAACAGCGGTTGCAGCCTTCCGACTACTGACAAATCACGACTGCTTAGCAAGTCATCTCTACAGAATAGGTATCTCAGCTTCACCAATATGTGTCCTGTGTAACGATCCAGCAGAAATGAACGAAGACCACTTGAAGACCTGTGAAGCATTAAGATCAGAAGAAACTACAGTTCAAAAGTATTGGAAAGCACGAATGCTAATGGCTTCATTGCCAGATGCAAGGCACTAGAAAACAACAACATTTTTTTGTATAGTAAGATTTGGTCTATCCCTTACTGTTTAGGAGTTATTCAAAGTCATCCAGAGTAAACAGGAGTACATGGACTACAGCCAGAAAATTCAAAATATACATTTCATTTGTCATAAAAACGTCTTAAACATGTCATTTTAATCAAAATCATTAGCAAGAATTGTAATTAGTTGTACTGACCTGTTGAAGTAAAAATGCATGCATTGAAACATATTTTAAATCTAGACCAAAACAGTATTAACATGCTCTGGTCAAATGAAAGAATAGAAGGGAGGAAAAAAGTAATGAATGAGACTGGAACTTGAAAACGATGATGACATCCTAAACTCGAACGCTAATGTCACAATCATTGTGGCAGACAGGTACGCTCTAGTATGTCCCATTGTTTTCATGTCTTGTGCTCTCAAATGTTTGATATTAGCCAGTGGCATACTGGTACTTCAGAAACTTATAGCTGTAACTTCAAAATTTGAACAAACAGGCCATAAGTCTCCCATCTCAAATTACTTGTTGCCTTCCACATCCTCTGAAAATATTTTGATGTAGTTCATTAACGCCCTGTATAAGAAATGCAACATAAGACTCTGTTAAATAAGGAAAAATTGAAGCTATTAACAGTGAAGCAACAAGATTCTAAAGTAAGAACAAATTAGAAACTAAAAACTTCACTTATCTTAGTAATGTAGTTATTCTTTTGCTGACCCTGGGTTTCAAGTTGTCTCCAACTCATTCTCAAAGCCATATAAACAAATTCGTTACCAAAGCTACAATCTTTTATTTTTTCTGAAAACAAAATCAAATACTGATATTCAATTTCTATCCAATCCATAGATGGCAATTTGAAGTTCATGACACGGTTCCTGTTTTTTAAAATAAATTTTTTTCCCAAACCATTAAATCTATAGGACCACTTAATTGTTTTAATAACTTAACTTCTGGATTAATTTCATGATTAAATGACCAAAAATGATCTGCCACAGCTGATTTATCAGTTTGTTTATATTTAATATTTGTAAAATGCTCTTTTATTCTGGTTTCTAAATGACGTTTAGTTTTACCAAAATAAACCTTATCACAATCTAAACAGCTAAATTGATAAATGCCAGATTTTTTATAGTTTGGTATTTTATCTTTTTTTAGAAAAATTAAGTAAATTTTGTATATTAAATTTATTTTGAGGGACCAAATTTATTCCATATTCTTTAAAAATCTTTGTAAATTTTTTATTGGCCCATGGATGGTAAGTAAACTTTTTAAAAATACAATTATCTTTTATTTTTTTAAGGGTTGAAACTTCTTTAACAGCTTTTGATACTTAAATTTTTTTATCTTTTTATGTATAAAATCTGTATCTGGCATTTATCAATTTAGCTGTTTAGATTGTGATAAGGTTTATATTGGTAAAACTAAACGTCATTTAGAAACCAGAATAAAAGAACATTTTAGAAATATTAAATATAAACAAACTGATAAATCAGCTGTGGCAGATCATTTTTGGCCATTTAATCATGAAATTAATCCAGAAGTTAAATTATTAAAACAATTAAGTAGTCCTATAGATTTAATGGTTTGGGGAAAAAAGTTTTATTTTAAAAAACAGGAACCGTGTTACGAACTTCGAATTACCATCTATAGATTGTATTTATAAATTTTTGTTTTCAGAGATTGGTAAATAAAAATTGAATATCAGTATTTGATTTTGTTTTCAGAAAAAAATGAAAGATTGTGGCTTTGGTAACGAATTTGTTTGTATAGCTTTGAGAATGAGTTGGAGACAACTTGAAACCCAGGGTCAGCAAAAAGAACTGCAACATTACTAAAATAAGTGAAGTTTTTAGTTTCTAATTTGTTCTTACTTTAGAATAAGACTCTGTGTTTAATTAGTTTTATGTGTAATTACTTATTAAACACTGTTTATATTAAGTAAGATTACCTGTCATTTTCAGTTATCCTTCAAACCCATCTCCTCCATTATAACAGTTAATTTGGACTCTACTACACTATGGTTCATTGCAAAGGTATCAGCCACTCCATTTAAACTGTATAATTTTTTTTTCCTAGGGCGTCCCTATGTAGAGGCTACCCTCACTCGCCCAACCACTGTGTCCTCCAGCCGCAGCCAAGGGCAGTGCAGGTTGGGTGTGTCAGGGGTCAACACACTGACGCCCTTGACCATAAGGTGACTACTTGACCTTTTAGGGACGCTACCTTTCTATCAGGATAGCTCCTCAATTGGCCCCTCAGGGACCTAACGAGGCTGAGTGCACCCCGTACCAGAGCTAATCTGACTTTTTAATTTCTCTACTATGCATAGTAAGTAGAGAAAGTATTGTATTCCACCCAAAAATTCCATGTTGACATTTCACCACAAATATATGTTTTGAGGCCCTCTGAATCCAAAAGCAGAAGTTTTAGAAAAAGACCCCTGTGTGTGTCTGTCACACTTTGGGCAGCATAACTCAAGAACGAAAAGTCTGTTAAAAACCAAAGTTGGTATTTAAGTTTAATGTCTTTTAAGGATACAACATGAAGATTTGAAGAAAATTCCTCCATCTTAAACTACCCTTTTTTAATTTTTGGAAAATTTTAATTTTTGCAAAAATGGCTCTAATGATTTTGATTAAAATGCCATATGTTTCAGATATTTTTATGGCAAATGAAATGTATATTCGAATTTTCTGGCTATAGTCTATGTAGTCTTATTTACTCTGGATGACTTTTGCACAACTGGTAAACCATAAGAGATAGACCAAATCTTACTATACAACAAATGTAGATCTTGCTAAAACACACAATTTGTCGAAATAAATGTTTTTGTAGAGTGAACCATCTTGTCAAATGGAAGATCATGATTCATGTTTTTTATGTTAGCCATGCAAAGAGAATGGAATTTCAAGGCTTTAAAAGATTTGACCATCGCTCAAAGTCTACTGCATTCTCATATTCCCCTTGTACCTACAAGGAAATAATAAGATAATTTCTGCAAATGTTTATCTCAATTAACATGAAGAAGATAAAGGAATAAGAGTTTGTAAGAATGGTTATCACAAGAGTAGAGAGAGACATGTGAGTGCAACACATCAGATTTTCTGTAGTGACTTTCAATTGTTTAGCAATTTCTTCAATTTTCCTTTGGTTATCTGCTACTTTGGTAATCAACTCTTGTGCATACTTTTCCAGTGCTCATAGTTTATAAGCTTTCACTTACTGCTGCCATTTCCTCAACCCAATCAGTCATATTTAAGTGCCTTGGCAACTAACCAAAAAATCAGATGTAAATCCCCTAGCTGTGAGGGCGATAACATCTTAATGCTAAAAAAATCATTTAAAATCAGCCATTAAATATTTTTTTATTGAAAATTTGGATGCACAATATGTTGTCCTAATACTGTTGTGTGTTAAAGAAATAGGAAATCAGTTTGAATCTCTTCCTACTCATTGTTTTATGAAAAAATGGGGTTTAAAGGTTTTGCTCCAGTACAATTGAATAGTGATTTTCGCACTTGAGACATCTGAAATAACTACAGTAAAACCCCACTTAACCAAAATCCGGCTTAACCAAAACAGAAAAATAATTAAATTTTAATAAATTAATAACTATAGAAGGAAAAATGTGTCAATATTTTTTTCATTCCTGCAATAGTTTGTCCCCTTTTGCAAGTGTTCAAATTTAAGAGCCAATGTCCTGAAAGGAATGCTACAACTCTACCCTCGTCCCTCAAACACTAGTTTTGCGACCACGCAGTCAGTTCCGTTAGCCTTCCCACCAACTTGGGAACACAATGCTAGTCAGACAATATTTTAATTTCTTCATTCATTTTAATTTTGGCGATAGTTCATCCATAAGTCACCCTCTTTCACTCTGCACTTATTAAACAATCAAACAATATATTGTTGAGCAGCAAAACACATGGCAGGCAGACGCCGGGAATACACGCACATATTGCAACATGGATGAGTGCACACCTCTGGTCATGTGATAGTCTCACTATTGAAGAGAGCAAAAAACTAATCGAGAAAAAAGACCGAAGAAAATAACTGATTACACTTTTGGATGCAAAAATAATGCATAACTATGATTTATTTGCCTAATTAAAGCTATGTTTAAAATTTACTGCTTAACGATCTCTTATTCCCTCTCAGTTTTACGAAAAATATTTTTCATCGATTATCCGAAAAATTGCATTTCTGAAATGACTTTGCTCCCATTATTTTGGATAAATGGGGTTCTACTGTAAAGCAATATAGTCTCTGGTTTGATTTTTTGTCCTTCAATACTTTCTGTCAGGATAGCTCAACTACCTTGTAGCGTTTGTTTTTTTTTGGTTTTTTTTTTTTTTTTTTTTAATTAACGTCCTCCAACATTGTGTCATATCGGACGAATGAATGAAATGGAAAGGGTGAAATAATGCTCAAATGAGCCCGAGGTCCATGGAGCTTTAAGTTACCCGACATTCGTCTTCTCAGGGTAGGGAAAACCTCGGAAAAAAACCTTACCCGGATAACTTACCCTAAGCGAGATTCGAACTCGCGACCTTGTAGCGTAAGCTTTTGTGTCATCGCATATTTTGTGAAACAAAGGTTTCATGTATTCTGAAAAAAAAAAAAAGTGTAGACGGCATCTGTGACACATGCTTATTCAGTAAGTATTTACAAATAGCACTTTTTCCGGTAAATGGGTAGATAATGAGGTTGTCAATTTTAGTCCAATGCCAATTACACTGGTTTTTTTGCATGGTAATGCAAATGCGTTTCGAAGGGTCTGGCGTGTCATCATTGGCTTCACAATTATTTTCTTCGCTGCTTTCTGCACTAGATTCATTATCGCTGTCACCAGAATCTTCTTCACACTCTTGTCTCATATTGAGAAAAATCACCACTTTTGTTCTCTAACATACTTTGTATCAGTTTTCTCAAACCCTTCTCGTCATTGGCACAAATTTTTTCTGCCGCCATGATGGCTACAGAGGCGAGTGAAATAATGCTAAGATAAAATTGTTTTTCCTTGATTGAAACACAGGTGGTTACACCATACTGATCAGAATCACAAACACCACATGTTAGGATTTCGTTTCAGACGTATACAAATGACATCTACGAGGAGGAACCTAAACTATGTGGAATTATATGGAGCAATGCAGTATGGCACACTGAGCTTGTCATATGATTCATATGCCAAAAAGACGCATGCGAGTCCTGGTCATTCAAATGATGCGAATGGATTAACTACACTATCAGTTGTAGTACCAATTTCATTTTACTTCTCAATCTCATTATTCACAGTTATTTAATTCATATTTGTGCAATTTTCCCTAATTTCATTAAGTTCATTTTTAAACATATCTTTAATTTCAATTATTGTCTGAAATTTAATTTGCTCAGAACTAATTTCTTCTCTTTTGCTATTTAAATCAGCTGCTAACTGGCTTTGTTGTTCATTTCAGTAGCGAGCTGATGATGTTTCTTTGACATTTCCCTAGCTATTTCTTTCTGATCACTGGCTAACTTGTCTTGTTCTTCAGTGATTTCCCTAGCTATTTCTCTTTGTACCTTTGTTATTTACAGTTTCATCTGTCTCAACAAAGTAATATGTTCAGATGTTCATGGCTAATATTATCCTGTTCTGACCTATTCTCATTATTTGTATTTTCTGCAAGATCCATTTCTTTCATTTTCTTAGATTTAACTTGACTATTCTATCACTTGTTAAAAGCATGCAATGTTACTGAATTCAACTAATAGCTTTCTACGGTGTGTTTGTAGATAGGCCAGACTGGTCTACAGCGGCACCAGTCCAGGTGAGGACAGGTGCGCCCTCTGCCAGAGTTACACGTAAACAACCAGCAAGTCATGGGTATGGGAACACTTCCTGGGAGGGAGAAGTTCCGACCCCTTCAACTGCTGTGGTGCGAGCTCTGCATACCCCTAGCAATCGTGGTACTTCTCACATTACTACAAGTATGTCGGACTAAACACCAAGCCCCTCCCATATTGGAGCTCGGATTGGTTTGGTCTCGACAGGGCAGTAGTGCCTGATAGCAATGGAACATTGGGATCATCTTGAGTTGTGAGATGCCTCAACGTTCTTGGGCACTAACCTGCAGAGCTAGTAGCTGGTAAGCTAGACGTCTGGCAGCTCCACAGAGGTTACCAGTGGTCTTCTCAGATGGTTGACGCACGTAAGTGGTGTATCCACTTCTGTCCCCTGTGCAACAGCAGTGGGGGCCTTTTTAGGAAACCAGGTATTGGCCTAATGGAAAGCCCCACGGAAGGAGTGGCTCTTGGTTGTCGCCTTCCCTGGTTTTAGGAGGAGTGCTTTGGCTCTCTGGTAGATCCCTCGTTATCTCAAAGGTACACTAATTACCGTACAAACTTATATTAGGCTTACCTGCATCACAGCAGCTGTTGAAATTGATGACTTTCAATGCGAACACATTCCCTAAATCTCCAAAAACAATTCTCGTTTACTTGCAAAAGTTAATGTTGCCTGATTGCCTGTATTTCTCTTGTGATATTGTCCTTCAATTCTTGTAATGTGTGTAGATTTGTTGTGTACACTTTGTTTAACATTCCCCATAAATAAATATCACATGTAGTGAGGTTAGGGGAACGAGGTGGCTACAATCCTTGACTAGTTATTGTTACCATACATACTCTGCAATTCATGCACAGAATTTGCAGCACTGTGCGTTGTAGCTGAATCCTGCTGAAACCAGCCACGTAATCTTTCATTTCTTGTTAGTCACGGAAAAAATTATTTAAAATATAATTTAGATAAACGTGCAAATCAACTGTTGTGTCATAAAATATGTTGTTTTCCAGTGCCTTGCATCTGGCAATGAAGCCATTAGCATTCGTGCTTTCCAATACTTTTGAACTGTAGTTTCTTCTGATCTTAATGCTTCACAGGTCTTCAAGTGGTCTTCGTTCATTTCTGCTGGATCGTTACACAGGACACATATTGGTGAGGATGAGATACCTATTCTGTAGAGATGACTTGCTAAGCAGTCGTGATTTGTCAGTAGTTGGAAGGCTGCAACCGCTGTTTTCCTTGGTCTCTGGGGGATTATATCTGGGTTGGAAAGTAGTGTAATCCATTTTTTATCTTTGGCATTTGTTTCTATTTCTTGTAGGTATGAATGAGAAAATTTTTTAATGATCAAGCGTTTTATTGAGGAATATGCGAAATTGAATTTAGATTTTTGTTTCATTGTTGTGCCTTTCTTTGCAAGCGAGTCTGCAGCTTCGTTCCCCATGACTCCACAGTGTGCTGGAATCCATTGGAGATGAACAGTCTTATTAACTTTTTGGAGTTGTGTTAACATTTTGTAGCATTCTCTAATTTTTGTTGACTTCTTTGTAGTATTTGAACATATTCCCTGAATTGCAGCTTTAGAATCTGAAAGAATTACTGCCTTGTTAAATTTATTTAAGGGAAGATTTAATAATTGTCGGAGAACAATGTGTATAGCCTCTATTTCTCCATCATAATTTGTTGTGTCTCTGCCAACAGAATGATAAAAGGAAAAATGTGAACACGTAACTCCAGCTCCAGTAAGGTTTTCCGTGGAGGATCCATCAGTATATATGTGCAGCCATTCTTCTGTGGGATACCTAGTATTGATTGTTTCCAGAGCTAGAAGTTTTTGTATTTCTTTTGGTGTGTCTGATTTACTTATTTCCTCTATTAATTTCAAACTGAAGGTAGGTTGTAATAATTCCAATGGATTTTCTCTTATAAGTAGATTTTCTCTGGTGTTAGGAATGTTCAATTTGGATTTAATCTGTGTTACCTTTTCTAGGAAACTACTATGAGTTTTAAGGATTGAAGGGGGGAGGTTCTCTTCTGTCCATTTAGAGTTTGGCAGTCGTAACATTTTCTCGTGTTGGAGCAATGCTTGTTCTTCTATTTTTGTTGTTATTGATGGGGTCCGTGTTAAGGCAAGCATGGCATCAATAGGTGTGGATTTAACTGCTCCAGTGATTAGGCAAAGAGCCTGATTTTGTATTTGTTCAAGTTTATTGATGTTAGCATTTGCTGCTGTTATTAAAGCTTCAGAACAGCACAAGAGGTTTGGTTTAACATACATTTTGTATGTTGTGTTAAGGACTCTCCTTGAGCAGCCCCATTTAGCACCAGCTAACCTTTTCAGTCATAAAATATGGGACCAATAGTTCTATGCACATTCACTGCACATTAAACCCCAACTTTTGCAGCATGGATAAGAACTTTATGAATAATATGGGGATTTTCGGTAGATCAGAATTGTTTTCAAATATAGGGAATGTTCTAAAGTAAGAACAAATTAGAAACTAAAAACTTCACTTATCTTAGTGGAAAAAAAATGGTTAAATTCTTTAGAATTAAACAATGATTTAATAGATAATTTTGTAAAACTTACTCATCTTTGTTTAGATAATTTTGTTTAGTTTTAATGGTAATTTTTTTCAACAAAGTTCTGGCTTGGCAATGGGTAGTCCACTTTCGCCATTTCTTGCTAATCTTTTCATGAGTTTTTTTTAAACTTAAATTACAAAATCATTCCCTCTAATTTTTAAAATATGGTATAGATATGTGGATGACATTTTTGCTGTTGTCCCCAAAAAACAGATAAATGATGCTTTAAAACTTTTAAATTTACAAGATAAAGCTATACAATTCACTTTAGAAACTGAAAATAATGGATTTCTTTCATTTCTGGACTTAAAAATTAAAAGACAACAATAAACTGAAATTTGGTATTTACAGAAAATCCACTCACACTGATAATTACATAAAATATAAAAGTTTTAATCCTTTTGCACATAAATTTGCTGTTTTTAATAGTTTAATTTATAGGTTAATAAATATACCCCTTAATAAAGATGAATTTGACATAGAATATAAACACGTTATTAACACTGCAGTAATTAATGGTTTTAATACAGATTTTATACATAAAAAGATAAAAAAATTTAAGTATCAAAAAGCTGTTAAAGAAGTTTCAACCCTTAAAAAAATAAAAGATAATTATATTTTTAAAAGGTTTACTTACCATCTATGGGCCAATAAAAAACTTACAAAGATTTTTAAAGAATATGGAATAAATTTGGTCCCTCAAAATAAATTTAATATACAAAATTTACTTCATTTTTCTAAAAAAGATAAAATACCAAATTATAAAAAATCTGGCATTTATCAATTTAGCTGTTTAGATTGTGATAAGGTTTATATTGGTAAAACTAAACGTCGCTTAGAAACCAGAATAAAAGAACATTTTAGAAATATTAAATATAAACAAACTGATAAATCAGCTGTAGCAGATCATTTTTGGTCATTTAATCATGAAATTAATCCAGAAGTTAAATTATTAAAACAATTAAGTAGTCCTATAGATTTAATGGTTTGGGGGGAAAAAATTTATTTTAAAAAACAGGAACCGTGTTACGAACTTCGAATTACCATCTATAGATTGTATTTATAAATTTTTGTTTTCAGAGATTGGTAAATAAAAATTGAATATCAGTATTTAATTTTGTTTTCAGAAAAAAATGAAAGATTGTAGCTTTGGTAACGAATTTGTTTGTATAGCTTTGAGAATGAGTTGGAGACAACTTGAAACCCAGGGTCAGCAAAAAGAACTGCAACATTGCTAAGATAAGTGAAGTTTTTAGTTTCTAATTTGTTCTTACTTTAGAATCTTGTTGCTTCACTGTTAATAGCTTCAATTTTTTCTTATTTATAGGGAATGTGTTTGCATTGAAGATCATCAATTTCAACATTTGTTGAGAGCGGGTAAGTGTAATGTTCGTCAGTACAGTAATTAGTGTTCCGTACCCATGACATACTGGTTGTTCACTTGTAACTGTGGCAGAGGTGCCACCGAGGGGTGGTCGGGTCAATCTAAAAAGCACTGTACAAGACAACTTTTAAATTTTGACTGCTTTTGAAGTTTTTAGCTTGGTATTTATGTTTTGAAGTTCTAGATGTCCCTGTCTTTTCTTTTCCTCTCTCTGAACTCCCTAGGTTGTGTCATAGGTGCCTTGATGTCATGAGTTGGTTAGATGCTGGCCTACTGATCCCAAGGTCACGGGTTCAAATCCGGTCCAGGCCAATGGCTTTTAAGTGTGCTTAAAAACGACAGTTCCATGTCAGTAGATTTACTGGCATGTAAAAGAATTCCTGCAGGACAAAATTCCAGCTCACTGGCGATGCTGATGTGATCCTAGCAATTGACAGCGTTGTTAAACAACAAAACAATTAATTGATGTCATGATGATCCTTAGGCTTCAGATGATTTACACACTCTGGACATTCTTAAAGATGTGGATATTCTTGCAGGTTTTCAGGTTCTTACTTTTTGTGCCTTTTTTTTATTTTTTTCCCTGGTTTCTTTTTTTTTTTAACTTTTCTTATTATTTTCTACCAGGAGAACAAAACACCTCCAAATGGCCTGCGCTGTGTTTTGCCCGGCCATCTGTTGCTATCATAGAAAGGTGCGGATGAAACCATACAACATTTTTGAACACCACTTCTAAAGGTTTTACTTACCAGCTTTGATTCTGAAGCTGACCAACATTGTCATCCATACATTTTTGTCACCTCTTTAGGAAACCATCCATCACTTGCTGTAGTTCACGTTGAGAAATGCTGGAAATTCCCTGGCGGATATTTTGTTTTAATTCTTCCACGGTGTGTGGGTTTGTCTTGTACACTTTAGGTTTTAAGTTGCCCCATAGATAAAAATCGCAAGGGGTTAAGTCAGATGGCGGGAGGGGGGGGGGGGGGGGGGAGGCACAAATCTCTACTAATAATTCTGCCCTGAAACACACTTTCAATTGTTCTCATCAAAGATTGGCCACATAAGCTGTTGCAGAATCTTGTTGAAAAAAGGCAAAATCATGCTCCCTGTGTTAATTCTCTAAAAAAAATCTGATGTGTTGCACTCACATGACTTTCTCTACTCTTGTACTAACCATTCTTACAAACTCTTATTCCTATATCTTCTTCGTGTTAGTTAAGATAAACATTTGTACAACTTATCTTATTGCTTATTTCCTTGTAGGTGCAAGGGGAATGTTAGAATACAGTAGGCTTTGTGTGATAATCAAATGTTTTAAAGCTTTGAGATTCTCTTGTCTTTGCACACTTAACATATAAAACAATGAACAACGATGATCCATTTCACGAAAGTCCTAAGCTTTCTGAAACTCACACACATAACAAGGAATATCTCCGAAATGGTTCACCCTACAAGAAAATTTATTTAGACATAAATTGTGTATTTTAACAAAATCTACATTTTTTCTATAGTATGATTTGGTCTATCTCTAACGCTTTACCAGTTATGCAAAAGTCGTCCAGAGTAAATACGACTACAGGGGCTATAGCCAGAAAATTCAAGATATACATTTCATTTGTCATCAAAATATCTCAAACATATGCCATTTTAATCAAAATCGTTAGAGCCATTTTCAAGAAAATCGAAATTTTCGAAAAATCTTCCATGTAAAGGGTAGTGTAGGGTGGGGCTATTTTCTTCAAAATCTGCGTGTCGGATCCTTGAAAGACATTAAAGTTAAATACCAAGTTTGGCTTTTAACCGACTTTTTGTTTTTGAGTTATGCTGTCCACAGACTGACACACACGGACCTTTTTCTAAAAATGCTTTTTTTGGATTCAGGGGGCCTCAAAACATATATTTCCAGTGAAATCTCGACATCGAATTTTTGGGTGGAATACAATACTTCCCCTACTTACCAGCAGAGAAAGTAAAAAAGGGGGAGGGACAAAATTGTATTCATGTACGTATGAGCATCAGCTGTTGACTCGAAAAAAATTGGTTCTATAACTCAGAACCTCATTGTTCATGAAGTAACCCTTCATGACAAAAAATTTGGTGTGTGGTGCACCATTAGTGGAGAAAGATTTTCCAGAGCTCCAATAAGCAATTTCTATCTCTGGGGTAACTTAAAACACAATTGTACCAGAGAAATGCATACACCACGGAAAAATTAAAACAAAATATCTGCCAGGAAATTACCAGCATTTCTCAACATGAAATATGACAAGTGATGGATAGTTTCCTAAAGAGATGCCAAACATGTACTATGGACGATGATGACCAGTTTCAGCATCTCCGTTCGTAAAATTAGTCAGTAAACCATTTAAAAGTAGTTTTAAAATATGTTCTTGTTAGCTAACGCTGGATTTCTAACAATGAAGTCATTAGTCCTCTTGCTCTCCAATATTTTTCACTGATGGATGGGGCACTAGAAGTGGCCGGGCATATTTGAAGGTGGTCTCAGTCCATTTCCTCTTGCATTTTACATAGAGGGCAGGGTGGTGAAGAATAGATCCCAATTCTTGCTTGTGTAAGACCACCTGCACTCCATCAAAGAATTCTTATGTTAGATCTTCTATCAATATAATGTTTGGGTTCTATAGAAGTAGTCCCCGCCTGGAGATGTGAATGGGGGACTATTTTAATTCCGGAATATTTTACTCCGAGTCATAGTTCATAATTCATATGAGAGAGCTATATAGCAGTAAAAGTAAAAATGTAGTATGGTTTCCCCTGTGCCTTTCTATGATACTGGCAGACGGCAATGAGT
Organism: Tenodera sinensis; assembly: GCA_030765045.1. Taxonomy (NCBI): domain Eukaryota; kingdom Metazoa; phylum Arthropoda; class Insecta; order Mantodea; family Mantidae; genus Tenodera; species Tenodera sinensis. The sequence goes on along the minus strand of CM060964.1, from coordinate 366,418,953 downwards.
GCCGAGGATACCAACAGGCAAAATGTCACACAACGCAACAAAATGCAACATTCTGAGGTTTTTTGCTCTCCTGGTATATTCTTATTTACTTCATTTATTTGCTTTTTCCAAATCCTATCCAAGTGCCACACAGTTGGGCTTCAACTTGGAATGGGTTCATGGCATCAAATTGTTAATTAGGGTTACTTGCCTTTCATCTACTTGAATAATAATTCAATAAGAAAATTGAACAAATGCCAAAGTGTTTATAAATGATGTTCAAAATGGGAACCTTAGACTTCGGAGCATAGTTGACAGTAATGTTTGCCAAGTTCTTTCAGAAATACCTGGCATATCACGAATAGTATCAAATGCGTCAAAGATCCTGGCCATCAGCTCCTCTTCACTATTAATGGTGTCTCGTGTGCTTACTGTGTAAGTAAAGTGGAACACTTTTATACTAGGTTGTAAATCTGAAAGAAGCTCCAGTAAGCGGAGCATTTTCGTACATGCTGATAGCTGAGACTGATAACCAGAACCACAAAGTCATTAAGTGCTGTACAATATGCAATGAAATCCCTTACCATTTAAGTAACAAAATGCAGGTTTTAGGTTAAAGTGATATAAACAATGTTTAAAACAGAATACAAGCAATATTCCAAAATGCAAAGAAAACAAAACATAAGCAATATTCCAGTGCCAAAGAAGGAACAAGGAATATGTTGTGACAGAATTTCATCTAACCCGACATAGCATTTGAATACCTTTATTGCACTCCATCTCCATGAAAAGACATTTACGGATGTGCATTCCCAATAAGAAAATACTCAAATACAACTCCTGAATCATGCCTTGAAATTATTCAGTGGTATTCTCACTCACCTGTATAATGACACATGTGCGTGTGGGAGGGTGGGCATGTGTGTGTGTGTCTATATATGGAGAAGTAGTATAAGGTGTAAGGTAATGAATGAAAATGAAGTATTTGGAAAATAATGTTTGGTTATTTTTTAAAAAATTATTGGTACTTACTTTGAAAATATGCCTCATAGTTATCAGTATTATCAACTCATTATGTACAAAATCATTTATTTCTATTATAAATTAGTTTGAAGTAGAAAATCTGAGTAACTGAAGTATATAGTTGGAAATAGTTGCCTTTTGGAAACTTACCTGAGGAAGTGTTCCTTTCACAAGATTGGGAATGTCCCCTTTCGTATACCCCAGAGCACTCAGACCATTTTCTACCTTCATTGTCTGCATATATTTCCGACAGGTATCTGCTAGAATTTTTCCTGAAAACAAAGAAAATGAGGAGCTTAAGTAACTTCCATGCACTAGTTTTTGTTCAGTTTTATTTCATTAGAATAGTTCAGGAGTTGAGGAATGACGTCACTTAAGAAATTTTTACATTTCTTAAGTGAGTTGCAAGGTATAGCGAAATGAAACCTATAACTTCTCCTATCCCAGGCACGGGGACTATGTGCCCACGCAGTCTCTGTTTACTTTGCCACCCCTTCACCCCCCACATTTTCAGTTGTTTTATGAGCAGTGGCTTGTAGTATCAGTTGTGTACAAAGTCAACATGTCTCAGTGTAATAGGTTACCTCATAATTTTGGGAGCGTGAACATTTTGTTTTACAAAATGACAAAACCCACTGCCTCATCTGTTCAGTTTACATTAAATATATTAGGCACTATAACTAGATACTAATGAGTGCTATTCTAATATTATGGAGCATCTTCTTGAATTCAAGATCAGGTTCTCAGATATATGAGTCGTCTAGTATCAAAACCGGCCAGGTCACAAAATTTTGAAAAGTGAGTTTTTATAATAAACTGAAAGTAGAACAAATACTCTTTCTATTGATAAATTAATATGCATCAAAGCTGGCCAAGACAACATATTACGCGTCGTTGAATTTAGAGTTCTACTACAGAGCGGGTCGAGTTATGCGGAAGTGCATTCAAAACCAGTCAAGTCAATGAGGAAAGTTATATAAGGAAATAATGAAGCTATTAACCTCTTGAGCGATGGCCATTTAAACGTCCGCGAGCCGAGAACTGCTAGCATTTAAATTGTTAAATGCGCTTCGTATATACACAGCTGTATTTTGTGTAAATATTAAGTTATTTTAATGAAACAAAAACTGGTATAAAACTCGTTATTTGCAGTATAAATGTACGTCATCAGCAAAGTTGAGTTGTATTTACAAAACGTTGAAATGGCACAATTTTGTTTCACTGTGGTGAAAAGTCAATTGTGCTCTGTCAAACGCATCTAATATTAGTTCTCGGAAAGATACAGTAAAGAAACACCCATTGTATGTGTGCCTAATGCGTCAGCATACTGTGTAATAAATCGCTACTGCATGCGTGGTCGCTTGAGTCATCAGAATAGATCAACATTACAACTTTTGCTTACACGAGTTTCGTAACTGAGTAGAGTCCGTGTCTTTCTTTGTTGAAATACATACGTATTCTTTCCTGCTTGTAGCTGAAGGGAGAAGTGGTATAAAAAGGTGTTTTTGCACCAACTGGATATAACCATATACAATTGTTTGGGGATTTGGACAGCTCTCTAAACCCACACAGGACAATGACCGACCTTGACTACTGACTATAAATAACTCGCAGCCTAATTGAACAATACCACGTTGGGGGTTGAAAATCCAAAACCCCTGCACCCCTCAGACGTCAAGGAAAACATTATCCTAAAAGGATACCACCAACAGCAAAGAAGTCCCGCCCATTTCGAAAGTGTTTCGTGTGCCGCAAGAAGGGAATTCGCGAATGTGGAGATGTGCGTACCCTTGTGTGTTTATCCCTGTTTTGAGGTAAATCACTGCAGAACGAACATATTAAGGTAAGCCAATAAAGTATATAGACCTTACTAAAATGTTTCATAAAGGGAAAATTATAATAAGTTGAGTTGGATAAGGGATAAATAAGGGTTAAATGCTTTAACGCACAGGACGCCCATATCGCTCATCCGCCATTTTAAATGGACGTGATTTCACGTCGATATCCCTCAAGAGGTTAGCAGTGAAGCAAGAGAATCTAAATTAAGAACAAATTAGAAACTAAAAACTTCACTTATCTTAGTAATATTGCAAAACATCTTGCAATATTACTGAGAGTACCTGGGCGACTGAGCTTCGCTTGGCTTTTCTTTTCCTTTTTTTTTAACTGTGTTCTTTTTGGGAAAAGATGCTTATTTAGATAAACTTGAAAAGCAAAATGTTAACTAAATTTTCATACTAATTGTTGGAGCCGTTTCCATGATGAGACCTTTAATATCCTGGCTTGTTTGTTGAAATTCACCCATTAACAGAGAAATTATGGCCAAAATAAGGTTTCGACTAATTGTGACTGTTACGAGTAGACTAAGATAGCCAAGTCAACTTTCTTTAGATTTCTGAAAGCTCTTGATGATACCTTCAATATCCTGGCTAGTTTGTTGAAATTAGCCCATTAACAGAGAAATTATGGCCAAAATAAAGTTTAAACTAATTGTGACTGTTACACGTAAAATCATGTGTTTTCAGGAATGACACTTATATAGATAAACTTAATAAGCAAAACCCTGTCTGAATACAAAATTTGATCGAAATCGTTAGAGCCGTTTCCAAGTTTAGCAGAATATATTTATATATACCTATACAAGCATGGCTCGTTTAAATATATAAGACTGTGACTGTTACGCATAGACTAATATGCCTAAGTCAACTTTCTTTGTGTTTTCTGAAAGCTCTTGACGAGACCTTTAATATCCTGGCTTGTTTGTCGAAATTGACCCATTAGCAGAGAAATTATGGCCAAAATAAGGTTTCGACTAATTGTGACTGTTACGAGTAGACTAAGACAGCCAAGTCAATTTTCTTTAGATTTTCTGAAAGCTTTTGACGATACCTTTAATATCCTGGCTTGTTTGTTGAAATTGACCCATTAGCAGAGAAATTATGGCCAAAATAAGGTTTAGAGTAACTGTGACTGTTACGCGTAAAATCACATTTTTTCAGGAATGACACCTATATAGATAAACTTAATAAGCAAAACCCTATCTGGATAAAAAATTTGACCGAAATCATTAGAGCTGTTTCCAAGTTGTGTGGAATATAGTTATATACAAGAATTGCTCGTTTAAATATATAAGTGAGGTTTTTAGTTTCTGATTTGTTCTTAATTGAGAGGAAAGTTATTGTTGCAATAACAGCCCGCTTCGGAGTTCTCGCTTTGAAACCTTATTATCACTGGCTCAACAAACCATCAGCTCTAAATGGATACGCAGAACTTGGAAATAATTTACAGTCACCGCAATTGAAATCTTTACATAGTTAGTGCAAGGAAAATCTTTACGTAGACAATGTGCTCTGTTTGTTCTTATCCCGCCACTATACAAAGGAGCAGGCGAAGTTGCAAATCATGTGATTCTTGAGTGCACAGTAGCATCTTGCTTCTGTTAGCAGGCCAGGTCTCAGTCTCTGGTATTTGTACAGAGTGTTTTGTTTCCAGTTTGTCATCGTAATTAAATTTTTAACCTGAGTGCTATTTTTAAAGTTGTGTATTTCTCATTATAATACAAATAATGGGACGCAAGAAGCTCACTTCTGAGGAGAAGACTCGTGCTTTAACTCTATTGGAAGTAGGTACATCTGTGATTCGTGTAGCTGCCGTTCTAAAGGTTTCAAGACAAGCTATTTATGACCTAAAAACAGCAGCAGCATCTTTTCCACCTGGCAACACACCAAGACGAAAAATCGGCTCAGGTGGTAAAAGAAAGACTTCAACAAGAACTGATGGCCTGCTAAAACGTGAAGTGATGGTTGATCCATGGATTACAGCGGCAGGGTTAAAGAAAAAACACCCAGACCTTCTCAACAATGTTGCAATAAGAACCATTCAGCATCGACTTCAAAAAGACTTAGGTTTACCAAGTCGGTGTGCAGCCAAGAAGCCTCTTCTGACTGAAGCTATGAAGAAGAAAAGGATAAATTTTTGCAAGACATATCAGCACTGGACATCAGAGGACTGGCGTAAACTAATGTTTTCTGATGAAAGCACTTTCAAACTGGTCAGAGGAAAGTCCAAAATGGTGAGGAGGCCAAAAAATGTGTCAAGATATGATCCAAAATTTACTGTCAAAACTGTTAAACATCCAGAAAGTGTGATGGTATGGGGTGCTTTTAGTGGCAATTATGGTAGAGGTGGCTTGTACTTTCTCCCAAAGAATATCACAATGAAGGGAAGTAACTATTTAGAAGTGTTACAACAGCATTTGTTCACATTTTGGCCGATTCACCAGTGTCAGTACTTCATGCATGATGGTGTCCCTGCACATAGGACAAAGATGGTTCAAAAGTTCCTGAAAAATAATATACCTGTACTTCAATGGCCTGGTAACTCTCCTGACCTAAATCCAATAGAAAATGCTTGGAATCAAATGAAAAATAAAATAGAAGAGCTGCAACCATCAAGTATTAAGGAGCTACAGGAAGTGTTGAAGTTGTGGGTGGAAATGGACAAAAAATATTTTGAATATTTAGCAGACTCAATGCCTAGGAGACTCCTGAAAGTGATAAAAGTTAAGGGAAATATGACCAAGTACTAATTGTACGCACTAGTTAAAAATAAAACCATGTAAAGTCGGTATTTGTTGTTTTTATTACCTTGTAAAGATTTCCATTGTGGCGACTGTATTACTTTAGCTGCAAATGTTATGTTGGTACAAATGACCTTTCTAATTGGCACAAAAGCCTTTTCCTTAATGCCATGTTATTCGCATATACCAAGAATGCCAGATATTGTAATCTAATGTAAAGTACGACTGAGGAGGTGTGTAAAATTATATCTATCAAAGTGTTGTTGTTTTAATAGAGAATTTGTATCATTTTTATGCCAAATCTGCCCTGTATTAAAGCTTAAAGTGAAAGGAAAAAAATGTTTTCTTTTTTTTAATTTTTGTTATGTTCTATTTTTGCTTCTACTTATATGTTATACTGCATTTTTTTATAATTAATGAATAAAGTTTTTTTTTTACTGATGTTGGGTATTGATTGAAATGAAGTCTTTCTTGTTTGAAAGATTTAGAATTAAAAAGCTGTCGGTCTGCAACAAAACTGGCCAATACGAAACTTAAAATTTTGAAAAAATATAGTAAATCATTAATATAATTTTCCATATTAATACCACATGAACCCATCATATGGAGCCTAATAAAAGTGAAACAAAAATATTACTAACTTTTAATTTAAAAGGTGAGTCAATTAATAACACTGAACAACACTTACAACATAATTTTCCGGAACGCGTTTCGAAAGTTAACTTTCCTCCATTATCAACCGGACAATAACTGGGTTTCCATGGTGTTTCACGGTGCGGATGGTGATGCTTCTTCTGATGTTTCTTCTGGTAATGGTTCAATGAACTTGCTGAAAATATCTTTCTGAGGAATGTCGAAATTAAATGCTCGGTTTCTATTTTTTAAAATGAAGATTTGTTTCCATGTGGACAGTTCTTGTTTTCCGGTTATGTGTTTGAGAAGCTTCGGTTCCAGCTTTATGTCATGATTTTTTATCCAAAAGTGAAACGCAACTGCTGGTTTTTCAGTGTTATTAATTGACTCACCTTTTAAATTAAATTAATTACAACACTGTTTTCAAACTTCTATGAAAGGAAGATTACTAACTTTCATTGGTTTGTGTGCAGAAGTTTTTAATGAATACTGAAAAAACATATTTTGTGATGTTTGATGTAGAATTGGAACTGAAAAATTCAATGCCACAGCTGGGATTTGAACCACATGCTCAGTACAGTGCCATGCCATCATTAGTTTTGTACACTCCTACACGCAGGTGAACACAACTTCCTCCCAAGGTCAACACTCACAGTCTGATCAGCCAAAAGTGGAGTGGGTGAACTCTTATCTTTTCCTTCCCTTAAGCCTCCCCATGGCTGTCCCACCCTATTCCCATCCTGCATCCTGCTTTTACAAAAGAGGCTCTGAGGACCGAGTTGTAGCAGTATAACACTATAGTCAGTGAGAGCTAACTTTGCACTTGACAGTTACATGAGTGACTTACCTGAAAACGAGGCTAGCCCTATCTTGTCTAATCGCGTTGCAAACATATTGTATCATGATTAGTCGATTGGACGAGATATGGCTGGCCTCGTTTGCAGGTGAGTGAATCATTTAGCTGTCAAATGCCAGGTTAGTTCTTGCCGACCATTAATCATGCCTTGTCATGGCGTTTAGGCATCCCACAGCAGTAAATATTAGGAAAGGTTGGTGAATTTACTGAATTCCCCCAGTTAGGTCCAAGGTGACCCGTCAACCTAAGGCAAGTGTGGCCCTCCAGACATACTGGGGGTTATATTTAGTTCTGTTTATATCTGAACCACAGACCCTAATTTCTACCTCTCAAACATTGCCCACACACGGTTTGTGTGTTTAAAAACACTAACAGTAAGTTTGTTGACATAAATAAATAATAATTTGAGAGGTAGAACAGGAACTTAAAAATTCAATGCCACAGCTGGGATTTGAACCACAAACCCTCCGCTTACTAGGTGGGTGCTCTAACCATTAAGCTATTGTGACAACCTGCCAGAATGACATTGAATTCTCAAACCAGTTTGTATTTTTCCCAGCTGTGGCATTGAATTTTGAAGTCCCAGTTCTACCTCTCAAACATTCCCCACACATGGTTTGTGTGTTTAAAAACACCAACAGTAAGTTTGTTGGCATAAATAAATAATAATTACCATCTGAAGGTTATTTAATCCCAAGACATAAAGTACTTGCAATAGTAAGTCACCATTGGGGTAATTGTCTCTGATGTGAGACTGCCTTTGTGGTTTACCAGGAGAAATACAAACTGATTTGAGAATTCAATGTCACTCTGGCAGGTTGTCACAGTAGCTTAATGGTTAGAGCACCCGCCTAGTAAGCGGAGGGTCTGTGGTTCAAGTCCCAGCTGTGGCATTGACTTTTTAAGTTCCAGTTCTACCTCTCAAACATTGCCCACACATGGTTTGTGTGTTTAAAAACACCAACAGTAAGTTTGTTGGCATAAATAAATAATAATTTGTTTAACATTGTTTACAATATACAGTAAAACTATGTAAACATTTACAATTCAAAATTATATATGGATTTACTCAATAGCAACTGTTTTAATTTGCTTTTGAATCTATATAGCGTTTCACTCTTAGAAGACAGTATGGAGTTAAATGGGATATATCTGTCTCTGTCTAGCGCATACAAGTTGCCATTAGCCGCGTCCTTTTCTACCCTCGCTCTGTTGCCAGATTCCTAATAGCATGGTATATTCATTTGTTATAAATTTCAGGTTTGAACACATTATCCTATGCAGAAGTTTTTTCTCTATCAGGTTATATCCTTTTCAGAGTCATTATACATTTCTATAGGTCCAAATTTCTTCAGAAAACGTTTTTTTCAATAGAAGTCCGATATTTGCTGTTTCTACACTCATCACGCACGAACTAACAAACTAACTGCTAGAATGCATCTATATTTTTTTCTTAGGTAGAGTAAACTATAGTGCTACTACCTGCCTACTTTGAATTCTCTATGTTTACCCAGTTAAGTGTTATAATTTTTTAAATTAAATGTTTTCGGAAAATTTTATATATGTGCACTGCAAAAGTTACGCAGTGTGAAACTTTTTTGTTATTGAGTTTACATCAGGGAACCAGCGAGAACAAATGTTGAGGAAGGTTGGAGAAAGTTTTTAAAATAAACCAAAAGGCAGTAACTTCTTTCTTTCATCGAGTAGGGCAAACAAAAGGTATTCATCTATTCAGCGCCAGGCCTGACACAGAAGATAGTATAAGGAGCAGCACTAGCATTAGTTCGAAAGAAGCCGTGTGTGTAACTGTGAGCTGTTATTGCGTTATTTGTTTAATATTTTTGTAAATATTTGTAGTTATGGAGAGTGAAGCTAGGAAGGGACGATATGTTGGTAAATAAAGAAGTAAGGAATGCCAAATAATTATGAATGTGTTATATTATTTTTGAAGCAAAATGCGTGTAAGGCAGTAAAAGAAACAGCTAAGGCTATCGGGTGTTCAGAAGCAGTAGTGTGTATGATTAAAAAGGAACTAATGAAAGGACCTCTAAGAACGCCATCGAAAAAGAAAGCAAAAAGGGCGGGACTACACAAAACGCTAGGTTAACGCAATATGATTGAATAGTGCAAGGTGGAGTGCGGCGAATTGTTCAGTCTTTACTGTTTGCAAATATTCCACCCACGCTGAATATAATTTTGTCACAGTTCAACAGTGATGAGACCCTACCAACTTTCTCAAGGGCCACTCTGATTTGGGGTTCGAATATGAAAGAAAGGGTAACAAGTGCATATTAATAGAAAGAGACGATATCGATATCATCAGATGGCGACATAAATATCTAAAAGACGTAAAAGGTTTAGGGACCAGGGGAAATCAATTGTTTATACAGACGAGTCATTTGTAAATTTAGGTCATACAGTAACAAAGGCGTGGAGGGATACCAAAGTTAAAAGTGTCCGTCTCGTCAAGTAGCAATTGAAGGACTAAGTATAGGACTCAGGCCACCTCGAGTCGCTCGCGGAGAAAGATTCGTAACTAGTACATGTTGCAACACTGCGCTCCATTTAATGTGTACTGTCTTTTAAGGGTGAGACGCGCTTTAGTTTTGAGGTGTTAACCAAGTCTTTAATTGAATATGGCAGCCTGTTGCATAAAGCAATCCCTCGAATATGTATATCTCTGTCACGTGTATGCTTAGAGTACTATATTGGTGATAATTTTCATTGTTTCTTGTGTTATGAATGTGAATTTGGTTATTTTTTGTTAACAGCAGTTTATCAAATAAGGAAATAATGAAACTATTAACAGTGATGGAACAGAATCTAAAATAAGAACAAATTAGAAACGAAAAGCTTCACTTATCTTAGTAAAATTGCAAGATCTTTTGTAGCTAACACATTTCAAGTTGACTGCAACTCATTGTCAAAGCTATGCAAACAAGTTACTTGTTTGTATAGCTTTGAGAATGAGTTACTTGTTTGTATAGCTTTAAGAATGAGTAACTTGTTTGTATAGTTTTGAAAATGAGTTGGAGTCAACTTGAAACGTGTTAGCTGCAAAAGATCTTGAAATTTTACTAAGATAAGTGAAGCTTTTAGTTTCTAATTTGTTCTTATTTTAGCAGTTTATCAGTTATAAATTGTATAGTTTAGCTGAAGCAGTCACCAACATGCCAAAACATTATGTCCACTAAAATTGACTAGTTGTTATTACTATACTTCCCGAGACAAAATATTCCGGAGGAAAAACAGTCCCCCATTCAGATCTGGGGACTACTGTGGGCCAAAATGATAATGTAAAGTTAGTCCAATGGAATTCTAGAGGTTTCAGCCATGATAAAAAGACTGAATTTGGGAAATTTCTACATAAAGAAGATATAGATATATTTGGTATTATGTTGTTTTTGTTAGCTAATGCTGGATTTCTGACAAGGAAGTCATTGTAGCTCTTCTATCTGACCTTACCTTCGTCATCTCTTGTTCTCTTCTGACCCTGATGCTATTAGGGTACCCGAGGGCTAGGAAGTCCTTATTTTTCCAACCTTTCCATTTCTCTAATTTCTCTATAACCTCTTCCTGTCATGGAATGTAATACTTCCTCTGATTGGTAATCAGAGGATATTGACAGTGAATTTATTTTGATAATTCTCACGGTCAGGTCGGTGAGACCCATAAACCAACGACAGGTGTGGTCTTCCAGATATTCTGGGGGTTGTGAGAGAGCAATGTGACTGCCAAAACGTAAAAATATGGTGCTCTCTAAAAAGCAGTTACTATTAGTGCTAATCCTCTTCAATATTTGGTATTATGGAAGCCAACATTTTATAAGCTCAAAAGAAATTTTTCAACATAAGTGAATATATAACTTATCAGCAGCCAAAACCAAGGCAAATTGCAAATGGTATAGTAGAAACAGCTTATCGGCAGTTCCCAAAAGTTCAATATGGCCAACATTACACTAAACTGAACCTACGTAATAAAAGGATTATTTCTAACCTCAAATATCACAGGGTTAAAGTAACATGCTTTCAAACAATAATAATGCTGGAACATTGTTACCACATAACACAAGATGAACCAACTCACCTTCAGCAAATCTTGTTCTGCAATAACACGTTTGGATAAAATCACTTCAGAACACTGAATACTGTAATATTATTATTTATTTATGCCAACAAACTTACCGCTTGTGTTTTTAAACACACAAGCCATGTGTGGGCAACGCTTGAGAGATAGAATTGGAACTGAAAAATCCTGGCCATAGTATTGAATTTTTCAGTTCCAATTCCACCTCTCATCGTAATATATATTTAATGCACTTCTGTGTTGCGAATGATAAAACAATAAAATTAACTATAACTGCATATAATGCTCTAAAACAATTCAGGACAAAACCACACACAGATTAATTAATACAGCGTCTAAACAGAATCTTGTTTTAAAATCTATCGGCTGGCTTTTCTGCAACGGGTTCAAAAACAAGGGCTTCTGTGGCAACATAATGGATACCATAACACCAACTATGGTCATAGCTTTACCATGGTTATATTTTACCAACAGTTAGTGGTACTAATGCAACCTAACAGATGGAATATCACCAAATATAGCCAGATTGCGCCATAATGGGGGAAAATGTCACAGTTGGTTTTTGGGGTATTCCAATAAGCTGTTTCCTCTTTATTATAATTGCAGTGAAAACAAGTTGAATATCTAAATTCAAAAGTTGAAAAGACAAATCCAAATGATAAGACAGAAATTTCAAAGTCAGATATTGGGAAGAATAAAGAAAATTTTGTAGTATATTTCATTTATAATTCTCTAAACAACATACCAGACTTAGATTCATTAGAAATTACAAATAAATCTATTCCAATGGGATACTTTAATGGACATTCAACATTATGGGGTTATGCAAGTATTAATTCTATTGGTAAAATAATAGAGGAAGTATTAAACATTGGCAAATTAAAGTTAATATGAAATAAAAGTCAGGATGGAACACAAGTCCAACATACAGGTACTGTTACTAACCCAGATCTTCTTCTACCATCGTCCAATATTGCAGAAAGTATGAATCAAAAAATCCTAGAAAGTTTTGGTTCTGATCACAAGGCGTTACTAGCAAATATCCAGTTGAAGACGAAAAAATCTGATGCGTTGCACTCACATGACTTTCTCTACTCTTGTACTGATTATCCCTACAAACCCTTACTCCTCTATCTTTTACATGTGAGTCGAGATAAACATTTGCAGAAATTATTGCTAGTATTCTTGCAGGTGCAAGGGGAATATGGGAGAAAGTCCTGTAGTTGGATAGCTGTCCTATTTCAGGGTTGTCATAAAGACACGCCTGCTAATAGATCTGTAGAAAAGATAACTTTACATATGAATGATAAAAGGGTAAAAAATTTATACTGTAAAAATATTTGACAAATAAAATGTAATGATGCACAAAATTGTTATAAAATTTAGAAATAGGACAGCTAGCCATTTTATAATTATTTATTTAATTTAGTGTAGTATACAGATGACTGTGTAAAATATACAAAGAACCACAGATAGTTTGTAAACCAGTATCTTCTAAAACACGTAACTGCAATTCAAAACATCAGTACAAATTAACAGTAAATTTATTAATCACTCCATGAGCACCAAAAAGTAGACCAATCACTTCCCAATTTGAAATGTTGTATTTGTCTCTTAAATAAGGAATGCAATGCTCAAAATGTATTTTTTTCCCTTGTCAATCTCCTTAATTTGGTCTACATTGTTTTCAAATCGGATTGCAGGGTTAATGATTAACGTTATTTTGTTGCCTGTTAATGGCAATTACGTCAATTCTTTCATAAACATTAGGTTAGAAAATGTATTGTCACTGTAAATAGTGCCATTTCCAACCATTACAGTGTATACATTTCAATAAATTGTAATTAATTATTCCTGGATATAAAAATCTTCTTACTAATATTTTCATAAACTAGTATGTATCTTCTAAGCTTAAGCCAATAAGAAAGTCTGTGTCTGTCTGTGTCTGCCTGCCTGCGTGCGTGCGTGCGTACGTGTGTGTCTGTCAGTCTCTGTCTCTCTCTCTCTCTGGGTCTGTGGGTCTGCGTGTGCGTGTGTAATTACCAACTCCTTATAGCAGTATCATGAAAACCAAAAGCCTTGTCATGGGCTACAGTAGGTTTTGAGCGAGTCAAATCTTTTAACGTTGATTGCTATATGAAGGCTTCGAAATTCTGTTCTCTTTGTACAGCCAAGATATAAAAAAGTTAATTATGACCTTCCGTTTGAGAAAAGTATAAGTACTGCAAAGTTCACACAAATAACAAGGAATATCTCCAAATTGGTTCACTCTACAAAAAAATTCATTTGTGTATTTTAACCTCTTGAGCGATGGCCATTTAAAATCTCCGCAAGCCGAGAACTGCTACCCAATATCCAGCGCAGGACATTTAAAATGCTTCGTATATACACAGCTGTATTTTGTGTAAATATTAAGTTATTTTAATGAAACAAAAACTGGTATAAAACTTGTTATATGCAGTATACATGTACATCATCAGCAAAGTTGAATTGCATTTACAAAATGTTGAAATGGCACAATTTTGTTTCACTGTGGTGAAAAGTTAACTTTGCTCTGTCGAACGCATCTAATGTAAGTCTCTGAAAGAAACAGTAATCGACCCATTGTATGTGTGGCTTATGTGTCAGCATAATGTGAAATAGAGACCACACATACACTAGTGCTTTGAGTCATCAGAATAGTCATCAGAATTGCAACTTTGCTTATGCGTGTTTCGTAACTTAGTAGAGTCCGTTTCTTTCTTTGTTGAAATACATACATATACTTTCCTGCTTGTAGCTGAAGGGAGAAGTGGTATAAAAAGGTATTTTTGCACCAACTGGATACAACCCTATACAATTGTTTGGTAATCTGGAGAGCTCTAAACCCACACAAGACAATGACCTACCTGGACTTCCGACTATCAATTGTTCGCAGCCTAATTGAACAATATCACGTTGGGGGTAGAAAATCCAGAACCCCTGCACCCCTCAGACTTCAAGGAAAACATTATCCTAAAAGGATACCACCAACAGCAAAGAAGTCCTGCCCATCTCGAAAGTGTTTCGTGTGCTGCAAGAAGGGAATTTGCAAATGTGGAGATGTACGTACCCTTGTATGTTTATCCCTGTTTTGAGGTAAATCACTGCAGAACGAACATATTAAGGTAAGCCAGTAAAGTATATAGACTTTACTTAAATCTTTCATAAAGGGAAAATTAAAATAAGTTGAGTTAGATAAGGAATAAATAAGGGTTAAATGCACAAACGCACACGACGTGTATACACACCCATATCGCTCATCCGTCACTTTAAATGGACGTGATTTTGCGTCCATATCGCTGAAGAGGTTAATAAGATCTACATTTTTTGTATAGTAAGATTTGGTCTATCTCTTACAGTTTACCAGTTTTGCAAAAGTCATCTAGAGTAAACAGGACCACGTGGGCTATAGCCAGAAAATTCAAGAGGTATTTTTCATTTGCCATTATTTTGTTTTAAACATACAGCATTTTAATGAAAATTGTTACATCCATTTTTGAGAAAATGGAAATTTTTGAACAATTTTCCATGTAAAGGGTAGTTTAAGGTGGAGGAATTTGCTAAAATCTGTGTCATATCCTTGAATGATATTAAACAAATACCTTCAAAACAAGTGCACAAGTTCATTCATATCACACTAGGGATAAAAACAACTTATTTAGAACTAAACACTATGAAAATAGCTTCACATATGCTGGTCTACATTTATATAACAAACTGCCCATTATGTAAGAGGCATTGAATCCCAACAAAAATTCAAAAAGGTGTAATTCTGTTGTTTACTGGACTATAGCTTTTACAATGTAGAGGAATTCATACATCTTAAAGTAGAATAAATTGTACATTTGTAAATTATTAATTTTTTGTAACTTAAAACTTTACACTCTTTTATATACCTTGGTTCTTTTTTTGTACTTTAAATTTGTATTGAACCTTATATATCTGCATTTGCAATCCTCTATGTATCCTTAAATAGTTTTCTTTATATTGTTAAATTGATGTGTCCTATAACATGTATCATGTTTCCATGGATGAAACAAATAAATAAAGATAAATAAATACCGACTTTGATCTTGCCAGCCCGCCCGGCACTCTTGGCAGTGCAAAGAAAACAGAATTTCTTCTTTCTTTCCCTGATTACCCTCCCCTTATGTAGGACTTACAAGCCAGTGCCTAGGGTCAGACGCCTGTTGGAGAGCACAGGAACCTATGGACCGAATAGAGTGAAGACCTGGAAGCGGGTGGTCAGACAAGCACCAGGTATGATAGCGAGGAAGAGGATGATATGAAATGCAGGCAAAATGGATGATTGGAAAGGTGATAAGTCCCTGGGATCAAACCCGGGTCACCTAGGTGGTAGGTGAGCGGTCTAACCACTCAGCCACCGAGAACAGAATTTCAGAGTTTTAAAAGATTTGAAAATCATTTTCTCTTGCACCGACAAGAAAATTCGCAATAAGATAATTTCTGCAAATGTTCATCTCAACTAACATGAAGAAAGGAACAAGAGTTTGTAAGAATAGTTAGTATAAGAGGATAGAAAATCATGTGAGTGTAACACATCAGATTTTTTTCAAATTGTAAGTTATTATGCAATTTTTCTCGTGGTCACGTAACTTGAAATTTCAAACCCATTACATAGTGACCCACTTTTTAAAAATCTGATTACTGCTTCAGCCAACTATATGCTTCTTATACTTATAACTAAAGCCTGGGTTTCCAAGCACAATAAAATAGTAAAATAAGCAAGCAAATAAGCACGAAAAACTATGAAAATAAGCAGCAAATTAAGCAAAAGTTGTTGTTGTTGTCTTCTAGTGCCTTGCATCTGGCAATGAAGCCATTAGCATTCGTGCTTTCCAATACTTTTGAACTGTAGTTCTTTCTGATCTTAATGCTTCACAGGTCTTCAAGTGGTCTTCGTTCATTTCTGCTGGATCGTTACACAGGACACATATTGGTGAGAATTAAGCAAAAGTAATATATGCAAATATGATGGTGAACAGATTCATGGAACTCTTACATTATTGAAGGGTGTTAAAGTACACAATGAAGGTCATCCTGAGATTTTCTTGTGCAAAACTCCTACATCAGTGAAAAATGATTTGCATAGAGAAAATGTTCTTTCAACGTTGCATGACATCACAGGTGCATGAGAAAACTACTGTACTTCAGTGAATTCCTATTCAATATCTGTTTCTTCACCAGAAAGCTTTTTAGAAATTTGACAGTATTCTGTAACCGGAATTTTTCTGTTGCTGATTCTGATTGAATTTATTAAACAGAATTTTTGCAGCCCCTGTGTTTTGGATGACAATGTTTCTAAAATTTCTTCAATCTGAGAAAGTGAATGTTTCAAAGAATTATTTCAGTCTTCCAGCTGCTTTAAAATGTCAGGTATTTTGGAGAAATATCATTCTTGCACAACACGTTGCTGGTTAGACCTTGGGGAACCACCGTGTTTGTCCAAGACATCATGTTGTTGTAGTGTTTAACGCCCGCTTTTACTACTACGGCACTGCAGGCGTCCAAGACATCATTGCTATATCTCAGGCAATAACTGACTGACGAGTTGACTCTGTACCCAATTGCAGCAAGTTCTTTCTCTTTGCAGTATTATTTCACAGCACCTGGCTATACCCTAGAATTTCATTCTTACACATTTAGCCGAGAAAATAGTGAATCACTCTAACTGAAATATGCACTTCAAATTTAGTTTTGGGTGAAATATGCTGTTTTAATTACACTTCATACAATATGTAAACAAAAACATTTTCCTGTGAAATAAGCACAAACATAGTTAAAACTGCCCATCTAGGCGTGCCTTACTAATTATAACATTTCTGCTTATGCTTAAAAGTGTGGAAAAAGTTAAGTATCTTGCTTATAAATCCGGGCCTTACTTATTACAAATGTGTAAATGGTAGTGAATGTTTATCTCCATCAAGAGGAAGAGAGAAGAATAAGTTTTTGTATGAACAGTTTAGTAGAGCATGTAAAGAAAGTCATGTGAATGTAACACATACTTTACAAGTGTAGAGCATTTACCTGCATCTGCACGTTTAGCATTTCTGGTGTCAGTGCCAAGCAACTCTGCAGCTTCCAAGTGACGATCAGCACAAGCTGGAGCAGTGAAAGAAAACACTGCTGGTGAACTCATCACCACTGACAGGCCATGGGGAATTATTGGATGATCATCGCTGGAAACAGATGTGTCGTCAAACATACATTCTACTTTGTTTTTATGTAATTAAAATTAAAATACCACAGATAGAAAATCAACTTTTAATACAGTATAACCTCAACATGAATCTAAAGGGATGGAAAATCAAGAGTTTGTGTTAAAAAAATTTGTGTTAACTAAAAAACACAGATTTTAATACATGTCAATAGATGTATAATGCCAATAACTCAACCTAATGTGGAATAAGAGGGTGTTGAGTTATAGAAATGTCTAATTTTACAGAATAAGAGGTCTGTTATTCACAGCTCATTACAGAATCTGCAAATTACATAAATGCATGTCCTAGCACAATATAGAAAACAAAAAAAATATAAGATAAACTAAAATATTCACATATTATAAAGTTCCCCTTTGTCCAGTCTCTTAAATGCATTCAATTTAATTTCCATTGTCATTTTGTCTTTTCGTCCTTTTTTTCTCTTTCAACATTTTTACTAGCACAAACACAACACTAAAAATATGCCTGAAATCTGAGAAATGGTACTGCAACCAGAAATATATAACTTTTTTTTTTGGTAGTGTATAACGCCCGCTTTTACTACATACGGCACCACAGGCGGTGACACTGATGAAACATGGAATGAAGATGGAACACCAGTGGAATGAGATGGCGGGGGAAACTGGAGAACCCGGAGGAAACCCACCCCAGCGCCACTTCATCCACCACAAATCCCACATGCAGTTGCCTGGGATCGAACTCGGACCGCTTTGGTGAGAAGCGAATGGTCTAACCACTCGGCTATGGCACGGTCTATATATAACTGAACGTTTAGTTTACTACATGTGTACTGGGTAAAACAATAAACCTTCAAACCTTCCAAACAAGTGCTATGTACCTACATTATTAGTGGCAAGCTTTTAATTTCTTGACAATGGTCTGTCGTCTGCTTATGTTCATACTAGATATCGAAGGTCAGCCCTTTTGTTATGGCGGTAGGTTGTAACTATATTAAAATTACTAATTAAAATTTGCCTATACTGTTCATTCTGCATGGTGGATTACAGAAATGAATACAGTCAAGTTTAACAATAACAAAGAAAAATATTAAATTAAAGAGGTAGTCAAGTTATATGGAATGTCGAGTTATCGAGAGTCAAGTTATCAGGGGTCTACTTTATAGTAATGCGTAATACACTATGGTATCAATCACTTTACATTACTGTAGACTTATAACCAGTTTATGACCTAAAAATGTTAGAAATATGCAAACACTTATGACCGAAAAAAATTACAAAGTATGATGATAAATATGACCTAAACTTTTTTTGGGTGTATTTTCAAAATCTGCAAAAATTTGATGTTTAAGTTAGCATTACATTGAGAATCTACTTTACAAATTTTGCACACTCAATAATAAATAAATAATATTAATTTTATTGCCGTATTTTGAATCAATCCAGAGCTGACCCTCAGCTCTGCACAGAATGAAATGTCACATTCTGAAGGGCGATCAAAAAGAAGAATTACAGTAGCAAATTACATACATTTTATAGTTTTCAAAATGCAACAATCATCTAATTGGACGCAACATTGTAACAGGAAAAAGACCTCCTAATATTACAGACAAGAATTAGGAGATGTGAAAAATCGTATTTGGGACAACTGCAAGCACATATGCGAAACTGGAATGGAAATATAAAAATGACAAAAATGTAAGAGAAAATAAGACTATAATATGAAAAATTATAATAAAATGATAAATGTTAAAAAAGTCAAAATACAACTTTATATGACCCATGAGAATTGTATAATTTTAATACCGTCCGATATGACACTACATTGGAGGACATTAACAAACAATTTTGTATATTATTTTAATCACCATTGATAAGATCGTGCTTCGCTTATATTTTCCGTGGAAAGAAACCACAAACAAAAATTAAGACTGATTATTCCAAATGTTTAGTTCTTCCGGGCTTGTAGGCCGTGGTCTAGAAGGCATGGTAGATACCAACGTTTCGCCAAGTACTGCGCTTGGCATCATCAGGGTAACACGATCCTCCATCTGCACTGGTCAGAGTTAGAATGTGGAAGCAGAGAAGTAGTGGAAGAAATGACTGTTAATGTCCGTTACGTTTATTTATATGGGTGGGGGTGGGCGGGGCATTTTTGCGCCGTCTACAGTAGTGATTGGCCGGTTGTAGGTGGGGTTTTATTACAACTGTTGTGAGTGTCTGAAAGTCTATCTAAAACCGGTATCCATGCTTTATGTACACGTAGTATTTCTTCTTTGCGATTGAAGTTGTCTTTGTGTTTGTAGATTTCTATGGCCTCCCTTTGTAGTTGGGCATAGTAGTTAACTGTAAAAGACAGGACTCGGGTTTCTTTAAGGTTGACATCATGGCTGAATAACAAGGCGTGCTCTGCCACAGACGATTTATCTGTATGTCCCACTCTGGTGTGACGCTCATGTTCTTTTATTTTATTCACACCAGATTGGGACAGACGGATAAATCGTCTGTGGCAGAGCACGCCTTGTTATTCGGCCATGATGTCAACCTTAGAAACCCGAGTCCTGTCTTCTACAGTTAACTACTATGCCCGACTACAAAGGGAGGCCATAGAAATCTACAAACACAAAGACAACTTCAATCGCAAAGAAGAAATACTACATGTACATAAAGCATGGATACCGGTTTTAGATAAACTATCAGACACACATAACAGTTGTAATAAAACCCCACCTACAACTGGCCAATCACTACCGTAGACGGCGCAACACCCACCCATATAAATAAACGTAACGGACATTAACGGTCATTTCTTCCACTACTTCTCTGCTTCCACATTCTAACTCTGACCAGTGCAGATAGAGGATCGTGTTACCCTGATGATGCCAAGCGCAGTACTTGGCGAAACGTTGGTATCTAACATGCCTTCTAGACCACGGCCTACAAGCCCGGAAGAACTAAACATTTGGAATAATCAAGACACCGTCCGTGAAAGCCTAAATACATATAAAAATTAAGACATTTCATAAACATCCGGGCCCAGCTTATAGCACTATAAAGTGACTGTAAAATTAGAAGTACTCACAAATTACACTATTTTCTTAGAAAAAATTCTAGAATTTCTTACTGATGTTCATGGGAATGAAAATATCTTGCAATTTCACAAAATAATTGTAACTATAGCGCCCGTAAACCCAGTAGTGACATCAGGAGTAGAAGCAAATCACCTTCATATTTGCCCGCCTTGGTAGCGTGAAGGTTAGTGTGTCTGCCTCACATTCAAGAGGTCATGAGTTCGAATCTTGCTTAGTGTAAGTTATCCGGGTAAGGTTTTTTCCCCGAGGTTTTCTCTTATCCTGAGAAGATGAATGTCAGATACCTTAAAAGCACCATGGACCTCGGGCTCATTTGAGCATCATTTCACCCGTTTCATTCATTCACAGTCCAATATAACATTACGTTGGAGGATGTCAATTTAAAAAAAAAACACATTCATATTTAGCACTATGAAGTCATGTAGATTTGTTTCTGGAACCTGATGCAGCAACATAATTATTGTACATAAAGTAGATTTGGGAATTATTTCTAACTGGTCCGTAGTTGCTGTTTTCTTTTACCACCATCCAGTTCATCTAGAATCTTAAGCTTTACCTGTACATTTACAGCTGCATGTTTCCTCTTTGCCATGTTTCACGTGCTTGTAGATTTTTATTCAGTATTCTAACTCAATTTGGCTACGACTAAAGGAACACTTGGCATGGAATGCATTTCTAAATGTTAATGCATACATTGTTGAATTTATTTAAATGTACCACATATGCTGATTGTTGAGGTGATAATTGCAGCTGCCAACCTACAATACGTTAGAAACAAGTCAAGAATGGGTAGTTGGCTTTGCAGTTATATTTCTTGCATTCCTTTCGGTAAAACATTAAGACTTTAAAATTCTGGAACACCGAAAGTTAGTTTGTGTTACAATGAAATTTAATTACACTAGGGACTGAGAGTTCATAATTTGCCTTAACCGAAATTCGTATTAACCGATAAAACTTCAATGTATTCCTGCCGGGCCCAATATTTTTTTCCTGTTAACTGCAAGTTCATCTTAAGTGAGTTCATGGTAACGAGGTTATACTGTATAAAGCTGTCATGAGTAAATAAGGAACAGAGTAAATCTGAGTCAAAATTGACACTTTTGAGCTTCACTAACCTTTACTTACATAGTAATATGTTTCACAGACCTTGTCTGGATCGTCAGCTACCTTCGATTATCAGAATTCAAATTCAATTTTATTAGTTGTAGATTCTTACAGAATTTTGACTTCATCAATACAGACTAAATACATACAGGTATAATGTGATACAATAAGTGGAAGCTCTAATACTATAAAAACACCATTGTTAAATAATTCTTTATAATTTGTTAAAATTGAACAGACATTTACATACAAAGAATTTTTTTCAGTTGGCGTTTAAATATTGTACCATTTACTACTGTTAATGTTGCAGGTAATTTATTATACAGTTTAATTTCCATCACACAGAAGAATACAAAACAGAATATTACAAAATAATTGAAGTAGCACATAAAAATGGCTTCCCCAAAGAATTAGTAGATAAAAAAGTAAAACGAGCAGAAAAGAAAAAATTATTAAAAGAAACTACAACTCTCACAGCAGCAGAAACAAAAATGACATTCAAAAAATTCACATATCATCCATGGGCCTTTGATAAATTCAAAAAAGTGTTCAAGGAACACAATATTCAGCTAGCACCAGTAAACCATTACTCCATAAAAACCCTGCTGAATTCAAACATCAAAGATGCTATTCCACCTAACAAAAAATCTGGTGTACACCAAATTGAATGCAGTGATTGTAATGAAGTATACATAGGAAAAACCAAAAGAAATTTAGAAATTAGATCCAAGGAACACGTTAGGAACATCAAGAGCAAACAATTGGAAAAATCAGCAGTTGCCTTTCACTTTTGGACAAAAAATCATGACATAAAGCTAGAACCGAAACTTCTCAAACACATAACCAGGAAACAAGAACTGTCCACATGGGAACAAATCTTCATTTTAAAAAATAGAAACTGAGTATTTAATTTCAACATTCCCCAGAAAGATATTTTCAGCAAGTTCCTTGAACCGTCAGCAGAGGAAACATCAGAAGAAGCATCGCCATCTGCACCATGGAAACCCAGTCACTGTCCGGTTGATAATGGAGGAAAGTTAGCCTCTGAAATGCATTCCAGAAAATTATAAATGTAAGTGTTGTTTAGTGTAATTAATTGACTCACCTTTTGGATTAAACTTTCAATTGTTCTCATCAAAAGATCAGCCGTATGAGCTGTTGCAGAGTCTTGTTCAAAAAATGCAAAATCATGCTCCCTGTCTGTTAATTCTCTAAAAAGAAGGGGAAAAATTGTATTCATGTGTGTATAGTTTGTCCAGATTGTGGTGACACTCCATATGCACCAGAGACGAGAAATTAAGAAGTGACCGGACTGGTGGGGAACAAGTGACTGATATCAGAACTCAGGCAGTCATATACACAAGCAGTGTATGTTTACGTATTGTAAACAACTATTGTGTAGTTATCACAGTGAGAACAAGCAATACATTGATCTCCACCTCTCCTATTATGCAAGTGGGCATGTCTCTTCTACTGCACACCTATGCTTCAGGAGTTGGGGAGTGTTATCACGTTCTGGACAGGCTGTACGGCATCAACTGTTGCCTCAAAAGAAATTGGCCATATAACTCGTAACCCATCATGATGAAAAATTGGTATATGGTGCACTATCAGTGGAGAGAGATTTCTCAGAGCTCTAATAAGTGACTTCTATCTCTGGGATAACTTAAAACAAAGTGACAAGACAAACACACACACACCCTGGAAGAATTAAAACAAGATATCTGCCAGAAAATTGCCAGCATTTCTCAATGTGAATTACAGCAAGTGATGGGTAGTTTCCTAAAGAGACACCAAAAATGTATAGATGGAAGATGATGACCAATTTCAGCATCTTTCATAAAGTTGATCAGTAAAGCCTTTAAAAGTAGTTTTAATAATGTTGTATTGTTTCATCTGCATCTTCCTATGGCAATGAGTGCTGAGGATGTCAACGACAGGCAAAACACTGCATAGCCGGTTCAGGGGTTTCTCGCTCCCCCGGTATGTGCTACTTGCAGCCAGCTTAATTAGGGAGCACATAGCTTCTAAAATATGACATTTATCAGCAATAAAATGAATAGCAATACCTGTAACCTTCTGGCTGAAAACTGCGGACGTTTCCGGAAATGGGGTATGACATTCCATGACACAGATGAACTCCAGCATTGCCAAACCCTACTCCTGCCATTGTAGAGGCCAGGTGCATGTTGGAGCGAGCTTCAATGTCATCAGGACGATACACAGCTCTACAACATTATAAATATATGAACATTAACATTAAACAGGGCTTAAAACATTAAATCAACTTTGTCAACAAAAACAAGGAGGTTGTATCTTAAAACAAAACTTTAAAAAAAAACAATAGGAGAAAGAATTTGTTTAGAAATAAATATCTGAATTATAATGGCACTTGTAAAACTTTGCATTACGATATAAGTTATAATAATATCAGTATTCTTAAAAGTATGCAAAATTGTTCAAAACGAAGAAATACGGAAACCTGTCAAGGAGGTATTGTTTTCTAACCAAAATTTCATAGGAAATACATTTTAAGGTTCCCTGAGCCCAAAAAAAGGCATTTTCATAAAAAGGATCTGTGTGTACGTGTGTTTGTGCAAGTGTGTATGTGTGTGTGTATACATTATAACTCAAAATGTTGAGTAAAGACCAAAGTTGGTATAAGTTTAGCATCTTAAATTGATGCAAAAAACACTTTCAATTTTCCACACCACGAAATGCTATTTATATGGAAAAACTTATTTTTCGTCTAAAAATTTCTTGCAATTTTGATTAAAATGGTGTATCTTTAAGACAGTATTTGGAAGACAAATAAAATGCACATCCTGGATTTTCTGCAAATGGGCTGTGAGGTTCTCTTTATTCTCAATGAAATCAATGAAAGCATTTCTGGACTTCTTGAAGATTTTTTGTTTTTAACTGGAACATGTACATATGTATGTGCAGTGGGTCTTCTTTTCTCATTGCGTATTTTTATTTTTATGTACATCACTTTTTAATTTCATAATACAGTAGATGCTTTTTTTCCCACATGTTTGAGCACGTTTTCATTCAGTTTACCACACGGTTCCCTCTCCATTTTTGACAAGAGTCCGTGTTATCTGAGTTTGTGAGTATCTGAGGCACTGTCGATCCTCCTTACTTCAGATAATTGAGGCTCTACTGTATATATATTGAACGTATGAAGACACATATAGGCAATATGAAAAACAGAGCAGGGTTAAATGTGCAATTGTGTAAGAAACAAAATCAGGTATTTCCCTGCAGTTATAAGACTAACACAAGATGTATATAAAAATACAATTAGGATGCATTTAAATTGCAAAACTTGGTTGTTTAAAACTTTCACTAGGCTTTTACAGACTCTACATCTCATCATTCTGTTATATTTAATTTACAATGTAAAGCATCTATTGTCAGCACTTCAATATATAATAGCACAAAGTGTTTTAACGTTTTCTCAACATTTCTTTATTTATATACAAAAATTATGAGCGATACAAACCAGATGCACTTTGCATTACGTGCTTGGGCAGGCAGTGTTGCAACATTGTGATGGGCTTTATGAACTCTTTTCATATTATAACGCTCTGGAGACGTTGCTTCCATTTTCGCTAATAATACAGCACATTAATGTGGAAGAATAATCATCAGTTAGCACACTGTCACACTTTAACCTCCAACTATTCGGTTCTGAACAAGGTGAACACGAAACTTAACATAATAAAGATGTGGCAACCATGTGCTCCCTATGCAGTTGCCATGTTGTGCTTTAGCAGAGAAAAACCAATTGCAAGTTTAGTGAAAACGGTAAAAATAAACAAAGCATTTGTTTCCAGTGTTACATATAGAACTGCTTGTACACTTAGTCATTTCGTTTGATAATAGATTTGTTGAAAATTTAAAAGAAGAACTGAAACAAACTTCCATGGCTAAACCTGGCAATGATGCAACCTATTCCCCTCTCATTCGCACCATCCCCTTACTCTACCTGCTACTTCTGGTTTGTATCGCTCGTAGCCTGAACTTCTGTGTAGCATCGGTTGGCCTCTTGTACAATAGGCAACAAACTATTAACGACAATTCATACACAAAATAACACTCCTGGGGATAGTGTATTGTATGAGGAAAAATTAAACTAAAAAAACCACAGCTTATAAGTGTTTTGACGAAGTAGTTTTGTACAGAAAAAAATACTAAACGTGCTTTTAGGGAGCATAGCAACTACGAGGGGCATCTCAAAAGTAACTTGCACTATTTTTTTAAAAAATAACAAAACGTTTAAATATTTTAAAAAGGGTATATTTTGAAAGCTACATTCAGTACCTATCTTTCCACATAATTTCCTTGAACCTAAATACATTTTTGATACCGTGGTAACAGTTTTTTTAACCCACTGTCAAACCACTCTCCCGCCAAACTGGATAGCTATCTTTCCACTTCTTGTTTCAGTTCCTCATCATTTACGAAGCGCCTTCCCCCAAGATGTTGCTGCAGCTCCGGAAAAAGATGGAAATCACTCGGTGCAAGGTCAGGTGCACTACATGGATGACCGAAAACATCCCATCGAAACTGTTCAAAAGGGCTTGAGTTTCACGAGCAGCGTGCGGGCGAGTGTTATCGTGGACCAGAAAAACTGTTTTGCTCAACTTTCCCCTCCTTTTGTTTTGTATGGCTCTTTTGAGTTTTCTCATCACCTCACAATAGCGAGCAGCTGTCATCGTGGTCCCATGGAGCAGGTAACCGATTAACAGTACTCCCTTCGAATCCCAGAATATCGTTGTGATGACCTTGACAGCCGATGCAAAAACTTTTGCCTTTTTTTGGAGTTGCCTCATCCATTCGTTTCCACAACTTGCACACACTTTCGATGGACACAGATCCTTAGAAATAATCCTGTGAAGTGATGCACGACTTATTTCAATATATGGAGGAAGTTGAAACAAACCTGCATCAAGTGTATGGTGCCGATCAGTGTTCACGACTGCTCGAACCTCGTCAACAACATCCGGAGCGAGGGAAGTGGAGGGTTGGCCGCTTCATTGCTCATTGTGTAATGTTGTTCTCCCTTCAATGAACGATTGGGGCCAACGAGAAACCTTTTGTCTTGACAAAACGTCTTTTCCATAAACACTGCACCAGTCGCACATTTATTTTTTCCGTCAGAAAACGGATTACAGCGCAAACTTCGCAATCGGCGGTAGGAACGAGTGGAGTCTCCATTGTTACTGCTGTTTTAATGTCCAAGCAATAAACTTAGGGGCCTAGGAATTTTACGGTGCTGCTACTACACCCATACCTATATACCCTGGGACTTTCAGACTTTTTCCGCCTACTGTGCGGATTCAAAAAAATAGTGCAAGTTACTTTTGAGACGGCCCTCGTAATATTTCATTGCATAACCCTTTGCTTTTGTAAAAGCCTCACATCTTGCTGACATGCAAGCGATAAGGGCTTTAATTGTATCCTTAGCAAATTTTTGCCATTCATATTTCAATATGTTGAAAAATTCCATTGTATTGGAAAATTCTCTTGTTCTGATACTGTTGTCCAACACCTTCCACATATGTTCGATCAGGTTCAAGTCCAGACTTTGACGTAGCCATGGCAAAACATTAATTTTTTTCTCTTGAGCATGGTCTATTACACAATGAGAATGAGTTTCAGATCATTATCATGCTGAAAACACCATTTTTGGAACAACTTTTGTCTAGTTGGCATATGCTCATCCAATATCTCCCTGTAGTCAGGACCCTTTATTACACCCTCTATATGCACTAAAGAACCTACACCCTTAGTGGAGAAGCACCCCATACCATGACACTCCCCGCTCCATGTTTTACAGTAGGAACCTGGTAGCATGGATTGAATCTTTCACCTTTAGGTCGTCAAACATATAGAAGACCATCAGAAGACATCAAATTAAATTTGCTCTCACCACTCCATCATACTGTTGACAATTCCTGCTCTGTTCTTTTGCAAAGTAAGTCTCTTCTGACTGTTGCAAGGATTTATAAAGGGTTTCTTGACAGGGTTTCCTGTCAAATCCACATCCTTTAATCTACGTTTTCCAGTAGATACATGGACGTCTACTCCATAATTCTGCCTCAGAACGGTGTTGATTTGTCGTGCAGACTTCTGAGGATCTGACACCAACTGTCTTCTGAGACAGGAATTATACATTAAGATGCCTCATGGAAAATATTAATGCTGTTATTCTATAAATTGAATTGTTCAGCAAAGATATATGTAAATATCTTTTATAATTTAATTTAAAAGGTGAGTTAATTAATAACACTGAACAACACTTACAACATATTTTTCCGGGACGCATTTCGAAGGTTAACTTTCCTCCATTATCAACCGGACAATAACTGGGTTTCCATGGTGTTTCATGGTGCAGATGGTGATGCTTCTTCTGGTGTTTCTTCTGGTGGCGGTTCAATGAACTTACTGAAAATGTCTCTCTGAGGAATGTCGAAATTAAATACTCGGTTTCTATTTTTTAAAATAAAGATTTGTTCCCATGTGGACAGTTCTTGCTTTCCGGTTATGTGTTTGAGAAGTTTCGGTTCTAGCTTTATGTCATGATTTTTTGTCCAAAAGTGAAGTCCAACCGCTGATTTTTCGAATTGTTTACCCTTAATGTTTCTAACGTGTTCCTTGGATATAATTTCTAAATTTCTTTTGGTTTTTCCTATGTATATTTCATTACAATCACTGCATTCAATTTGGTATATGCCAGATTTTTTGTTAGGTGGAAAGAAACTACAACTCTCACAGCAGCAAAACCAAAAATGATATTCAAAAAATTCACATATCATCCATGGGCCTTTGATAAATTTAAAAAGGTGTTCAAGGAATACAACATTCAGCTAGCAGCAGTAAACCATTACTCCATAAAAAACCTACTACTTTCAAACATCAAAGATGCTATTCCAGTACAACATAGTTTCTGACAAGTTTTGCCAACAGACTTTCGAGCCAATTCTGCAATGTTATTGCCCCATTTAGAAGACACTTACTTAAACGTCTTGACGCTGCTGTGTTGCAGTACACACTGTCAGCCACCTGGACCCTTGTACAATACACTTGGGTCGTTTATGTAAGTACTGCCAACTTTAGAAATCAATCAGACTTTGTCAAAACACTTACGAGTGCTACTATATATAGTGCACTGTTGAATAGCTTTCGAGCAGACATCAAATGTAATTAGTGTGACACACTAATAAAACACGTAATAGACACAAATTACACACCTATATTCATAAAACTAAACTGTTTGAGACCTCTGTCAAATATATGGGTTTAAAATACAACTTGCCAAGTCAGCTAAAAGACATACCTTCTGTTAACAAGTCTACGCAAATTCTTTAGAAATAATCTGATGTGTTGCACTCACATGACTTTCTCTACTCTTGTACTAAGTATTCTTACAAACTCTTATTTCTAAATCTTATTCGTGTTACTTGAGATAAACATTTGCACAAATTACCTTATTGCTTATTTCCTTGTAGGTACAAGGGGAATATGGGAATACAGTAGGCGTTGAGCGATAGTCAAATCTTTTAAAACTTTGAGATTCTGTTCTCTTTGCATGCTTAACATATAAAAAAATGAAAAATGTTCCATTTCACCACAGTTTTGTTTCCTGAGACTGACACAAATAACAGGGAACATCTCTGAAATGGTTCACTCTACAAAAAAATTGTGTGTTTTAGCAAGATCTACAATTTTTGTACAGTTAAGATTTGGTCTATCTCTTACGGTTTACGAGTTATGTAAAAGTCATCTAGAGCAAACAGGACTACATAGGCTAGAGCCAGAAAATTCAAAATGTACATTTCATTTGTCATACAAATATCACATATGGCATTTTAATCAAAATCGTTAGAGCCATTTTCACGAAAATCAAAATTTTTGAAAAATTTTCTATGTAATGGATAGTTTAGAGTGGGGCTATTTTCTTCAAAATCTTCATGTCGCATCCTTGAAAGACATTAAACTTAAATACTAACTTTGGTTTTAAACCGATTTTTCATTTTTGAGTTATGCTGTCCACAGACTGACAGAAAGACACACAAGGACCTTTTTCTAAAAATGGTTTTTTTTGGATTCAGGGGGTCTTAAAACATATTTCCGGTGAAATCTGGACATCGAATTTTTGGGTGGAATCAGGGTTGTCAACCCGTACGATAATTATGGGGGGGGGATACAATAATTTTAATGTTTGTACTCATGGTAACCAACCCATACAATAATTATGGGGGTGTAACGATAATTTGAATGTTGATAGTTTGATACTGGCGAAATATCATTTTCACTGGTTTGTCACACCAGCGAAATAAAGTTAATTATAAATAGCGACATCACTTTTGCCCCCATGGCCTGTCTTCACCCCCCCCCCCCCCCCATGGCCACCTCCACCCCACAACGATTCCATATCTTACTAATCCTCCTACCCTTTATCCTCTTATTGCCAGTGTGCCCAGATCTGGTAATCTCAATGAAGAAGGCACTATTCAGAAAATTGATGATCAATGGAGAAAACTAGGAATAAGTGATATTCCGTGTGAAATCAAGAACATGCCTGAACCTGGCAGTTTCTGGAGTGCTGTTAAACACATATGTTACCTAGGTGAAAATACCGATTTCAAAGAACTGGCGGAGTTTGCACTGTCAGTGATTTCGTTGGCCCACAGAAACGCTTCTTGTGGAAGACTTTTTTCTAAACTGGGCTTAATAAAAGCTAAAATTAGAAACAGATTGACACTACATGCAGTAAATGGACTTATTCTATCATTTCAGCTTATGAAAGAATGTGCTAGGTACGAAAATCTGTAAGTTACTGAGATGTTAAAGTTTATCTCAGCAATAAATTTGTATAATGCTGCAACAGTTGAGGAAGATGATGAACTTTCAGATGAATAGTGCAAGAAATATAAGTGCTAAAGTTGTAATACTGGTTGAAGTCATCAATCTTGTAAGGGGATACCATAAACATCAATACTATTACATTTTCATAAGCGTTGTGCTGATATTTTCATTGTTGTAGCATTTGGTTTATGATGTACGATAATTTTGAATCCAAATCTATAATTTTGAGTGGCCGGTACGATAATTTTACTTTTAAAAGTTGGCAACCCTGGGTGGAATACAAAACTTCCTCTACTTACCAGTAGAGAAAGTAAAAATCAGTTTTACTCAGTAAATGAATATTTAGAATATAATTCAGGAAAAGTGTAAACACATATTTTTCTTAATCTTTTCATGTTTAATTATTTTGTTTATTCTGTTTAATTGAGTTGTGACATATGATTATTAGAGTATGTTAATGCTTCCAAGCTAAGTAATAATTTGTGTAAGATATTTGTAATCTTCATAATGTAAATATGTTGTTGTTGTTAGCTAATGCTGGATTTCTGACAATGAAGTCATTAATCCTCTTGCTCTCCAATATTTTTCACTGATGGATGGGGCACTAGAAGTGGCCAGGCATATTTGAAGGTGGTCTCGATCCATTTCCTCTTGCAGATCACATAGAGGACAGAGTGGTGAATATATCCCAATTCTGTTTAAATGTTTTGCCAGACAATCAAGTCCTGTAATCAACCTGAAGGTTGCAACTGCTGTTTTTCGAGGATATTCAGGAATTACTGTTTGAATGTTTGGCAGTTCCCATCTTTTATTCTTTGATTTTTCATAGTAATATTTTGCAATAATTTTTTTTAATTCAGGGTTGACTAATGTTTTAGCTGCATAAAATGGTAGATTAACTATAGATTTTTGTACACCGCTGGTACCCTTTTTTGCAAGAAAATCAGCTTTCTCATTACCACTCAGTCCACAGTGAGCTGATATCCATTGGAAGACTAGGTGTTTTTGAAGTGCTGTTAGATGGGTAAGGATTTTCCAACATTCTATAACTGTTTGGTTTTTTAGTGACAACTTGGAAGTAATTGCTATAATTGCTGCCCTGGAATCTGAGAGAATAACTGCTTGCTGAAAATGTGAAATTCTGTACAAAAGATATTGTAGGGCCATTCAAATTGCTTCAATTTCTCCATCAAAGTTAGTAGTTCCATAACTTAAAGATTTGTAATAGGAAAAAAGGTGACATGTAGCTCCAGCACCTGCTCCATCTTGGTTTGATATCAATGGTCCATCAGTATAAATATGGAGCCATTCGTGTTCTGGAAATCTAGTATGGATTGTCTCTAATGCCAATAATTTTAGAACACTAGTTGGAGTATCACTTTTCTTAACTTCTTCTGTCAGGTGTAAATAATATGTGATGTCTAATGTATGTGTCGGATTGACTTTAGATATGAAGTTTTCCTTTGAATTAGGAAGGTGTACATTCTTCTTGATGTCTTGAATTTTGGAAAGAAAGCTCTCCTGAGTCTTTAGTGTATGTGTAAAATTTCTCTCGTGTCATGTATTGAATGGGAGTCTGATCAACTTTTCGTGTTGAATAAGAGCCTTTTTCTATTTCATATTCAATGGGGTATTGGTTGGTTAGTATTTCCATAGCTGCTATTGGTGTGGTTTTGATAGCACCTGTAATTAATCTCAGACTTTGGTTTTCAAAGATTTGAATTTTTTTTTTTTTTGTGTTTGCTGTTACAAGAACTTCGCTGCAGTAAGCAAACAACGGCTTTATATATATATACATTGTATGTTGTGTTAAGAGTTGCTCTGGAACATCCCCACTTCATTCCTGTTAGACGTTTTTACAGTGAAAGACGCCTCTCTGCTCGTTGTATTACATTTTCTATTTGTTTGGTCCATGTAAGTTTGGTATCAAATGTAACTCCTAAATACTTTGCTTCCTATGTTTCTGGTAATTGTTGACCCTCAAAATTTAGTTTTATTTTTAGTGGTTTTTTTTCTTGGTGAAAAGATTTGGTAATTTAATTTAATTTAAAAGGTGAGTTAAATAATAACACTGAACAACACTTACAACATATTTCTCCGGGACGCATTTCGAAGGTAACTTTCCTCCATTATCAACCGGACAATCACTGGGTTTCCATGGTGCTTGATGGTGCAGATGGTGATGCTTCTTCTGTTGTTTCTTCTGGTGGCGGTTCGATGAACTTACTGAAAATGTCTCTCTGAGGAATGTCGAAATTAAATACTCGGTTTCTATTTTTTAAAATAAAGATTTGTTCCCATGTGGACAGTTCTTGTTTTCCGGTTATGTGTTTAAGAAGTTTCGGTTCTAGCTTTATGTCATGATTTTTTGTCCAAAAGTGAAATGCAACCGCTGATTTTTCTAATTGTTTACTCTTAATGTTTCTAACGTGTTCCTTGGATCTAATTTCTAAATTTCTTTTGGTTTTTCCTATGTATATTTCATTACAATCACTGCATTCAATTTGGTATATGCCACATTTTTTGTTATGTGGAATAGCATCTTTGATGTTTGACATAAAGCTAGAACCGAAACTTCTTAAACACATAACTGGAAAACAAGAACTGTCCACATGGGAACAAATCTTTATTTTAAAAAATAGAAACCGAGTATTTAATTTCGACATTCCTCAGAGAGACATTTTCAGTAAGTTCATCGAACCGCCACCAGAAGAAACAA
The DNA here is from genome assembly GCA_030765045.1 of Tenodera sinensis. Lineage (NCBI taxonomy): Eukaryota > Metazoa > Arthropoda > Insecta > Mantodea > Mantidae > Tenodera > Tenodera sinensis. The sequence goes on along the minus strand of CM060964.1, from coordinate 366,385,785 downwards.
CAGAAGAAGCATCACCATCTGCACCATCAAGCACCATGGAAACCCAGTGATTGTCCGGTTGATAATGGAGGAAAGTTACCTTCGAAACGCGTCCCGGAGAAATATGTTGTAAGTGTTGTTCAGTGTTATTATTTAACTCACCTTTTAAATTAAATTAATTACAACAACACTGTTTTCAAACTTCTATGAAAGAAAGATAAAGATTTGGTAGTTTGATTTTGTTGTATTAACAGTCATTAAATTTTCTTTGGTCCACCTTTGTAAGTTGGTTAAGGATTGTTGCATGGTTTTTTCTAGTTCTGTACTTTTGCTTTTTGGTTTTGAAGTCCACATTACTAAGTCATCAGCAAATAGTGCACACTTCACACTTGATTCTTGTATTTGTTGTGGCAGATCGTTAATAAATATATTAAAAAGTGTTGTGCTGAGCACTTCGCCTTGTGGTAAGCCATGGTGAACTTGTTTGTATTTAGATATATTTCTTCTATATCTGGTTGCAATAAAGCGTTGTGTTAGGAAATGACATAGCCATGAAAACACTGGACCTTGTATCCCTATTTTTTTTACTTTCTTTAGTAGTTTTGTTCTGCATATAGAATCATATGCACTTTGGAAATCAATAAAAACTGATAAATTATCTTCTTTTCTATTGAAGGAGTATTTGATTTCTTGACTGAGAAGTAAGACTTCTTCATTTGTTGAGTGGAACTCTCTGAATCCAGCTTGACATGGGGATATTCAATTTTGTGATTCTAGAAACCAATTTAACCTGTTTGACACCATTCTTTCCATCACTTTTGCTATTATGCTAGTAAGAGCTATTGGTCTATAATTTTTTATTTCTGATGCTGTTTTGTCTTTCTTCAAGAGTGGGACAATTATTGCTTTTCGCCATTCAGCAGGTACAGTGGTTTTCCAGGATAGATTGTAGAGTTTCAGTAGTTGTTGTTTTGCTGTTTTACCAAGGTTTTTTTATGAACTCTGGATGTATGTGATCTGGTCCAGGAGACTTTTTGTTTTTTAGATTATTTATTGCAATGCTCAGTTCTTGCATATTAAAATTTTGAAAAAAGATATTGCGCTGAGTGTAAGGATCACATTCTCTTTCTTGTTTCAAATCTTTCTTAAATTCTTTACGTTCCTTTTTATTATTTCTTGTTACTTTATGTGAATTAGCATAATATTTATTGAATGTTTCGGCTATGACTACATCATTTACTAATATTTTATTGTTGTGTATGATAGGTGTGCTGTTGTTTTCTTTCCTGTCCTTGACATTTTTTATAAACTTAGGAGCTTAGTTACCATCTGTCCTATAATCCAGTTTTTCTAAGAAATTATTAAAGTGATTCTTTTTAGCAGTATTAATTTCTTTTTTTAGTGAGGCACATTTCTTTGTTTGTTCAGCTGTATTTCTAGCTATATTCCTTTGCTTTTTCAGTTCTTCTAACTGGGGTTCCAAAAGGGTTTGAAATTTTTAATTCTTCCACGAGGAATATGTTTTTTTGCGGTTTCTAGGATGACTTTACAGAATTCTTTGTTCATACGATCTGGTTGGTAATGTAGCTGTGAGTTTGTTTGTTCTTTAAATTTATGTTCTAATTCACTTTGATATTTGTTCCAATCTGCTTTTTTGAAGTTCCAATACAGATTCATGAGACCTTGACCGTTATTTGTATTCTCTAGTTCTATATCAGCAATTACTGCTCTATGACCAGAACTTGGATCTTCTATAACTTGTTTTTTAATTTTTGAAACAATATCTGTTGTAGCTAACAAGAGGTCTGGGTTACTGCCTGTTCCAGAGTAATGTATGAAGGTTGTGGGATCTTCTTTACTATAAATCAGTTCAAAAGTTGTGGTATTCAAAACTTCTTCGACTATCCTCCCTGTAGAATCCACTTTTTCATAACCCCATCTTTTGGAATGGGCATTGAAATCCCCAATTATGATTGTTTTATTTAACTGGTCAATAAGTGAGAGATCGGGTTCATTCCTGGGAGGATTGTAAATACTGTAGACATGTAGATGTGTTTTGTTATCCCAAAAATTTAGCTTTATTAATTCACTTTTATCTGTGTTATCCATTTCTTTAACAATTTCAAAGGAGGATTTAATATCCTTTTTGACTCCAACTAATTATCCACTACTTATCTGTCTATTTTTGGGTAGTAGGTGTAGTAGAAAACCAGTAAAATTGAAGTATTTAAGTTGGTCATTTGTTAGATTTGCTTCTTGTATGAAAAATATATCTATGTTATAGTCAAATACAATTTTATTCAGTTCTCTTTTTGTTTGTGTGAGACCACCCGCACTCCATTGTAGAAGTCTGATGTTAGATCTTCTATGAATATAACGTTTTGGTTCTCGAGAGGTAGTCCCCGCCCGGAGATCCGAATGGGGGACTATTTTAACTCCGGAACATTTCACCCCTCGAGTCATATTTCATAAATATTGAAGGGACTTAGCAGTAAATGTAACCGCTTTTTAGAGAGCAACCTATTTTTATGTTTTGGCGGTCACATCGCTCTCTCACAACCCCCAGAATGTCTGGAGGACCACACCTGTCGTTGGTTTACGGGTCTCACCGACCTGACCGGGAAAATTATCAAAATAAATTCACCAATCATATCCTCTGATTACCAATCAGAGGACGTATTGCATGCCACGACAGGTCAGCATATTAGGAGTTAAGGTTTTATAGAGAATGATTATTTATTTGTGCCAACAAACTTACTGTTGGTGTTTTTAAACACACAAGCCGTGTGTGGGCAAAGTTGATAATTACCATGTGAAGGTTATTTAATCCTGGGATATAAAGTACTTGCAATAGTAAGTCACCATTGGGGTAATTGTCTCTGATGTGAGACTGCCTTTGTGGTTTACCAGGAGAAATACGAACTGGCTTGAGAATTTAATGCCATTCTGGCAGTTTGTAACAATAGCTCAGTGGTTAGAGCGTCCGCCCGGCAAGCGGAAGGTCTGTGGTTCAAATCCCAGTTGTGGCATTGAATTTTTAAGTTCCAGTTCTACCTCTTAAATTTTATAGAGAAATTCGAGAAATGGAGAGGTTGAAAAAATAAAGACTCCCTAGCCCTCAGGAACCCTAATAGCATCGGGGTTGGAAGAGAACAAGAGATGACCAAGGTAAGGTCAGATAGAAAAGTTACAGTGAGGAGCAAAACACCAGTAAGTGGAAGTAATGTTCTGCTCAGCTTGGGTACCTTGTGGTTGCCATTCACATATCCCCTAGACGGAGACCCCTGAGTAATATTTATTAGAGTAGGTGTTTGCATTGCAGTCAGCATCATGTTGAATATGCTCAGACTCGCTTTTACCCCTGTTACTGTACACTTGTCACTCAAAGTCAACACGCTTTGCATAATGGTCTTCCTCGCATGTCACAAAGATTTCCAGAAGATGGATGGATTCATATCCATACCGATGGCTCCCTTTACGTCAAGATGAAGGTGCAGGTACGGGTGCCACTCGCAAGTTATTCTCCTTTTATAAACAGGTGAGGTGTGTGGTGGCGTAATATTAGGTGTGATGGCATAATGTGAGGTGGGGTGTGTGGTAGCCTAATGTGTGAGGTGAGGTGTGTGGTGGCATGTGAGTGGGGTGTGTGGTGGCGTGGTGAGGTGGGGTGTGTGGTGGTGTGATGTCAGGTGAGGTGTGTTGACATGATGTTAGGTGGGGTGTGTGGTGGCATGATGTGTGGTGAAATGTAAGAAGGGGTGTGTGGTGGCATAATGTGAGGTGGAGTGTTGTGGCATGATGTGTGAGGCAGGGTGTGTGGTGGCGTATTGAGGTGTGGTGGCATAATGTGAGATGAGGTTTGGCTGGCATGATTGAAGTGAGGTGGCGTAAAGCAAGGTGTGTAGTGGCATAATGTGTGAGGTGAGGTTTGTGGTGGCATAATGTGTAAGGTGGCATGTGTGGGGTGAGTGATGGCATATCGTGGGGTAGGATGAGTGATGGCGTAATGTGGGGTGTGTCGTGGCATAATTTAAGGTATGTGGTGGTGTAATGTGAGGAGCGTTATGTGGTGGCATGGTGTGAGGTGTGGTGGCATAATGTGAGGTGGTGTGTGGTGGCATAATGTAAGGTGGGGTATGTGGTGGTGTAATGTGTGAGGTATGTGGTGTCATAATGTGAATTGGGATGTGTGGTGGCGTAATGTGAGGTGGAATGTGTGGTGGCGTAATGTAAGGTGGGATGTGTGATGGCGTAATGTGAGGTGGGATGTGTGATGGCATAATGTGAGGTGAGGTGTGTGGTGTAATGAGATGAGGTGTGATGGCATAATGTGAGGTGGGGTGTGTGATGGTGTAATGTGAGGTGGGATATGTAATGGCATAATGTGAGTTGGGGTGTGTGATAGCATAATGTTAGGTGGGATGTGTGGTGGCGTCATGTGTCAGGTGTGTGGTGGCATAATGTAAGGCATGTGGTGGCATAATGTAAGGGGTGTGCGGTGACATGTGAGGTGTGTGTGGTGGCGTAATGTGAGAAGGGGTGTGGTGGCATGTGAGGTGGGCTGTGTGGTGGCATGATGTGAGGTGGGATGTGTGGTGGCGTGATGTGAGGTGGGATGTGGTGGCATAATGTGAGGTGAGCTGTGGTGGCGTAATGTGAGGTGGGCTGTGTGGTAGCATAATGTGAGGTGCGCTGTGTGGTGGCGTGATATGAGGTATGGTGGCATTTTGTTAGGTGGGGTGTGTGGTGGCATGATGTGTCAGGTGTGGTGGCGTAATGTGAGGTGTCTCGTGGCGTAATGTGAGGTGTGGTGGTATATTTTAAGGTGGGGTGTGTGGTGGCATAATGTGAGGTGGGGTGTGCGGTGGCATAGTGTGAGTAGGCGTGTGTGTGATGGCGTAATGTAAGGTGGGGTGTCTGATGGGGTAATGTGAGGTGGGGTGTGTGATAGCGTAATGTGAGGTGGAGTGTGTGTGATGGTGTAATGTGAGTTGGGTGTGTGATGGCGTAATGCGAGTTGGGTGTGTGACGGCCTAATGTGACGTGAGGTGTGTGATGGCGTAATGTGAGTTGGGGCATCATGGCGTAATGTAAGTGGGCGTGTGTGATGGCGTAATGTGAGCTGGGGTGTGATGGCGTAATGTGAGGTGGGATGTGTGGTGGCATGTGAGATGTGTGATGGCGTAATGCGAGGTGTGTGATGGTGTAATCTGAGGTGAGGTGTGTGATGGCATAATGTGAGGTGGGATGTGTGGTGGCGTAATGTGAGTTGGGGTGTGATGGCATGTGAGGTGGGATGTGTGATGGCATAATGTGAGGTGGTATGTGTGATGGCATAATGTGAGGTGGGATGTGTGATGGCATAATGTGAGGTGGGATGTGTGATGGCATAATGTGAGGTGTGTGATGGCGTCATGTGAGGTGAGTTGTGATGGCATAATGTGAGGTGGGATGTGTGATGGCATAATGTGTGGTGGGATGTGTGATGGCGTAATGTGAAGTGGAATGTGTGATGGCCTAATGTGAGTTGGGGTGTGTGATGGCCTAATGTGAGGTGAGGTGTGTGATGGTCTAATGTGAGTTGGGGTGTGTGATGGCATAATGTGAGTTAGGGTGTGTGATGGCGTAATGTGAGTGGGCGTGTGTGATGGCGTAATGTGAGTTGGGGTGTGTGATGGCATAATGTGAGGTGTGTGATGGCGTCATGTGAGGTGAGTTGTGATGGCATAATGTGAGGTGGGATGTGTGATGGCATAATGTGGTGGGATGTGTGATGGCATAATGTGAAGTGGGATGTGTGATGGCCTAATGTGAGGTGAGGTGTGTGATGGCCTAATGTGAGTTGGGGTGTGTGATGGCATAATGTGAGTTAGGGTGTGTGATGGCGTAATGTGAGTGGGCGTGTGTGATGGCGTAATGTGAGTTGGGGTGTGTGATGGCGTAATGTGAGTTGGGGTGTGTGATGGCATAATGTGAGTTGGGGTGTGTGATGGGGTAACGTGAGGTGAGGTGTGATGGCGTAATGTGAGTTGGGGCGTGATGGCGTAATATAAGTGGGAGTGTGTGATGGCGTAATGTGAGCTGGGGTGTGATGGCGTAATGTGGGGTGGGATGTGTGGTGGCATAATGTGAGGTGTGTGATGGCGTAATGCGAGGTGAGGTGTGTGATGGTGTAATCTGAGGTGAGGTGTGTGATGGCGTAATGCGAGGTGGGATGTGTATGGCATAATGTGAGGTGGGATGTGTGAGGCATAATGTGAGGTGGTATGTGTGATGGCATAATGTGAGGTGGGATGTGTGATGGCATGTGAGTTGGGGTGTGTGATGGCATAATGTGAGGTGTGTGATGGCGTCATGTGAGGTGAGTTGTGATGGCATAATGTGAGGTGGGATGTGTGATGGCATAATGTGGTGGGATGTGTGATGGCATAATGTGAAGTGGGATGTGTGATGGCCTAATGTGAGGTGAGGTGTGTGATGGCCTAATGTGAGTTGGGGTGTGTGATGGCATAATGTGAGTTAGGGTGTGTGATGGCGTAATGTGAGTGGGCGTGTGATGGCGTAATGTGAGTTGGGGTGTGTGATGGCGTAATGTGAGTTGGGGTGTGTGATGGCATAATGTGAGTTGGGGTGTGTGATGGGGTAACGTGAGGTGAGGTGTGATGGCGTAATGTGAGTTGGGGCGTGATGGCGTAATATAAGTGGGAGTGTGTGATGGCGTAATGTGAGCTGGGGTGTGATGGCGTAATGTGGGGTGGGATGTGTGGTGGCATAATGTGAGGTGTGTGATGGCGTAATGCGAGGTGAGGTGTGTGATGGTGTAATCTGAGGTGAGGTGTGTGATGGCGTAATGCGAGGTGGGATGTGTATGGCATAATGTGAGGTGGGATGTGTGAGGCATAATGTGAGGTGGTATGTGTGATGGCATAATGTGAGGTGGGATGTGTGATGGCATGTGAGTTGGGGTGTGTGATGGCGTAATGTGAGATGAGGTGTGTGATGGCATAATGTGAGGTGGGATGTGTGATGGCGTAATGTGAGGTGAGTTGTGATGGCATAATGTGAGGTGGGATGTGTGATGGCGTAATGTGTGGTGGGATGTGTGATGGCGTAATGTGAGTTGGGTGTGTGATGGCGTAATGTGAGTTGGGGTGTTATGGCCTAATGTGAGGTGATGTGTGTGATGGCATAATGTGAGTTGGGGTGTGTGATGGCGTAATGTGAGTGGGCGTGTGTGATGGCGTAATGTGAGTTGGGTGTGTGATGGCGTATTGTGAGTTGGGGTGTGTGATGGCGTAATGTGAGGTGAGGTGTTTGATGGCGTAATGTGAGTTGGGGTGTGACGGCATAATGTGAGTGGGCGTGTGATGGCGTAATGTGAGCTGGGGTGTGATGGCGTAATGTGAGGTGGGATGTGTAGTGGCCTAATGTGAGGTGTGTGATGGCGTAATGTGAGGTGAGGTGTGTGATGGTGTAATCTGAGGTGAGTGTGATGGCGTAATGTGAGGTGGGATGTGTGATGGCATAATGTGAGTTGGGGTGTGATGGCATAATGTGAGGTGTGATGTGTGATGGCGTAATGTGAGGTGGTATGTGTGATGGCATAATGTGAGGTGCGATGTGTGATGGCATAATGTGAGGAGTGTTATGGCATGTGAGTTGGGGTGTGTGATGGCGTAATGTGAGATGAGGTGTGTGATGGCATAATGTGAGGTGGGATGTGTGATGGCGTAATGTGAGGTGAGTTGTGATGGCATGTGAGGTGGGATATGTGATGGCGTAATGTGTGGTGGGATGTGTGATGGCGTAATGTGAGGTGGGATGTGTGATGGCATAATGTGAGGCGAGGTGTGATGGCATAATGTGAGGTGGGAGGTGTGATGGCGTAATGTGAGGTGGGATGTGTGATGGCGTAACATGAGGTGTGTGATGGCATAATGTGAGGTGAGATGTGTGGTGGTGTAATATGTGGGATGTGTGGTGGCGTAATGTGAGGTGAGATGGCGTAATGTGAAGTGGGATGTGTGATGGCGTAATGTGACGTGGGATGTGTGATGGCGTAATTTGAGGACAGGTGTGTGATGGCATAATGTGAGATGGGATGTGTGATGGCGTAATGTGAGTTGGGGTGTGATGGCATAATGTGAGGTGAGATGTGTGATGGCATAATGCGAAGTGGGATGTGATGACGTAATGTGAGGTGGGGTGTGTGATGGCGTAATGCGAGGTGGGGTGTGTGATGGCGTAATGTGAGGTGGGGTGTGTTATGGCATATGAGGTGTGGTGTGTGGTGGCATAATGTGAGGTGAGATGTGTGGTGGCGTAATGTGAGGTGAGATGTGTGGTGGCGTAATGTGAGCTGCGATGTGTGATGGCATAATGTGAGGTGTGTTATGGCATGTGAGTTGGGGTGTGTGATGGCGTAATGTGAGATGAGGTGTGTGATGGCATAATGTGAGGTGCGATGTGTGATGGCATAATGTGAGGTGTGTTATGGCATGTGAGTTGGGGTGTGTGATGGCGTAATGTGAGATGAGGTGTGTGATGGCATAATGTGAGGTGCGATGTGTGATGGCATAATGTGAGGTGTGTTATGGCATGTGAGTTGGGGTGTGTGATGGCGTAATGTGAGATGAGGTGTGTGATGGCATAATGTGAGGTGGGATGTGTGATGGCGTAATGTGAGGTGAGTTGTGATGGCATGTGAGGTGGGATGTGTGATGGCGTAATGTGTGGTGGGATGTGTGATGGCGTAATGTGAGGTGGGATGTGTGATGGCGTAATGTGTGGTGGGATGTGTGATGGCATAATGTGAGGTGGGATGTGTGATGGCGTAATGTGAGGTGGGATGTGTGATGGCATAATGTGAGGTGTGTTATGGCATGTGAGTTGGGGTGTGTGATGGCGTAATGTGAGATGAGGTGTGTGATGGCATAATGTGAGGTGCGATGTGTGATGGCATAATGTGAGGTGTGTTATGGCATGTGAGTTGGGGTGTGTGATGGCGTAATGTGAGATGCGGTGTGTGATGGCATAATGTGAGGTGGGATGTGTGATGGCGTAATGTGAGGTGAGTTGTGATGGCATGTGAGGTGGGATGTGTGATGGCGTAATGTGTGGTGGGATGTGTGATGGCGTAATGTGAGGTGGGATGTGTGATGGCGTAATGTGAAGTGGGATGTGTGATGGGATAATGTGAGGCGAGGTGTGATGGCGTAATGTGAGGTGGGATGTGTGATGGCATAATGTGCGGTGGGAGGTGTGATGGCATAATGTGAGGTGGGATGTGTGACGGCGTAATGAGGTGGGATGTGTGACGGCGTAACGTGAGGTGTGTGATGGCATAATGTGAGGTGAGATGTGTGGTGGCGTAATGTGAGGTGAGATGGCGTAATGTGAAGTGGGATGTGTGATGGCGTAATGTGACGTGGGATGTGTGATGGCGTAATTTGAGGGCAGGTGTGTGATGGCATAATGTGAGATGGGATGTGTGATGGTGTAATGTGAGTTGGGGTGTGATGGCATAATGTGAGGTGAGATGTGTGATGGCGTAATGCGAAGTGGGATGTGATGACGTAATGTGAGGTGGGGTGTGTGATGGCGTAATGTGAGGTGGGGTGTGTGATGGCATAATATGAGGTGTGGTGTGTGATGGCTAAATGTGAGGTGAGATGTGTGGTGGCGTAATGTGAGGTGAGATGTGTGGTGGCGTAATGTGAGGTGGGATGTGTGGTGGCATAATGTGAGGTGGGATGTGTGGTGGCGTAATGTGAGGTGGGATGGTATAATGTGAGGTGGGATGTGTGATGGCATAATGTGAGTTGGGATGTGTGATGGCATGTGAGTTGGGATGTGTGATGGCGTAATGTGAGGTGGGATTGTGATGGCATAATTTGAGGTGAGGTGTGTGATGGCGTAATGTGAGGTGGGATGTGTGATGGCGTAATGTGAGGTGGGATGTGTGGTGGCGTAATGTGAGGTGGGATGGTGTAATGTGAGGTGGGATGTGTGATGGCATAATGTGAGTTGGGATGTGTGATGGCATGTGAGTTGGGATGTGTGATGGCATGTGAGTTGGGATGTGATGGTGTAATGTGAGGTGGGATTGTGATGGCATAATTTGAGGTGAGGTGTGTGATGGCGTAATGTGAGGTGGGATGTGTGATGGCATAATGTGAGTTGGGGTGTGATGGCATAATGTGAGTTGGGGTGTGTGATGGCGTAATGTGAGGTGAGGTGTGTGATGACGTAATGCGAGGTGGGATGTGTGATGGCATAATGTGACGTGGGATGTGTGATGGCGTAATTTGAGGGCAGGTGTGTGATGGCATAATGTGAGATGGGATGTGTGACGGCGTAATGTGAGTTGGGGTGTGATGGCATAATGTGAGGTGAGATGTGTGATGGCGTAATGCGAAGTGGGATGTGATGACGTAATGTGAGGTGGGGTGTGTGATGGCATAATGCGAGGTGGGGTGTGTGATGGCGTAATGTGAGGTGGGGTGTGTGATGGCATAATATGAGGTGTGGTGTGTGATGGCATAATGTGAGGTGAGATGTGTGGTGGCGTAATATGAGATGTGTGGTGGCGTAATGTGAGGTGAGATGTGTGGTGGCGTAATGTGAGGTGGGATGTGTGGTGGCGTAATGTTAGGTGGGATGGTATAATGTGAGGTGGGATGTGTGATGGCATAATGTGAGTTGGGATGTGTGATGGCATGTGAGTTGGGATGTGTGATGGCGTAATGTGAGGTGGGATTGTGATGGCATAATTTGAGGTGAGGTGTGTGATGGCGTAATGTGAGGTGGGATGTGTGATGGCGTAATGTGAGGTGGGATGTGTGGTGGCGTAATGTGATGTGGGATGGTGTAATGTGAGGTGGGATGTGTGATGGCATAATGTGAGTTGGGATGTGTGATGGCATGTGAGTTGGGATGTGGGATGGTGTAATGTGAGGTGGGATTGTGATGGCATAATTTGAGGTGAGGTATGTGATGGCGTAATGTGAGGTGGGATGTGTGATGACATAATGTGAGTTGGGGTGTGATGGCATAATGTGAGGTGAGGTGTGTGATGGCATGTGAGTTGGGGTTTGTGATGGCGTAATGTGAGGTGGGGTGTGTGGTGGCGTAGTTGATCAGTGTTACTGTCACCTTGGTGGCCAAGCTCTGCAGTTGTGTGTTGAGCTGCTGCACATACTGCTGGTACTGCTGACTAGCCTGGTCTCTCTGATCCAATGGCCTTGATAGCCCTCTGCAACTGTCACCTGCGCCTTTAGGGATATCTTCTGTTGGTGTAGTGCTTCCAGCTGATTGTCAACTTCTGAACTGTCAGTAGTGCTCAACTGTTGTTCACGTAAATATTGACTTATACTATGAGAGGTAGAACTGGAACTTAAAAATTCAATGCCACAGCTGGGATTTGAACCACAGACCTTCCGCTTCCACATGGCTGCTCTAACCACTGAGCTTCTGTGACAACTTGCCAGTATGACAATGAATTGTGTAACCGATTTGTGCTTTCCCAATAGACCACATCAGAGATAAACACCCCAAGGACGACTTACATAGTAAGTACATTATGTCCCAGGATTAAATAATCTTTAGATGGTAATTATTATGTATTTATGCCAACAAAATTACTGCTGGTGTATTTCCCAGCTGTGGTATTGAATTTTTCAATTCCAATTCTACCTGTAAACTTATGAGCTGTAAATTTATATAGTTTATGTCATAAGACAAAGCCTTTTAAATTTGTTACAGCTGGTGAATAAAATATTGCTGAATGCGTTTACATCATGGAACTCGCTGAAAAACTCACTGAAGAAGTTTTGCACTGTGGTGATGGATGTTACCCCTTTGATTGGTGTTTATTTCGTGAATTTCAATGTTTGTTATACATGTGGCTCAATTACATACAAAGAATTTTAAAATCGATAATATATATGTACATGGAGGGTAGGGTTAATATCTTTAGTTTTATAAAAAGGTCTTTGCAAGAGTGTGTGCTATGGGTGTTGGAAATGATTCTTATAACCTTCTTTTGCATAAAGAATATTTGTTTACTTTCTACTGAGTACCCCAAAGCAACACTCCATATTTCATGATTGAGTTAAAGCATGCAATGCATACCAATTTAAGTGTAGCTATAGAACTTACTTTTACCAGTGTTCAGATAGCTGAGTTTGGGTAAGATATACTTAATGTGGGCTTTCCAATCTAAATATCTGTCTACTTGAAGGCCTAGAAATTTAATGTTGCCTATTTATTCTAATAAAATGTCATTAACCCTGATTTCTATCGGAGTGTACAATATTCTGAGTTATAAATTTAACAATTTTGCTTTGTCTAGCTTTACAGATAATCTGTGACAAAGCTAGACGGTATGGTACAGGATGAAACCTAGAGGGTTAACTGTCTGCCACATGCCAATCAACGAGGTATCTCCTAACAGATCTGTTGTTGTTAGCTAATGCTGGATTTCTGACAATGAAGTCATTAATCCTCTTGCTCTCCAATATTTTTCAATAAATATTGAAGAGACTCAGCAGTAAATGTAACCGCTTTTTAGAGAGCACCATATTTTTATGTTTTGGCGGTCACATCGCTCTCTCACAACCCCCAGAATGTCTGGAGGACCACACCTGTCATTGGTTTACGGGTCTCACTGACCTGACCGGGAGAATTATCAAAATGAATTCACCGACCATATCCTCTGATTACCAATCAGAGGACGTATTACATGCCATGACAGGTCAGCATGTTAGGGGTTAAGGTTTTATAGAGAAATGGAGAGGTTGTAAAAATAAAGACTCCCTAGCCCTCAGGAACCCTAATAGCATCGGGGTCGGAGGAGAACAAGAGATGACCAAGGTAAGGTCAGATAGAAAAGTTACAGTGAGGAGCAAAACACCAGTAAGTGGAAGTAATGTTCTACTCAGCATGTTCTAAATATATGATGCCCTGAATGATAGGTGAATGTGGTGTTGTTTGTTCACTTTAATCTACTGCTGTACACACTGATTATCTTAAAATGTACATTCACAGGCACAGACTTTTGCAGGAATTTAAACCATGTTATATCAGAATTTCAGTTTTAATTTTACAAAGTTTCTAAAATATTTAATCAACAATATGTATGTATTTATATACCTACTGATGGTTTAGGTGAGAAATTCTGTTGGAAGAAAAGTGGAGAGAAATCATGCTCCTTCAGTCAGAATTACTACTTTGAGAAAATAGCAGTCACAAAATTAGATGTATAATATTAATTATAAATTATGTTACTTAATTCTTGTGATATTTACCAAATTCTGAAGAAATGTACACTCACTGAAAATATCAAAACTGCATAACAAAAGTGGGGACTGTCAAATGTGCGACAAAACAGCAGTAGTAGTAGAGCAGTACTAATAGTAGGAATAATAATGGTAGAAATCATTCGATATTTTGGTTTTCTTCTCTTGTAGTTCTATTGGTAATGTATGGTACTGTTCTATAGAAGGCAGTACTGTATTTTAGTCATTGTTCCTCGATGTAGGTCTGTTGCGTGACTTTGTAAGTTAGTTGTGATGCAACGTTCTTTGGAAGACAGTGGCTCTTTTTGGCATGTATAGCCTTCATTCTTTCTATCACGGCTAGGTTGTTTTGTGAGAAATGATTAATGCTGTTGCATTTGTCATGATTGATGACTGATATGATGATCTGGCAATATATTAATGTGGCTGCAGATTTCAGATTGCAGATCTGCTGCTATGTAATTAAAGCAAAATAAAATATATAGAGAGAAGAAAAGGAAAAGGAAAACACATTCTGGAACTTTAACTCAACATTGTACTCATTTTTATTTTCTAAAATAACCTGCAAGTTTCTTCCTTTTCAAATTTGTTCTGTGTTTGAGAAGTGAATAAGAAAAGGAAAAAAACTGATTCAGATAAACCAGAAATCTGCACTAATGAGGCCAGATAAACAAGGTTCTTCTATATACCTGGAGAGCGAAAAACCTCTGAATAGGCTGTGAGGTGTTTTGCCTGTTGGCATACTTGCCGCTATCATAAAAAGGTGCAGATGAAACCATAAAACCTTTTTAAAACTACTTTTAAAGGCTTTACTTACCTGTTCATGAAAGGAGATGCTGAAACTGGTCACTGTCATCCATACGCTCCTCTTTAAGAAACTATCTCTCTCTCGCCATGGCCCACGCTGAGAAATGCTGGCAATTTCCTGATGGATATTTTGTTTTAATTCTATCAGAGTATGTACGTTTGTCTTATACACTTCATTTTTAAGTTACCCTAGGGATAGAAATCGCAGGGGGTAAAGTTGGGGGACCGAGGGGGCCACAAATCTCTACTAATAATTCTGTCCTGCAGCATACTTTCAATTTAATTTTAGATCCTGTTGCTTCACTTCAGTTTTTGCATTGAATTTAACACTTTCAATTGCTTTCGTCGAAAGATTGGCCGTATAAGCCGTTGCAGAGTCCTGTTGAAAAAAGGCAAAATCGGCTTCCTGTCTGTTAATTTTCTAAAAAAAAGTGGCAAAATCATATTCATGTATGTACGGGCATTAACCACTGACTCGAAAAAACTGGCCCTGTAACTCAGAAGCTAATACCGTTCATGAAGTCACCCTTTATGACAAAAAATTTGGTGCATGGTGCACCATTTGCAGAGAAAGGTTTCTCAGAGCTCCAATAAGCGATTTCTATCTCTGGGGTAACTTAAAACAAAGCACACAAGACAAATGGAAGAATTAAAACAAAACATCCAACAGCAAATTGCCAGTATTTCTCAGCATGAACTACAGTGAGTGATGGATAGTTTTCTAAAAAAGTGCCAAAACTGTAAGTATGGATGATGGTGACCAGCTTCAACGTATCCTTTCATAAAGCTGGCCATCTGCACTTTTGTATGATAGTGGCAGACAGCAACGAGCGCCGAGGATGCCAATAGACAAAACACCACTCAGCTGGTTTGGAGGTTTTTTGTTCTCCTGGTATAAAACTGCTAAGACCACTGCAATTTTCATTCAGTATAAGGAAATAATCAGAAGTAACACACAAGCAGGTTTAATACAAGCAATGAGAGGAATAATTCAAGTTCTTGTAAAAGAATCACATACCTTTCAAAATATTTCCTCATGACTGCCAGTGCATATCTGGCCCAAACATCAGAGATGGGGTTTTGGCCCTGATATGCTGGTCGAAGAATGGGGTTAGGTGGACATGGGCCACGTTCTGTATACGGTATGGCTGTGTACGACTCCAGAGCATGGCACAGGACATCAAAGCTGACAGAAAAATAAAAATACAGTTACTATTATATTAAAACATGCTTTGGAAGTGCAGTGAACAAAAGGAAATTTTACCTTACCCGCTGTAAACGCAGACCTTCTCAGGTAACGACAGTGTATGAAGAGGGTCCACTATGCCCAGTGTTGGTCTGATAGCTCTGTTTGCTATTCCAGTCTTGGCATGGAGAGGTTCATAGTCAAAAATACTGACGCCAGTTGTCTCACTGCCAGTACCAGATGTTGTTGGCACTAGAAAAATAAAAAAAAAAATGTGTTACATTCACCTAACTTTTCCTACTCTAGTACAAACTGCTCTAACAAATACTTATTTCTCTATCTACTTCACGTTAATTGAGATAGACATTTGTAGAAATTATCTTACTGTTAATTTTCTTGTATACATGCAGGAGGAATATGGAAATACAGTAAGCTTTAAATGATAGTCAAAATCTTTTACGAACTGGTCGCTATGTGATGGCTCTGAAGTCCTGCTCTCTTTGCATGGCCAAGAGATGAAAAAAGGAATAACATTTTTTTAAGAGGTTGAATCAGAAACTGAAAAATTCAATGCCATAGCCGGGATTTGAACCACGGATCTTCCGTTTATCGAGCGGCTGCTCTAACCATTAAGCTGCCATGGCCAACTTGCCAGTACGACATTAAATTCCCCAGCTGATTCGTACTTTTTCCCGGTTAACCACAAGGGAATCTCACATCAGAGATAAATACCCCAAGGGCGATTTACAATTATAAGTACTTTATGTCCTGGGTTTAAGCAACCTTTAGATGGTAATTATTATTTATTTATGCCAACAAGCTTACTGCTGGTGTTTTTAAACACACAAGCCGTGTGTGGGCAATGTTTTTAAGAGGTTGAATCAGAAACTGAAAAATTCAATGCCATAGCCGGGATTTGAACACGGATCTTCCGCTTATCGAGCAGCAGCTCTAACCATTAAGCTACCATGGCCAACACATGCACACCCAGTAGAGATTTGTGGAACTGCACACAAGAAGTATTAATGCCCTAGAACTATTTTAACATTAAAATGTTTGCTCATTCATTTTGAAAAAAAGTGTTGTATATTTAAACATTTCAAACTGTTGTTGCAGGTTTGTAAAACATTATTCACAATTATTGTCACTTTGATGATGGAAGACAACTATTTTGACCTAATGAAGACCAGTGATGCTCTTCTTAACCCAAAACATTCCTTTGTCATGAGCATTTGTTTTGAAGATGAATGCAGAAGACCCATTGAAAGTTGTCTACAAAATTACATTCAGTTGAGACAGAATATATGGTTAGACCCCAAAAGGAAATCATTTATGTAAATATTTATTGCAGATGTAATTTATTTTTCATGTTGATAAGAATTAGTTGAGTAACGAAAACGTGTTGCTATTTTTTCATTGTTGAGAAAAATAGAATTGTTTAAAAACGTCATAAATGTTAAGTTTCATGTTTAAATTTAATAAGTATAAGAACCATATATATTTAATGTTAAAAGTGTAGGGAGAATTGATAAAGATCGCTTCCCTAACAATACAGGAACTATTTAACATAGGAAAATATAAAATGAGCGCATATGCATCATTAGCGTCTGTATGTTTGAAAGGTGAAGACGCGTTTCTGTAATGCACGTGGTCTAAAAGACTTTATAAAAGTGGAAAGACTGTCAAGAAAATACAAATAGGTGTAACGAAAGTCAATTCAATTATAACAAGTGTAATAAGGGACGAAAAAAGTGTTAATAAAGTGATATATAGTGAAGTTACATCGCGTGTTCACTCATTTCACCCAGTACCTCGCCCAGAGAGAAAGAATAGAGTCTCATAGCTCAACGCGAACTAATAATTTATTAAAAATACAGCACCACAGTGAACTAGAAAGTTGGACATAACTGCAGTGTTTTTAAAAAGAATGTGACAGTACAGGACATAAAGAAAATAGAGCTTAATTTGAAACAAGCACCTATTCTGTCTACTGGTACGAAAAAAGATTTGCTGGCAACGTTTAGATTACCTACCAGAATATACTCAAACACTTTATACTGAACTGTGTAGTGGTGATACTTAAAAGTTTGTTTTGAATGCTCAGATGTAATTTAACAATAATATGACGTAATTATTGTGTTAATACAAGTTCTCTTCTTAGACCATTTCAAGGTTATGCTATGTCACTTAGAACATTCCTACAGTAACATGTTTTGTCAGCTAGAATGTTCCTACATTAAAACACCTTTTAAAAAGTAGTAGGACTGTAGAACTTTGAAAGAATGTTGGTTGACTATTCTAAAGTCAGATATGGTATTGTGACGCTGGGCTCAGCACATAACAATGGATGGCTTCACACCACATACTAGGCTGGCCAGAGAGGAAAAAAAAAAGGAGTTCTAAGTTAGGCTGCCTCGCGCAACTGCTTGTGCGTGTGCATGATTGTAACAAAGGAAGCAGCAGAAACAAAAGGGACTTTTCTAGTACCTTCTCGAGACTTCTAGCCAAGTCATTTCCAATGCAGTGTGTGTGTGTGTTGTTGTTGTAGTGTTTAACGCCCGCTTTTACTACTACGGCACCGCAGGCGGTGACACTGATGATACATGAAGATGGAGCACCGGTGGAATGAAATGGCGGGGGAAACCGGAGTACCCGGAGAAAACCCGCCCTGACGCCGCTTCGTCCACCACGAATACCACATGCGGGTCCCTGGGATCGAACCCGGGCCGCCTAGGTGGTAGGCGAGGTGTGTGTGTGTGTGCGCGCGCACGCGTGTGCCTAAAAAAAAATCGGTGTGATGTCATCCCCATATATAAGGACATGAGGCAGCAACAGAATGAGTTTAATTTTAGAGCTGAGTTACAGCATGAGTCGGTCAATGAGTGTGAGACAGCTGTGCGAGTGTGTGTGTCGTTGTATGGTATAGTCTGTTTAGTCAATGCATGTGCAGTTGGGTCACAAAGGGAATGTGTTACCCACAACCAATGACTGTCATAAACCCATCTCCACGCTTCAGAAAAGGCAAATCCTTGAAGACCAATAGCAACCCTGATTTTAAGGAAATGTCAGTTACATGTTCAGTCCACGTGGAGTCTCAGTTGCCAAAATTCTGAATTCTGGTTCTTTTCTGTTTCATAGCTACAAAGGTTCATGTTAAGGTATTGCAACTCTGCCTGAAAGCACTCAAGAAGAAGGACCTGTGTTGTAAAATGATTGACAGTTCCTCAAAGGAAGCGGCCAACCTGCACACATGAACTGCACAGACTTCATGCTCCATGTGTCTTTTGCAACTCATATTTAGTTTAATCTGTCTAAAGAAGTAAAGTTTCTAGATATAATGGTGGACAACAAACTATCATGGGCACCACACATTAATTTTATTAGTGCTAAACTCTCAAGAGTCATTTTTCTGATTAGAAATTTAAGAAACTGTGTACCTGACAGATTTATCAGATCTGCATATTTTGCTTTCTTCCACAGCATTATCACATACGGAATTTTCCTTTGGGGTAATAGCTCTCATATTAATAGTATCCTTGTACTGAAAAAAGAAATTATCCGTATCATAACAGAATCAGACAGGTTGGCACACTGCAAGCCACTTTAATTGAGAGTAATTACTGTAGTAAACTTGTATATTTATACTGTACTCATTTATATAAAGGAAAATTTATGTAATAGTAATAGTAATCTTTATTTCCATTTCCTTTACAAATTATATACATTTACATACTTGTTACTACATTTAGTTGCTGATTGCCCTTGGGCCCATTGGCTTAAACACTGAGGTTGTCGAGCTAATGGGTCCCCATTTACATCTTATCTAAAATACATCTTCATTTTTGTCATATTTACTTATCTACCTTAACCATTCGGCTCTTACTTTGCCCAAAAAGTTCCCAATTTCAATTAAATTTTCCCTAGTTTTTGCACTCATTAACTTCATTGCTTGAATTTCATTTGGTAGCCTTGTCCAATCTTTTTTACCTAATCTCCCCCTAAGCAACCTAGTTTCTTCACATTCTAAAAGTAAATGCCATTTTTTATCCCTTTGTTGGCATAATGGACATTTCTCTAGGTCCCTCCCTCTTCGCAACCCTTTCAGTCTCACCACCCCTGTTCTGGCCCATGCAAAGCCTTCTCTTGCTGCTTTATCACAAATGTCTACATATTTTTCCCTGATCCAGCTCACTTTCATCTCTCTATAAACTTACAGTGAGCTTTTCAAATTGAAACTTCCTATCATTTCTTGCCTTTCAATATCTTCCGTTCTTAGCTTAAGTTCTTTCAAAAATCCACTTTGCAATAATTCCCTGTTTTCCCACATGTCACCAAACCCTATTTTTAACATCGTTTCCTTTATCTTGTTTAGCCATGAATCTTTCTGATTTAGTCTTTCCTATACTATCAAACATTGACGTAGAATATTCTGCTCATCTAAACTCCTAATTCTCGCCCAATATTTTAACACCCTTTCGACCACTATCCCTCTAGTTCCCAGTCTTCCCAATTCTGCTTGTGCCACTTGGTGAAGCTCGTGGTAAACCCAAAACTTGCTTGCAAAAATTTCTATGTATCACATCCATATTTGCACCCCCTTCCTCCAAACCCCATATCTCCACCCCATACAGCATTTTTGCTTCTACTACGGCTGTGTAAATTCTCTCCAGCTGTTTTATTTGCATTCCTTGTAATTTATCTAGGCATGCTTTACTAGCTTTTAATGCAATTTTACCTTTAGCCAATGCCATTTTCTTCTGCTCTTTCCACCCTCCCTTACTGCTTAATCTTACTCCTAGATAATCAAATGTATTGATCACCTCAATTTCCTTTCCTTGCCAGTACCATTTCTCTTTTTTTCTTAACTTGTTACCTTTCTTAAACACCATAATTTCAGTTTTGTTTACGTTAATTTTAAGGCTCCATTCCTTACAAAATTTATCTATTGCTTCAATTGCTCTATCTATCCCCACTTTGGATATAGCTCCTACTACTAAATCATCCGCAAATAGCAACCCAGGTATTAAAATTTATGTATCCATCAATATAGACAGGATGTACATAGTTATAATACTAGGAATAACAATTTAATTGATATACCACATCATAGATTATCTAAATCGCAGAATAGCTTTGAAGTATTGGGTATAAAGTTGTATAACACCTTTCCAACCGATTTAATTCAATTACTTTACAACAGATTTAAAGACAGACTTTTTAACAGATTGCTTGCTAACCCTTATTATTCTATTCAAGAATACTTGGAAGACAATACCTAATCTGAATTAATTTAATTTTTGTATGTATTTTACTTTATTTTCACTAGTTTTTAATTGTGTTGCATTTTTGCATTTTATGTCTAGTATTATTATTACTATTGTATTTTACCAAAGATATTGTGTTCCATTTTCTTTATTTTGTATGTCTTACCAGTGGTTTTAAGTTTATGTTGCTTTGTATTGAGCATGTATTTATACAGTAAACTGTCGGTTTAGCGGACCTAAAGGGGCCAGGAGTTGTCCAGAAAATTCAAAGTATGTTAAATCCAAAATTAATGAAAATGAAGCAAAAACAATTGAAACTGTTTTATTGGTACATACCATTTACTTTATATGATTTACTCTTGGTTAGAAGTCGTTCCCTGTGAAGTTGTGGGTTTGAAAAAAGTGTCAATACCCATTTGCTTCCTATTTGATTGTTGCTTCTTTATGATTAAGGAGCGAAACTGTCTGAAATGTTCATAATAGGTTAGCACTTGTGGGTCTGAAGATCTTTCCACGTAAGAAATTACATCATCCATGTGGTCTCTTATTACAGATAATTTAGGTACACACTTCAAAGATTCATCGTCACTGTTGTCGTCTTCATCTTCATCCTCTTGTAGAACACTTGCAGCGATCTCTTCATGACTCAGAATCTGGTAACCTGGGAATGCTCAGAGAATGGCAAATTCAGACTGAAGCTAAAAGTCGTGTGAGCTCTTGAGCGCGTGATGCGTACATGAACTTTCACGAATGTAGTCGAAGATGCGTGAACTAGCCTTCTCAATCAGACAAAAAGCAGAATGCCACAATTTAATCATCACAGATCTTCTAGATTTCATTTAAATTCATTTTATAACCAACACCAAATTTAGTCTGTTAAATCTGAAATCCATTGAACAGAGGTCTGTTAAACCGAGAGTTTACTGTACTCAAATTTGTTATTGTTTTTGCGACAATAAGAATTTTAATTGCCTTAGCTTCTTTTGCCTTATCACTGTTGTATATTCTATTGTATATAGTTTACTGACATCTATTGCTATAATAGCTTAATGGCAATAAAATCTCCTATTATTATTAAAGAAGATTCAGTGAGCAGTCACAAGTAATTGTGATGTCGTAATTAGAGTATGAGAGGCAGAGGAAGTGAGACACTAAAAGGATTGAGCAGGGTTAGGAGGCCAGTTGTGAGCTGCTTTCTGGTAGTGTTTAATGCCTGCTTTTACCACATACAGCACTGCAGGCAGTGACGTAGATGACACATGGAATGAAGATGGAGCGCCAGTGAAATGAGACGGGGGAAACCAGAGAACTCAGAGGAAACCCGCCCCAGCGCTGCCTTGTCCACTACAAGTCTCACATGCAGTTGCCTGGGATCAAACCCGGGCTGCTTTGGTTAGAGGTGAATGGTCTAACCACTTGGCCATGGCTTGGCCATGTTGTGAGGTCTGATAGTCCAAAAGACTAGACTGTGTTAACTGCAAGAAGAAAGCTGTGTAATTGTGGTAAAATTTTAGAAGACAAAGTGACAGAAACGAAATTGGGTGGATTTTTACCACTTTGTTACAGTATAATAAAACCTGTTCAAATCGGTAAACATTCCTTAAGATAAACAATTTTAGTCTCTCTGGAACCAAGCGATTTTTGTCACTTAGAACGTTTGATATTTCCACTGTTCATACAATAATGGACAACTTTTTTGGGCAAGAAGGAAGTAATGTGAAAATTAAATTATAGTTGAACATATGTATAGTGTGGAGAAAGTGGGAGAAGTTTCTACGCTTGTGTGTGCCACCTTATATGGTATTTGTGCATTGTGAGCTGACGCCTACTAGCAATGCGTAACATTCTAATGATTAGGGAGTGGATTTTTATGTGGTAAAAAAGGTTAAAATATTTTTTGTGATAATTTTAAAATATTTCGTAAACATGTCAAATATTTGGTAAAAATGTTAAAATATCTTACTTAAATTCACAGAAATGAGAGAAAATTACTAATTTATTACTGTTAGAGGTACTCAGCACCCATAAATGGATAGTGGATAGCAGCTCCTAGCATGTTCCCTCAAAATTGTAGTGGACAGCAAAATTCTTCAAATTGTCCATCAGAATGTCTCTAAATAGTGCTTTATATTGTGAACATGATCTTTCCACATCACAGGATGTCAGATGGGCATATTTAAACAAAGGAATGTCACTGGCACTCACACACTCACTCTGTTTACCTTCCACTCTAAAGTTTTTGAAAGCCATTGTTTTTCTCAAACAACCATTTGGCTATATCTTACGCATAGTTTCATTGAATAATCTCACAATCGTTATATTATTTGCTGTAGATAGTTCTTTACATGCCACTAAATATGACTGCTCACTGTTTCGTCATCTTTCATCACACCGACAACGTTTCATATTTCTCTGAAACTTGAATCTTTGATTATCTTCCTTTCATAGAAGTTTGAAAACAGTGTTGTTGTAATTAATTTAATTTAAAAGGTGAGTTAATTAATAACACTGAACAACACTTACAAAATATTTTTCCGGGACGCGTTTCGAAGGTTAACTTTCTTTGAGTTTCATAGATGCTGATGCAAAGTTTTTCATTTTTACATGCTGCTCTAATTATTGCAAAGTTTCATCATAGCACTTAAGAAGACAGTTCTTTCTTAATGGTGATTCCTCAGGAGGCTCAATGTCAATATATTTTGTCAAAGTTCCTAAGTTGAACACTACGATTATCGATAATGTTAACAGCACAAAATATCTTGGACTTTGGATCCAGAGCGATTTAAAATGGGATACACATACAGATCTAATGAAAAGACTGAGTACAGTGTGTTATATTTTTAGAAAATTGGCAAAAACTGTTAGTATAGGGATGAAGAGATGTACTTTGCATTTGTACATTCAGTCCTTAGATATGGAATAGTCTTCTGGGGAAATTCACATTATAAGAAACTGTTTGTAATGCAAAAGAGGCTAATACAAATATTATGAGCGAATCAGAAACACTCATGTCGACCATTATTCAAGAAGCTTAACATTTTATCTCCCAAATATTTATATATGCAGTAAAACCTGACTAAACCGGACCCCCTATATACCGGAAACCTGGACAACCGGAAAATTAATCTCGGAATGAGCTATTTCCTATTTTAAATAGCACTCTAAACCGCAAACTACCTAATGCGGAAACGGAATAGATTTTCCAGAAATGTTTGCATAAATAATCTAAGACGGATTTTCATTACGCTTAATACATAGTTAGTGCTTTGATAACGAACTTGCCATGACTGATGACATTCAAAGTGCAGCAGATATTGCTGCTGGAAACAGCAGTTGTGGAGAAGTAGCGGCCCCAGGTTGAGAAGGCTGCATAACTGGCTGGGAGGTCTCAGGACGCTGACCACGTACCACCCTCCAGTACTGCACCCCACCAATGATGCCTGTAGTGGGCAGAGGTGGGGGCCGCAGCGGCAAGCCTTGGCCCATCATGGGTTGTTGCACTGGGGTTTTAAACAGCAGTTGTCAAGTCATGGAAGGAATGGACGACGACGATGACAACCACGAAGCCAATGAAAGGGAGCGAAAAATACGCACTTTTAGAGAAGCATTATCTGTTGGAGTGACCTTCAGGAATTTGCAGCTTCCAAGAATGTCCCAGAACTTGTGGAGTTGATGCAGGATGCAAAGGAGATCATAGTGTGTGCTCTTGTTAAGAAGTCGTGACAGTGCACTTTGACGGATATGTGGGGGAAAAGAAACTAATGGAGAAACTGCAATTATGTTTGACATGTAAGTTGAAAATACAGCAAAACATACAATTGAACCTATATTTTTATTTATGAATCTTATTTTAAATTATTCCTTCAGTTTATTTCTATATGATTATATTTTTTGTACTTTATTTAACTAAAATATGTATAACCCTTTGTAAGACAGAAACCCGTGAAAATGGAAAAATATTGCTGGAATGATCACGTTCCATTTTAGGCAGGTTTTATTGTATATGAACCCATTCTTTTTATAAAAAAATTTCTTAACAGTGATTGTAACATAACCGAAAATGCAGATATTCATGAGCATAACACCAAACAACATAGCAACTTACACATGATATACAAGTCAATACTAAATTGTGTCAGGACAGAATATTATACCCCGGTTCCAAGTTTTATAACAGGTTACCAGAGGAAATAAAAAATATAAAGAAAATAGTATCTTTTACGTCAAAACTACTGTCCTATTTGATTGTCACTGCTATTAGTCCACTGAAGAATTTTTAAATCAGTCTGTATAGTGTTATCGACTCATTATATGATAATTAAAAGTATTAAACTGTGACAATTAGGATATTAAACATTAATCTTAGTCATATGCAATATGCATATAGTTTATAATCAAATTGTATCATAGTTATGAAAGCAATTAAACAATTGCAACATTTAGTTAGTACCTAAGTTAACTGTCACCAATTTACGAGCACTAGCTCAGCAATGTAAATGTTATGTGACAAATAAACGGATAATGAATATTTACTTTTTAGAGTGGGATGTCAACTGCAACAAATGCTCTGCATATATCAAAATACTAGAACACTGATTGAAGAAGCCACTTCACGTATCAATAACTGTCGTGAATTCACACGAGTCACAAGAGCAATATGTTTATTTCCAAATAAATGTTGAGGGACTGAACGCTGATCTGCACTTACTGTTTTCCACATGGTTGGCAAAACAAAACTTTATTGTCCATGGTAAATATGTTTTTAAATTCGTCTATGTATTGCTGAAGATGCGATTTAACACTTGATTTAACTTTCGGCTTGCTTTCAAGATGCACATGTTTCAGGAAACTTCTTCCTAAGAACTGAAGAAGGAACCTGGTGCCGGTCTGTATGCATCATTCACACTCTTTATCGCAAGTGCAATATAAAATATAATATACAGATAGCAGACGAGGAATAACCAGGGTGCAGCAAGTTTATGATGACCTAACCTATTCTATTTGCCTTAGACACCACCATATGGTGAACATTCTTTGATACTAGTGATGCAAAGTCATTCGTAAATATATTGTATATGTTTAAAATTTTGCAGGATATATAATACAAAAAATCAAAGATAAATTCAAATTTACTATTTATGGGTGATTCTCTGAAAATAGGTATTTAAGTTTTCATATTTATCCACATGATCCTTTATTATGAGTTTTCTGCCTTTTGTAGGCATGTATGTGTGCAGAAAAAATATTTATTTATCTAAGAATCCACTCCCTAGTAATGATAGTAAGAAAACAGTGCAGGAGAAGCTTTGTGTACTAGTACACGCCTTCAAGTGTACACAAGTAATATGTATTCAAGTACACATTCTGTAGGAAAATTGAACAATAGATCAAAATAGTGAAGTGAGAGTGAGAACTTGGTGAAATGACAGGGACAAATGAACAAAGTGAGAACATAGCAGACATAAAACATATTCCATATTATAACATTTGTTTTGACATTATAGATTAACAAGTATGAACACATAATTAAAATTTTATCTATCCCCTTTTGGTGCATTGTCTGAAATATTTACATATCCATAAAAATAAAAATACTATCTCACAATTACTAAATGCTATCACCTGCAATAAGTGGCTTCAGTGTGCAGGTGACAGGCTTGCCTTTCCCAATAGGTGCATTTACATAGTCCAGAAAGTCTGCATCAGGATCAGAGCAGTAAAGGTTGGCAGCCTTGCAGGTATCCATAACAGAACCACCTCCCACTGCCAGGAAGGCATCAAAATTACCAGCTTTGGCAAACTTTGTGGCATCCTGCAAACTGTGATAAAGCAAATGTAGTTGATGCTCATTACGTAAACAAACCTTAATAAGTGGTACCACAAAACAGCTATGTGTTAGAAGTGATACATTTGGCATAAAAGAGCATATGCGCCAAAATCAAGATTTGAAGAAAAAGCTTAAGAATCCATTTTAAACCTACTTTTTATACTTTGCCTGTGATATAAATAAGTTCCTCATATAACAAATACTGAATGTATTAAACCACGCAGTTTACTAACTTTTGGATTACCAAGTGGAATGGCTGAAGCAGTAATGTCCGTGGGCCACATTCAGGAGCTCGCAGGTTCAATTGCTGTGGCCAACCTTCCTGAGCTTGGGTTTTTAGGGGGTTTTTCCCAGGTTACTCAGGCGAATAGGTGAATCCTGGAAAGGATGTTTACCTTACACCCCCTGAGCCTCATTCCCTTTCCATTTCATTCTCTCTATCCGATCTTTCCAGGTTGAAAGAGTCAGCAGGGTCACCAGTAGAATGCGCTGTGGTGGAAGTTGCACTCTGGAAATGCAGTGTTTGGCTGAGGGGAGACACTCCAGTCAACTAGTCGCCACCGGGGGACTGTCTACCCAGCCAGACCTGGATGGTGGTGCGCTTTAGAGGAAGGTCTGGAACTCAGTCAGGCTGAAGTACTGCCCACATGTTAGGAACCCACCCTAGTAGCTCTGTCTGCAATGCACTCTGGCTGCCTGTAAGGTTGTCTCATTCATCCTTCCTCCCGGGGCCTGATACACAATATGCCACCAGCTGACATGCCAGAATCCCCTCCGTAACAAGGACAGACAGACAGACCCTTTGGATTCTTGCATGTGGCAAAATCCTAAACACAAGCTATTTTCACTTCTTCACAATAACATTTGCAAGAAAACCTTGAAACTAAAACAGAAATACGATAACCTCCACCAGAAACAGAATAGCCAACAAAAATGCTGTGACAATGTTCCAAGTTTCTCTTCCACTACAACCTGACAATGTCATAAACCAGCGACATCCAAGCTTCTGTACAGTATGCGACTTGAACTCTCAAACCAACACAGTTCTCCCTCCATTCCTGCCCCTGTTTGCTCCCCCTCTCTTTGTACAGCAGGAGAGGTCTTCTCCCTTGCTGATCAGCACTCTATAGAGGACAGGCACTACAAATTACGAGAAAAACCCATTATTTTGCATAGTGAGACAGGATATTGTAAGACCCCAAAAGAAAATCGTTTACGTGAATATTTATTAAGAGTGTAATTTGTTTTTGGTGTTGGTATGAGTTGGTTAAATGACGAAAACGTGTTACTAATGTTCATTGTTACAAACAATTAAGTTTATTTACAGACGTCATAAATATTTCCATATTTAATTTTAATATATATGTATAAATAAAAGAATTATATGTGTTCAATATTGAAAGCGAAGGGAGAATGGCTAAGGATCGCTTCCCTAACAATGCGGGAACTATTTGATGAACGCATACGCGGATGTACACATGGCAGTCGGAATCCTAGACTCGCAACCAAAAGAATTTGATAATATCGTCCGTGCCTTTGGTATAGATGGACGCATTTTTATGTGTGCGCGTCATAAAATAGTGAAAGTAAATTTACTATGTGTTTAAAGACCGTTAATTTGAGTAAAATAAGTGGAACATTAGCTAACTTTAACAAGTTAGTTAATACGAAGTGTGCAATTAAATGAAAGGACGTAAAATAGACAAAGTGTAAAGTGATAGAAAACATATTTAGCGAAATATCGCTAAATTTTCAGACATTAAATCTCGGCGTTGCTAGGGAAGTGCATCCACTGAAATAAAAGACTTACTACTGTGATACGATTTAAATACTGTGAACAAGAAGGTGCTGAGACAGAATATTAGAAGACCCCAAAAGAAAATTGTTTATGTGAATATTTGTTAAGAGTGTAATTTGTTTTTTGATGTTGGTATGAGATGGTTAAATGACGAAAACGTGTTACTAATGTTCATTGTTACGAACAACTAAGTTTGTTTAAAGACGTCATAAATATTTCCATATTTAATTTTAATATATATGTATAAATATTAGAATTATATGTGTTCAGTCTTGATAGCGAAGGGAGAATGGTTAGGGATCGCTTCCCTAACAAGAAGGAACTATTTGATGGACGCATACGCGGATGTATACGAAAAAGGTAGTATCACGTGAGGTGACGTCAGACTCTTTCCACTAGCGTCTACGTATCCAAGACGATAGGACGTATTTTGGTAGCATGTGAACATTGTAGAACGTTTACCAGACTTTCATCAAGCTTTTGTTCCACTTTTTGAAAAAGTGGAAAGACTTAAATCATTTAAAACGGTGCTAAGAGGATTTATTTTAATGTAAAATACAGAAAAATTGTTAATAAAATAATACATTGTGGTGAAGAAACATCGTGTGATTTTTCATTCCATCCGTTACCACGCCCTGAGGAAAATAAGAGCCACATCGCTCAAAATTGAAACACCCCTACAATGAAAACTGCACCAAATGGCTTGCCCAACGTGGAACACGAATTTTGGATGGAATGGAAATCTACGGGAAATGAACTTACGCGAAATACCAAGTGACGCCAAATCTTCGCGCCAAAAAGAAAGAAGACGCCATTAGACCATCGTTTGAAATATACTACATCAGAACACCGAAGAACGGATAATCAACGCGGGAAAACACCAGAGATCGTCTAGCGAAGCCAACCGCACAGGAGACGCACGTAACTGGATAAATCAACGAGAAAAAAGTAGGACCAAAAATTTTTATTTTTACATCCAGTTTATTTTTATTTTTATGTTACTGCGAAGCGGCAAAATAGTAGGACTTTTAAGCCAAAGTGAACTGAATAAAGAAACTAAAATGTCGCAAAAAGAGAGAGCGCTAATAACAGGAGTAGGGGAAGGGGCAGATAGGCCTAGCTATCAGATAGAAACAGTAAGTGAAGAAGAGGTAGAAATAGGAAAAGACCAAAGGTTAATGATGATCATGTTTGAAAGACTAGAACAGAATATGAAGGAAATAGGTCAGAAAATGGAACAAAATAAGGTAGAATTAAAACAGGACATAGAACAAAGTTTAGGTCAGAGTATAGGCCAGAAACTAGAACAGAATAAGGAAGAGATAGGTCAGAAAGTGGAGGAAGTGAGAAAGGACTTAGAACAGAAAATGGAATTAGGAAGACAGGACTTAGAACAGAAAATGGAATTAGGAAGACAGGAGTGTAAAGAAAATATGAAAGCAATGGAAACTAATTTAAAATTAGTACATAAAAACTTAAATGAGACAAAGGAAGCCTTAGAAGCTAGGATAGAAATCATAGGAGATAGGATGGGAAAAATAGAATCGGAAATGAGAGAAAATAAGATTGTATTAGAAGAAGAAATTGGTAGATGTAGAGATGAAATAACAGAATGTAATGCAAGTGTAGACTGTAAGATTACAAATGTAAAAGCAGAAATAACTGAGGAATTAAGGAAAGAGATTGAGGTAGTAAAGAAAGGCATTATTAATGAAACTGTAGAACAAATTGTAATTCCTAAAATTAAGACTATGGCTGATGTGGTGCAGTAGCAACAAGATGCTATGAATGATATGAAACAAAGTCACTTAGAAATAAAGAATGATTTAAAATCAATTTGTGAAGAAATGAAAAAAGGAAAAGAAAGTTTGGCTAATGTAAATGATGTTGTGAATGCACTACAAAGGCAAAATGATGATTTAGATGTAAGTAATGTACAAGATGAGAGTTATTTGAATAATGTACAAAATGTTGACTCACCATACAGAGAAAGAGGTTCACAATCAAACAATGACACAACACACAACACATGCTACACCAACAGCATACTACATGAAATCACACCACCTACATTTGACGAGGAGAAGGGAGACGATCCAAAACTCTTTGTTAAAGAGATGGAAGAGTATTTTAAAGTGAAAAGGATATCAAATGATCTTAGGATGATGATAGTGAAGTAAAGCTTAAAAAACAAGGCATTAGAATGGCTTAGGTTAACACTAGCTGGTCATGAATCGTATAGCTCATTCAGAAATCTATTCCTATCAAGGTATTGGGGCCCAGCTAAGCAAAACCAAACTAGGGTAGAGCTAGCGACAGGTAGATATGATCCAACCAAAGGGTTATCGCTAGTCGATTATTTTATGAAAGTAGCCAACAAAGGAAAGCTATTAGACCCTAACCTGTCGGAGGCAGAGTTAATTACCAGCATAACAAGACATTTCCCAGACACAGTGAGAACAGGGTTAATTGTTGCGAGGCCAGTAGATTTTGCAGACATGATAGAATTACTGACAGCCTTCGAAACACAAAATGGTCGGCCTAATGAGCATAGACATAGAAAGGGTCATCCAAACTCACCTATCTTAAATAGAAGCACGGCTACAAACAACCAGAATGAGAGAGAAGATAGAAATACTAGGAGCACCCATGACAGAGGGAGAGGGGCACACCATTTCCCACAACCCCACAATCATGGCGAAAGGATGGAGAACACGAGACAGTGGTACCACGACTCAATACCAAGGGGCGAATCGAGATACCGATCGCATAGATATGATCAGGGGAGACCAGGAGACCGTACCCATCAAGTGAATCACATAAGTTTCTGTAGGGAATACTTAAACAGCCAAAGGTCATCATGCAACAGGGGTCCACACCAAAGGGGCAGAAACCAATGGAACACTGACAATGTAAGACAACAGGAACAGAATGAAAATGTGCCGGATAGGACCGATGTTGCATAGAATACAGAAACAACAACCACCACCAACACTCAGGGAAATTACCACAATTCAAATCCCAGTTGTGGCATTGAATTTTCAAGTTCCAGTTCTACCTCCCAAACTTTGCCCACACACGGCTTGTGTGTTTAAAAACACCAACAGTAAGTTTGTTGGCATAAATAAATAATAATTACCACAACTAAGTTCGTCCCAATCGAGTTGACCAACACAAACCTAAGGGATTGACAATTGACATCGACACTATGATGGCTACACAAAGAGAAAATGGAACTACTGTACACTGGACCACTGGTCATAACAAAACAGCTGGGTGACCACACATATGAGCTACAGAATACAAATGGTAAGTTGGTAGGAAGACACCATAAAAACAAATTGAAACCATACAAAGAAAGGACCAAATAGTCTTTGCCAATAAACATGTAAGGCAGGAATAGTAGAGATGATGCAAAATAATAATTTTTAATGGGTTACTTATAGAAGATTATGCTCAGATTGGAAAATACAACAAGAAAGAAAATCAACATAGTCATTGGCTATATTGACCACAAAGAGCATTGTCAACAAAGACAGACGAGGACACTAATTGTCATTAAAAAAGTGAATTATAGCGACGGAAAATAATGTGTTTTTGACATAAGGATGTCAGGGACAAAAATAAAAAGGAATTAATTGTGATGACAAAGATAAAATATTTTTGACACAAAGGTGTCGAGGGTGAATTGAGAAGAAAAATAATACAATTGCAGAATAATTATAAGTATAGAAGTTTTCTCTTATAGAGATAAGAGATAAAGAGGTGGCAATTAGTGAAGTAAGAAAAACCATAGTCAGAAAAGCAATGCCCATGAATTAAGATGGATACAGCCAATGCTAAGCTTGAAGAAATGTCGAACTAAACAATAATGAATAAGAACCCAATTAAAAAAGAATGGTACCATTAGTAACATCAGAGTTTAAGAATTGACTCAACGACCTGCCTATACATAATAAGCTTACAAGACAAAGAAGGCAAAGAACTGAATAAAATATTGCCATAAATATGATCATAATCATTAGCTCAAGATTTGTATCCTGTTTTTCTCTCCTCATAACAAGGAACATAAGTCCAAAGCCACACAATAAACTATGATACACTTAAATTATATTTGTGTCAATGTCAAATGTATAATAACTGAATATGTGTTGTATAATAACTGAATATGTGTTATATAATATCTGAACATGTGTTGTATAATAACTGAATATGTGTTGTATAATAACTGAATATGTGTTGTATAATAACTGAATAAGTGAAATTTATAAAGACATGCTTTGTCATGCCAAAACAAAAGACAAAAACATACAGCAAAGAAGACTGTAAAGAAAAAAAAAAAATATTGTACAAAGTGATTGTATCAGAGGAATAGGGAGAAATGTTGTATTGTGTTTCAAGATTGTAAATATAGGTGACAACTTGAAAAACAAAACAAGGGGCATGTGAGACAGAATATTAGAAGACCCCAAAAGAAAATTGTTTATGTGAATATTTGTTAAGAGTGTAATTTGTTTTTTGATGTTGGTATGAGATGGTTAAATGATGAAAACGTGTTACTAATGTTCATTGTTACGAACAACTAAGTTTGTTTAAAGACGTCATAAATATTTCCATATTTAATTTTAATATATATGTATAAATATTAGAATTATATGTGTTCAGTCTTGATAGCGAAGGGAGAATGGTTAGGGATCGCTTCCCTAACAAGAAGGAACTATTTGATGGACGCATACGCGGATGTATACAAAAAAGGTAGTATCACGTGAGGTGACGTCAGACTCTTTCCACTAGCGTCTACGTATCCAAGACGATAGGACGTATTTTGGTAGCGTGTGAACATTGTAGAACGTTTACCAGACTTTCATCAAGCTTTTGTTCCACTTTTTGAAAAAGTGGAAAGACTTAAATCATTTAAAACGGTGCTAAGAGGATTTATTGTAATGTAAAATATAGAAAAAGTGTTAATAAAATAATACATTGTGGTGAAGAAACATCGTGTGATTTTTCATTCCATCCGTTACCACGCCCTGAGGAAAATAAGAGCCACATCGCTCAAAATTGAAACACCCCTTCGATGAAAACTGCACCAGTGCGAATAAAATATTTCACCAAAGTTAACCCCGAGTGTATGTTCATTCCATCCAGTACCACAACCCGAGATAACGAAAGAGTCAAAAGCTCATCACCATCACCGACAATAATTATAAAAACAGCACCAATAGTTAATATAAATCTTGTGAATTATTAATAAAATGGTACGCCACATTGAGGGAGGAGCTGTGAAAGAAGAAAAAGGAATTTCATGTCAAAAGTATGATTATTATTTTGAATAGTTTAAAACAGTAAACTCAACGTGTTTAGGCAAACGGGCGAAAATATAATTGTGACATGTATATGCAGAAATAAATTGGCTCTTAGACTTTTACTCAACTAAAAAACTAGCACGTTTGCTAACATATCCCTTTGTTGCATACCTTATAATGTTGACTTTCTAAAGGTAATATATACAGTCAAAACTGGTTATAGTGACATCGCTTTTAATGACATATCAGTTATAACAGCGAAATCTAACTATCCTGTCTAAAACCTATGTGAATGCTATATTTAAAAATTGCTTAGTAAGACTGCATATAGCGACTTATCGTATAAAATGACATACTTTTTATTACCTTTTCAGAGAAATATGTTGGCTATAACGTCCAACATTCAATTTGGTTTGTTACAGCAATGTACAGAGGTATTTTTACATGTGGCAAATGACCTTGTTAGGATCTGCACGAGTAACATCGTGCAAATTGATGGTGCAGGTAACATCTGTTTCTGTCCTGGAAATAAACAAGACACAATGATGCGAGTGGCACTGTACTTAAACAGGCAGTTCTGCTATTTTCACTACATGGCAATTGGAGAGATACTAACCTGGCACCCCTATGGTCTTACAAACACAAAAGAAAACCCGACCACAAACCACAGCGCAACTTTCAGCAATTTGACATGTCTAAAAAATACCCCTGTAACGCTTAAAAAAATGAACACCTGGTTTGTGCAACTATCGGCTATAACGACCACAAACTGTCGGTCCCTTCAACATTGTTATAACCGGTTTTGACTGTATTATTTGATATTCTAGTATCTAAAGGAGTACGAGAAAATAATTTTCTTTAGTTTATTGTTTACAAAATCTCCACCATAGTAGACATCATGAACATGACAAACATTATTGAAAATGATGAAAATGGTAGAAACATTCTGCTTTTGTGTCAATACACATAGAAACTCTACATTTCAAGCACATATAAGTAGATTTAACCTCTCCATTTCTCTAATTTCTCTATAAAATATTAACCCTTAACATGCTGACCTGTCATGGCATGTAATGCGTCCTCTGATTGGTAATCAGAGGATATGGTCGGTGAATTTATTTTGATAACCCTCCCAGTCAGGTCGGTGAGACCCGTAAACCAACGACAGGTGTGGTCCTCCAGACATTCTGGGGGTTGTGAGAGAGCGATGTGACCGCCAAAACATAAAAATATGGTGCTCTCTTAAAAGCGGTTACTATACTGCTATTGCTCTATGAGTGAAAAATGTTGTAGAGCAAGAGGATTAATGACTTCATTGTCAGAAATCCAGCATTAGCTAACAACAACAACAACATTTGCAAGCTTCCATTTTGCATCTTTGTGCATGACTAGATGCTTGTCTGGGAAAGTGCCCCACTTGGTCATACTGTGCATCATTATTGACATAACTTGCCTTCATTGACAGTATTCTTTGACACTCTGAATCACCTTTCTCAGCCACAGTGCTGTTGCAACATACAATTTGAATTTCCCACACTGTGTGTTGCAATCTGCAATTACACATTTATACAAGAGCCATGAGTTTGCTGTAGCAAGACCCATAAGATGGAAAATGATACATTTGTACCATTTCTTTGTCCTTATATGCAATCTATATAAAGACAACAACATATTACATTTATCAACACCTCCCATATTCTTATTGTATACACCAATCAGAGCAGGGCGGTCTACATCAATGTGCTGCTTGTTCTTTTGATCGAGTCGTTTTACTTTCACTAAGGGTTCAATGCTATGCATGTTTTATTCTACTTGAACAAGCTTGTTATCAAACCATTCACAAACTAAAATTCCATGCCCTTTATTAATTTTGTAGTCAAAAGAGCCCCTTCCCTCGACTTTCAATTCCGTCTGTCTTTAGTGCACAATGCTATGTTCGATCTGTGTTTTTCTAATGATGGCATGGACAAAGCAATTGTCTCACTGACATAGAGTGCTGCAGTAGTAGTAGTATTGGTTGGGTTTTAGGACACACAACTGCTGTGGTCATTAGTGCCCAAACAAAACAACAAAACAGTATGTGCAGGCATTACACCTGCAGTTTAAAACTGTTCAACAATTAAAAAGTCACCTAACTAGTGCCAGTAACTGTAAAAGTAGAGCTAATACAAGACCCACAAGAGAGATACAAAAGATTGAATTGCATCAAACAAATGACCAAATAAAAACAGCAGATAAAATCAGCGATTCAGACACGACCACCTAAACCAGACCACTCCAACACAGCGTTTGAGGGCTAGGGCTCCCTGGCTCAGCCCAGGGCTCGCCCAGGGCTTTGACCGCTACAGCTGTGATGACGTCAGGCCTTCTCTGACTGCCACTGGCGTCAGGTTCGTTAGTGCTCACTTTTCGAGGTGACTCCTCATGGGCGTCGCGAAACGGGGGCAAAGGGGGGCCACGGCCCCCCCTTGGAAGTTCGTGAACTTAATGTGCAGCCAGTTACTGACTATTAAACTATTATTTTAATTTTGATGTAAAGAACAATTTCTATTTAGCACAAATTAATATGGTTATCTGCAACAAATACTACAAATTTTGACAGTAAAATAATGATTTAATATTATATGGTTGCAAATTTCCAACATGTGGCCTCCCCCTGGAAAAAAGTCTGCCGACACTAATGTGACTCCTTGTGCATTCATCCAGTGTTTGTGATCTCGTGTAACTATTGTATGCAAGAATGAAAAGAGGTGCTTCGACAGCTCTGTCAGGATTTAACCCATCTTGGGAGGGTCTGTATTTTGTTATTCGATCTGACGAGAACAATGCTCAATGTTTAATATACCATACCTATGTACGGGCAAAAACTTATAACATTAAGCGTCACTTCAACGTTAAACATTCTCAAACCCACGCTGATATTATAGGCGTAGAAAGAAAGGAATTAATAACGAAACTAAAGGACAAAAGGGCATCTAATCAGGTTAGTATAATTTTAACAAATTAATCACTCTTAAAGGAGTTTGAAATCATTTCAATGCTACAGTACGTTTTTTAATAATAATTGTCAACAACGAATAAGAATTGTTTTGTTAAGGATACGCATCTGTGTAAAATGGCTAAAAAATCTCCAGAAGTGACAAAAATGGGTTTTTGTTTTATCAAATGGTATAAAACTTCTGCTTTATTTTGATATACTTTTTATAGCCTTACAGCCTATATAACTGTCACGTGGCCATTTAACTGATTGCCTGTAACTGGTAATGTCCATTTAAATCAGTACAGTTTCATTATCCTTGCTACCACTTCAAACTTAGTTTTCTCATGTTCTTATTTTTAGCACTCTTTGCTCTTTACAATGCTCCACATGATGCAGTTTTCTGTACCTACATATGCATAAACCAAAAAAATGTCAGGCGTCATCCAAAGCATGTAATAAAGAACAAATTAATTGTGTTGTATTATTGTGAAATGCCTGATTGAATTGTTCCTCTGTCTCATACATAAGCTGTGCTATCCCTACCTCTCTCTACCTTTCTAGAGTGCTGCACTCTGAACGCCGTTAACATAGGCAAAATGACAAACGGCACGGCCCAGTTAGCCCTCACAGCCCAGGGCTGCCAGGAGGGCTGCCCACTTGGAGTGGTCTGACCTAAACCACTAACATGGATAAAATGTAATACACGCTCTACTGCACTTAAAGTGCAGACTCACAGAGACACATAACTGAGTTAAAAATTGGCACTGAATTAAAACATGCAGCACCATCAAAGGCTCACAGCAATAAGCACAGAGCAGTGCAGTGTCCAAAGATGAAAAGTGCCTATGACTAAAACAGCAGTGTCTGATATGCAATCTGGCTAAAACCACTTCCTCGCAGTGACAGCCACGCAAGGAAGTCCTCCAGTTGACAAAGAGGAACTTCACCTCCCTAAGTTTGTTTCCCTGAGTATCCGTTCATGGAGCCCCCCATCGTGAAACAATACAAGCATGTAAAAATGCGCTAAAAGCATCAGAAGGAAAGTAAGAGCTAAAACTGCTGACTTTGCAGCAGAATCAGCAGCCTCATTTCCTTGCAGGCACCCACATAAAGAACGGATTGTCAGCACCAGCACGTGAGTGAGTGAGTGAGTGAGTGAGTGAGTGAGTGAGTGAGTGAGTGAGTGAGTGAGTGAGTGAGAGTGAGTGAAGGCTGTCCTGGACATGCTACAGTAGTTGATGGTAATTGTACAGGGTGCATAGACTATGAAGGGCACTCAAAGAATCTGAACAAATTATACAGTTCCACAAGGCCTGCTGACGAACATATAAAAGGGCCTGGTATATACCATAAAGGTCTACTATAAAAATCTGGCACTGCGGTAAAAGACGAAGGTTAAAACTCTGGTGACCGTGAATAAAAGCACAGATGCTGCAATACACAGACAAAAGTGCATTGGTGTATTAAGAAGCCATACAGATCAGCTACCACATACTCGAAAGCTGTTGTTCGTAGTTGTCATTGCCATTAACAAGAGTTAACAAGAAATTTGCTGTAAAAGCTTCAGGAAACACAAGAGTTTTAACATTATATTACATTTTTAGCAAAATGTTAGCAAACATGTTGGTGAAGCATTTTTAACATTGGTTGACAAAGTTGGCCCTTAAGAGTAATTAGTTTCAACATGTTGCACATCATATTTAATTTCTAATGCTATTATCAACTATTACAAGGTCTCCCTTCTGCAATAGCTGACCAGAAACCTACCTGGCTTCAGTTGGCTCCACCCGCACTTTGTCATATACTTCGAAGTTGACGCCTTCTCTGGTTAAGGAGTCCAGAGCTGTCTTAACAGGCTGCAGTTTCACCAAGTGTGGGTCGGTCATCACACACACCTTCTTTGCCTTCATGTTTACAAGGTCCATCCCAACCTCTCTTGTCACCCCAGGTCCATATCGTATTGTTGAGCACGCCATCTGTCAAAGTTCATAGTGAATGCTCATGATTAGGAATCTTACACCATGAATATTAAAAATAGAAGCACTATTGACAGTGAAGTATTCTTCAATTTGACAGCAGAGAAAAGGAACAAGAGGATAACGTCAGTTACCCAACGGCTGATGATGGGATCGAATGGTCCTGAAAACGTTTCCGCTTTAAAAAAAGCAGTTTAGTAGTGAAGGTAAGTGTAAATAAGTGACTCAAAATAACCTCAAATCTTACACCATGTTGTAGGTCTGTGTGTTTCTCTACAACATTTTCCTTCAAAAATAGTACAGGTCTTTCATTTTTACAACTGTTCGGAGATCTTTTCCTTTGACATTATTCCAAAGAGATTCCACACACTACACTAATATTAAAAAAGGAAAATTTTTAAATGCAGTAGAACCCCACTTAAAAGAAACAAAACATTGTTTTCTTCTGGCCTGTGGACATAGCCGATTGCATGTGATAGTGGTAGTACGTAGATTGTTCAGTTTGTTTCGCTAATGTCGGTGGTCATTCTACAGTAATTTATGCTTTTTGCTCAAAAATTAATAACTGTAATTAATACAGAACAAGTGCATTTTGTTCCAATGTGTGTAGTTTCAATAGTGAGTTATCAGTTCTA
Source organism: Tenodera sinensis (assembly GCA_030765045.1). Taxonomy (NCBI): domain Eukaryota; kingdom Metazoa; phylum Arthropoda; class Insecta; order Mantodea; family Mantidae; genus Tenodera; species Tenodera sinensis. The sequence continues at coordinate 366,346,729 of CM060964.1, read as the reverse complement.
TAATATAAAATGCTTTCTCTACACTATAAATAACCTTGTGCGGTTCAATTAAGTGATTGTTTAACAATAATTTAATATTAGTGGACCAAGGTTTAGATGTGAGGAAATTATTATTGACCAGTTTGATTACAAAAAGTTAAATTATATATCCCTAATTAATACAATACAGTTAAATCAACGAGATATAAGGAGATACATGACGCATTTAGCAAAATTTTGCTAAATATTTCAATACAAAATCTAGATTGTGCTAAGAAAAATAAATTAGTTAAAACCAAGGAGTTTTAAACTGTGCTAACATTCAAAGACTGTGGTAATCTACAAAGCTGCGAATACAAATTCAACAAACAAGGAAATCAAGTCTAATAATTCATCTCTCCCTGTACCGCGACCCGAGATGGTAAGAATCTCATCAATAGCTTCCATCATAACATAAGATTCAACGATAAAGCCATTCATAACATCTTTTAAAAAAACAGCACCAAACTTTTTATTGTTTCTTTAAATTATGGATTTTGTGTTATGATTATCCGGAATTTTGGATTTGCAGGGTTCAGATTAGCGGAGTTTCGCTGGACATACAATACAATTATTATTTATTTATGCCAACAAACTTACTGTTGGTGTTTTTAAACACACAAGCCGTGTGTGGGCAAAGTTTAAGTTTAAGTGTGAGACTGCCTTTGTGGTTTACCAGGAAAAATATAAACTAACTTGAGAATTTAATGCCATTCTGGCAGTTTGTCACAATAGCTCAGTGGTAGAGCGTCCGTCCGGCAAGCGGAAGGTCTGTGGTTCAAATCCCAGTTGTGGCATTGAATTTTTAAGTTCCAGTTCTACCTCTTAAACTTTGCCCACACACGGCTTGTGTGTTTAAAAACACCAACAGTAAGTTTGTTGGCATAAATAAATAATAATTACCATGTGAAGGTTATTTAATCCTGGGATGTAAAGTACTTGCAATAGTGAGTCACCATTGGGGTAATTGTCTCTGATGTGAGACTGCCTTTGTGGTTTACCAGGAAAAATACGAACTAACTTGAGAATTTAATGCCATTCTGGCAGTTTGTCACAATAGCTCAGTGGTAGAGCATCCGCCCGGCAAGCGGAAGGTCTGTGGTTCAAATCCCAGTTGTGGCATTGAATTTTTAAGTTCCAGTTCTACCTCTTAAATTTTATACAATACAATGTTTAATAAAATACTATTACTGTATACAGTATTACAATATGCATAAGTACCTACAAAGACTATTTCTTAAAAGCAATAATATTTTATAACTTCTTTCTTGCAATGCTTGTAATCGGCTATATCACAGCACTGTCTGATAAGAATTAATTGCTGGTAATTCACTGCTTTGTTCCACAAAATGCAAGTGCAAGTTTTGTATTACTGAAAATGCTGATTTGAATATGAATCTATAGCCCTTACCTTCAATGCTTTGAATCCCTTGTCCACTGTAAGCTTCAAGTTTCTGTTCAATGCTTATTAAATATTACAACAAACTTTTTTTGCCGACATCTTAAACACAAATAAACCATACTAACACCAACTACAGTAAAATAACATAGAATGCATGTGCAAGCAGTATGACCAATACCAACTACCTTGGATGTCTTTGTTGGGATGGTGGAAGGGGAGGCACCATGGCCCCACTTGGAAATTATTGAATTTAATGTGCAGTCAATTACTGACTGTTACACTTTTGTTTTAATTTTGGTGCAAAGACCAATTTTTCCTCAAAATAGTCATACAAAAGATATATGCAATTGTTTCATAGTGCCTGTGTTACAAATGAGCTTGACAGTGATGTTATTCACACTTTTAACGTACCACGGAATGCTTTGTTTTCAATTAGTAGCTACATATCTTTACTATTTATTGCCCTCAACCATATTTCCATACCAACAGTTATAAATGTGTTGTTGTTGTTAGCTAATGCTGGATTTCTGACAATGAAGTCATTAATCCTCTTGCTCTCCAATATTTTTCACTGATGGATGGGGCGCTAGAAGTGGCCGGGCATATTTGAAGGTGGTCTCGATCCATTTCCTCTTGCAGATCACATAGAGGACAGAGTGGTGAAGAATATATCCCAATTCTGTTTAAATGTTTTGCCAGACAATCATGTCCTGTAATCAACCTGAAGGTTGCAACTGCTGTTTTTAGAGGATACTCAGGAATTACTGTTTGAATGTTTCGTAGTTCCCATCTTTTATTTTTTGATTTTTCATAGTAATATTTTTCAATAATTTTTTTGAATTCAGAGTTGACTAATCTTTTAGCTGCATAAAATGGTAGATTAACTATAGATTTCTGCACATTCCCGGTACCCTTTTTTGCAAGAAAATCAGCTTTCTCATTACCACTCAGTCCACAGTGAGCCGGTATCCATTGGAAGACTAGGCGTTTTTGAAGTGCTGTTAGATGGGTAAGGATTTTCCAACATTCTATAATTGTTTGGTTTTTTGGTGACAAATTGGAAGTAATTGCTATAATTGCTGCCCTGGAATCTGAGAGAATAACTGCTTGCTGAAAATGTGAAATTCTGTACACAAGATTTTGTAGGGCCATTCGAATTGCTTCAATTTCTCCATCAAAGTTCGTAGTTCCATAACTTAAAGATTTGTAATAGGAAAAGAGGTGACATGTGACTCCAGCACCTGCTCCATCTTGGTATGATATTAATGATCCATCAGTATAAATATGGAGCCATTCGTGTTCTGGAAATCTAGTATGGATTGTCTCTAATGCCAATAATTTTAGAACACTAGTTGGAGTATCACTTTTTTTAACTTCTTCTGTCAGGTGTAAATAATATGTGATGTCTAGTGTATGTGTTGGATTGACTTTAGATATGAAGTTTTCCTTTGAATTAGGAAGGTATACATTCTTCTTGATGTCTTGAATTTTGGAAAGAAAGCTCTCCTGAGTCTTTAGTCTATGTGTAAAATTTCTCTTGTGCCATGTATTGAATGGGAGTCTGATCAACTTTTCGTGTTGAATAAGAGCCGCTTTTTCTATTTCATATTCAATGGGGTATTGGTTAGTTAGTATTTCCATAGCTGCTATTGGTGTGGTTTTGATAGCACCTGTAATTAATCTCAGACTTTGGTTTTGAAAGATTTGAATCTTTTTTGTGTTTGCTGTTACAAGAACTTCGCTGCAGTAAGTAAATAATGGCTTTACATATACATTGTATGTTGTGTTAAGAGTTGCTCTGGAACATCCCCACTTCATTCCTGTTAGACGTTTTAACAGTGAAAGGCGCCTCTCTGCTCTTTGTATTACATTTTCTATTTGTTTGGTCCATGTAAGTTTAGTATCAAATGTAACTCCTAAATACTTTGCTTCCTTTGTTTCTGGTAATTGTTGACCCTCAAAATTTAGTTTTATTTTTAGTGGCTTTTTTCTTAGTGAAAAGATTTGGTAGTTTGATTTTGTTGTATTAACAGTCATTAAATTTTCTTTGGTCCACCTTTGTAAGTTGGTTAAGGATTGTTGCATGGTTTTTTCTAGTTCTGTACTTTTGCTTTTTGGTTTTGAAGTCCACATTACTAAGTCTTCAGCAAATAGTGCACACTTCACACCTGATTCTTGTATTTGTTGTTGCAGATCGTTAATAAATATATTAAAAAGTGTTGTGCTGAGCACTGCACCTTGTGGTAAGTCACGGTGTACTTGTTTGTATTTAGATATGTTTCTTCCACATCTGGTTGCAATAAAGAGTTGTGTCAGGAATTGACATAGCCATGAAAACATTGGACCTTGTATCCCTATTTTTTTTACTTTCTTTAGTAGTTTTGTTCTGCATATAGAATCATATGCACTTTGGAAATCAATAAAAACTGATAAATTATCTTCTTTTCTATTGAAGGAGTCTTTGATTTCTTGACTGAGAAGTAAGACTTGTTCATTTGTAGAGTGGAACTCCAGCTTGACATGGGGAAATTAAATTTTGGGATTCTAGAAACCAATTTAACCTGTTTGACACCATTCTTTCCATCACTTTTGCTATTATGCTAGTAAGAGCTATTGGTCTATAATTTTTTATTTCTGATGCTGTTTTGTCTTTCTTCAAGAGTGGGACAATTATTGCCTTTCGTCATTCAGCAGGTACAGTGGTTTTCCAGGATAGATTGTAGAGTTTTAGTAGTAGTTGTTTTGCTGTTTTTCCATGGTTTTTTATGAACTCTGGATGTATGTGATCAGGTCCAGGAGACTTTTTGTTTTTTAGATTATTTATTGCAATGCTTAGTTCTTGCATATTAAAATTTTGAAAAAAGATATTGCACTGAGTGTTAGGATCACATTCTCTTTCTTGTTTCAGATCTTTCTTAAATTCTTTACGTTCCTTTTTATTATTTCTTGTTACTTTATGTGAATTAGCATAATATTTATTGAATGTTTCGGCTATGGCTGTATCATTTGTTAATATTTTATTGTTGTGTATGATAGGTGTGCTGTTGTTTTCTTTCCTATCCTTGACATTTTTTATGAACTTATGAGCTTTGTTACTATCTGTCCTATTATCCATTTTTTCTAAGAAATTATTAAAGTAATTCTTTTTAGCAGTATTAATTTATTTTTTTAGTGAGGCACATTTCTTCCGCCATATTTGTGTATCCGATATGTTTTTTGTTTGTTCAGCTGTATTTCTAGCTATATCCCTTTGCTTTTTCAGTTCTTCTAACTGGGGGTTCCAAAAGGGTTTGAAATTTTTAATTCCTCCCTGAGGAATATGTTTTTTTGCGGTTTCTAGGATGACTTTACAGAAATTTTTGTTCAAATGATCTGGTTGGTCATGTAGCTGTGAGTTTGTTCTTTAAATTTATGTTCCAGTTCAGTTTTATATTTGATCCAATCTGCTTTTTTGAAGTTCCAATACAGATTCGTGTGACATTGACTGTTATTTGTATTATCTAGTTTTATATCAGCAATTACTGCTCTGTGACCAGAACTTGGATCTTCTATAACTTGTTGTTTTTTAATTTTTGAAACAATATCTGTTGTAGCTAACAAGAAGTCTGGGTTACTGCCTGCTCCAGAGTAATGTATGAAGGTTGTGGGATCTTCTTTACTATAAATCAGTTCAAAAGTTGTGGTATTCAAAAATTCTTCCACTATCTTCCCTGTAGAATCCACTTTTTCATAACCCCATCTTTTGGAATGGGCATTGAAATCCCCAATTACGATTGTTTTATTTAATTGGTCAATAAGAGAGAGATCTGGTTCATTCCTGGGAGGATTGTAAATACTGTATAAATGTAGATGTGTTTTGTTATCCCAAAAATTTAGCTTTATTAATTCACTTTTGTCTGTGTTATCCATTTCTTTAACAATTTCAAAGGAGGATTTAATATCCTTTTTGACTCCAACTAATATTCCACTACTTATCTGTCTATTTTTGGGTAGTAGGTGTAGTAGAAAACCAGTAAAATTGAAGTATTTAAGTTGGGCATTTGTTAGATTTGCTTCCTGTATGAAAAATATATCGATATTATAGTCAAATACAATTTTATTCCGTTCTACTCTTTTTGTTTGTGTGAGACCACCCGCATTCCATTGTAGAAGTCTGATACAGTTATAAATGTTCATTTTATTGTCGTCAACAGTGATTCTGTGCTGCAACATTTTTATTTTTACTTTCTCTCCTGGCAAATAAAGGAAGTATTGTCTTCCACCCAAATATTGGATGTCGAGATTTCATAGAAAATATATGCTTTGAGTCCCCTGAATTCAAAAAAAGCATTTTTAAAATGTGTGTGTGCATACGTGTGTGCATGCGCACGCATGTGTCTGTCTGTGTCTGTGGACAGCATAACTCAAAAAACTAAAAATCGGTTAAAAACCAAAGTTGGTATTTAAGTTTAATATCTTTCAAGGATGTAACACAAAGATTTTGAACAAAATTGCCCCACCCTAAACTACCCTTTACATGGAAAATTTAAAAAAAAATTTATTTTCTTGAAAATGGCTCTAATGATTTTGATTTAAATGCCATATCTTTAAGATATTTGTATGACAAATGAAATGTATATTTTTAATTTTCTGACTATAGCCTATGTAGTCTTGTTTATTCTGGATGACTTTTGAATAACTCTTAAACCGTAAAAGATAGACAAAATCTTACTCCACAAAAAATGTACATCTCGCTAAAACAGACACTTTATGTCTAAATGAATTTTTTTGTAGAGTGAACCATTTTGGATATATTTCTTGTTATTTGTGTCAGTTTCGGAAAACTTAAAACTTTCGTGAAATGGAACATCATTGTTAATTTTTTTATGTTGAGCGTGTAAAGAGAATGGGATCTCAAAGCTTTAAAAGATTTGACTATCACTCAAAGCCTATTGTATCCCATACTCCCCTTGTACCTACAAGGAAATAAGCAATAAGATATTTGTACAAATGTTTATCTCGACTAACAAAGATATAGGAATAAGAGTTTGTAAGAATTGTTAGTACAAGAGTAGAGAAAGTCATGTGGGTGCAACATATCAGTTTCTTTTTGTAAAAATTTTTACAAAGTCTATGAGAATTCTTACCAACAGAGATTAAAAACCAAAACCTGTAATATAATAATGTAATCAAATCAATAATGTACAAGATACTTGTATACAGTATTGTCAACCATTTCCAGTTATACTGTGCTTGCATGACTTACTAACCCTGTGGTGCAACAGTCCTTTCTCGGCCTGGTCGCTGCGTCCCCCACCTCTGCCCACCACAGGCATCATGAGTGGGGTGCAGTATGGGAGGTGGAACGTGGTTAGCATCCCAATCCCTCCTAACTCTTTAAATGGTCTTCGCAACCAGCGGCCGCTACTTCTCAATCAAATAGCTCCTTAATTGGCCCTCAGGGACCTAACGAGGCTGAGTGCATCCTGACCAGATCTCCAAGTGGGAGAAGTGTTTGCATAACATGTAAAAGTAATTGTCACACTTCAGTATATAGTGAAGGCACGAGTAACACCCACCCACGCTAACACACATGCACATACTGGAACTCATATCTTTTACAGTTTTTGAGAACAGAATACTGAATTGATAACGTTTGATTGCAAATTTCCAACATGTGTCTCCCTGAAAAAAAGGCCTGCCAATGCTCATGCCAACTACAATAAAATAACATTGAATGTGTGCTGATTAACTTATGCAGTACAAATGCTATATTATTGGTAAAAGTGTATTATTAATACTCCCACTAGTTTGTGCAAGGTTTAACAGATGCAAGTCATTTTTGAAAGGACGTTAATGTTTGGTATGAGATATTAAATTACATATTATTTAGCCCAACTGACAGAAAATTGCAACACCCAAGTTATAATGTTTTCAGGACACTGAAGATCTTATCAGTAACTACTAAATTATAAACAGAAAAGAATGGTTCACTGTTCACATTTCAGGGTAGTCATACAACTTCAACAAATATCTCAGTCTATGAAACTGGACATCTTTGACTTAAATGTCATCGGAATGTGCAGTTCATTGGTTTCATTACTAAACTGATGTCATGGTTGCAGAATTCAGTATAACATAATTGCACATTATTTTCACTCTGAAATTCAGGTACTTCCTTAAACATACTCTTTACAAAAGCGAGATTGACACCACGTTTAAAGACTTTCATGAGCAAATGAGAAAATTCATTGTAATTCCCCAAAAAATTACGCTTCCAATCATCTACACTTATTGCGAAATATAGAGATAATTCTAATCAAAGTTTTATAATATTCTTTGCATTTATTGCTAACAACAAAAAATCATAGCTCTGCTAATGAGGACCTCCTAGGATGACAAAGTAATAAGCACTTGCAAGTTTGGAGAAAGCTCTGGCACAAGTGTATTATATCTGGAGGGTGTGGGGAGGGTTATTTTGAAGGGGACAAAGTTGGTGTTAATGAATAAATAATAATTCTTTCAGAAAAATGAAAATTCACATTATATTTTGATCACACCTTGTATTTCAAACACATTTCATTTTCCTCTTTTATAGCTTCCTCTTGTACTTGCACTGTAACGGGAGAGCAAAAAAGTTCCAAACGGGCTACATGGTGTTTTGCCTGTCCGCATCTTCGGCATTCGTTTCCATCTGCCAATATTACAGAAAGGCACAGATGAAACCATACATTTTTAAAACTACTTTTAAAAGCTTTACTTACCAACTTTATGAAAGGAGATGCTGAAACTGTCCACTGTCGTTGTGGATATATTTTTGGCACCTCTTTAGGAAACTCTCTAACACTTGCTGTAGTTCACATTGAGAAATGCTGGCAATTTCCTAGTGGATATTTTGTTTTAATTCTTCCAGGGTGTGTGGGTTTGTCTTGTGCATTTATGTTTTAGGTTACCCGTGAGATGGAAATCATAGGGGTTAGGTCGGAGCACCCAGGGGCCCACAAATGTCTACTAATAATTCTGTCCTGAAACACACTTTCAAATGTTCTCATCAAAAGATTGCTGTATGAGCTGTTGCAGTCTTGTTGCAAAAAAATCACACTCCTTAATCTAAAATAAGAACAAATTAGAAACTAAACGCTCCACTTATCTTAGTAATATTGCAAGATTTTCCACAGCTGACATGTTTCAAGTTGTAATCCAACTTATTTTCAAAGCTATACCTATACCTACAGCTTTGAAAATAAGTTGGTTTACAACTTGAAACATGTCAGCTGTGGAAAATCTTGCAATATTACTAAGATAAGTGGAGTGTTTAGTTTCTAATTTGTTCTTATTTTAGATTCTGTTGCATGCTAATGGCTTCATTGCCAGATGCAAGGCACTAGAAAACAACAGATTCTGTTGCTTCACTATTAATAGCTTCAATATTTCCTTAATCAAACTCCTTGTCCGTTAATTCTCCATTCTTGTATGCATGTAAGTGCAGGCGTCAACTGTTGACTTGAAAAAAAATTGGCCCTCTAACTCAACCTAATATTGTTCATGAAGTAATCCTTCATGACAAAAAAATGGTGTATAGTGCGCCATTAGCACAAAAAGGTTTCTCAGAGCTCCAATAAGCAATTTCTATCTCTAGGGTAACTTAAAACAAAGTGTACAAGACAAACGCACACACCCTGGAAGAATTGAAACAAAATATCTGCCAGGAAATTGCCAACATTTCTCGGCATGAACTACGGCGAGTGATGGATAGTTTCCTAAGGGGTGCCAAAAATGTATGGACAATGATAGTGGCCAGTTTCAGCAACTCCTTTTGTAAAGCTGGTTAATAAAGCCTTTAAAAACAGTTCTAAAAATGTTATGGTTTCATCCACACCTTTCTTTGATAGTGCAGACAGCAACGAGCACTAGGATGCAGACAAGCAAAACACTGTGCCGCTGGTTCAGAGCATTTTTGCTCTCCCTGTATTGTGCATAAGCTATTCTCTTTTAGGTTGAATTGCAGCACAGCTATCGTGTAACAACATCCCACACCAGAAATCAGATTGTTTAACTCTAGTTTGAATGTAATTATATATGATATGGAGTGCTGTAACAATTTATAGTTCTTAAGTTTACAACCACTTCAAACAATGCTAAGCTAAGCAGTCATCTTATCATAGTTCAGATAGCCCACAGTGTGTCAGCCTTGTGTGTTTGATAGCAATCTAATCTTAGAGAGACCATCTGATATTTCCACCCAAAATCAGCATAAGTCACCCTTGGTAAAGAGTTAACTTAGTCTTACCTCAAAAGCATAATCCTTGGATGGCTTGGCATCTGGTGTTGAAGTAGCATTGGATCGCCTGTCCAGAGCATTAGATAGGGCATAGCTGCTTCCAGGGTTAGCATGGGCTGGGCATTTACAGCTGAAGAGAAAGTAAGAGTAATGACACTACTTTTGAACAAAAATTACATTTTTAAAGCATTCTAATTTGACCACTCTGAAAACTCTATCTCCATTAAAGTTCAGACAAACTTCTGATAACATTGGAAATATGTTTTCAGCTACAAAGGTATATAATATAAATTGTTTCTTCCAATTTCCTTTGAAATAAAGACTAAAGAAAAAACAATATCCCACTTTTTATGAAACTGAGTTGAAGACCAACTCAAAAATCCTTTAATATAAACATCTCTTTGAACACAATAAGGTTCACCAATTCAGCAAGGATTTACCAGTTTTGAAGAAAAAAATTCATTCAGTTTTTCTTTTGTTTTACTGCATACAGCAGAAATACAGGGTTCTTCATTTAGAACCTTACGAGCGCACAGCATTTTGTCTGTGCACAATTCGGTGTGCCACAGTCGGCTTTGCTCCTACATAAATTCCATGCGTAAAGCATGTATAACACTCGTATCTTATAGAAGATGCTGGAAATGTCATCCACCCTCGGCTAAACAAGCATTATGTTGGGAGAATACATTCTGATTCACACGATTAAGTTGGGCCACTGTAATGTTTCCAATTTCATTTCTATTATTTTGTTTTAGTTCTTCCAATGTGTGAGAATTTGTCTAAAACTAAAACTGTATAAGTGTACAAGCGTCCATGCCTTAAAACAAGGTGACCCAGTATCACAAATACATTATTGTGAATGGTTTCTTTCATCAGTGAATGACGTTTAATTGCTCCACAGCTTACGTTCTTTTCCAATGAGGCATGATTCCACCTAAATGGTCGTGTCAACACTCATAACAGTCAGTATTGGGCCTCTGAAAATCCACATTGCATTCAAGAAATCCCCATTATGATCGGAGAGTTGGAGTTTGGTATGCTCTTAGTGCTAGATGCATAATCGGTTCAATATTCTACGAGTGGACTGTAAATGCAGAGAGGTACCAAAATGACATTTTGACACCATTTTATCATGAACTGATAGAAGAAGAGAAATCATATGGTTGGTTTCAACAAGATTCTGCTGCTGCCCATACAGCAGAGGAGTCCATGAATAAAATTAAGGAAGTGTTTGAAGATAGAGTGACTAGTGCTGGTGTATGGCCCTCTCAATCCCCTGATCTAACAGTGTGTGATTATTACTTGTGGGCTAACCTGAAAGACAAAGTTTACAAGACAAATCCTCATACATTGAAAGTACTAAAATAAAATATTAGAAATGAAATCAAAAACATTACAGTGGCTCAACTTAATCATGTGAATCAGATGTGTTTTCCCGATAAAATGCTTGTTCAGCGAGGGTGGACGACATTTCCAGCAACTTCTATAAGGTAAGAGTGTTATACAAGCTTTACACAAGGAGTTTATGTAGGGGCAAAGCCGTGGCACACCAATCACATACAGGCGAAATGTTGTGCTCCTGTTAGGTTTTAATTGAAGAACCCTGTATTTCAACTACTTAGTTGTTGAATTTTACTTACCATATCCTATAGTATTTTGCCCAAAAATTTTATAGCAAGATTGTAGCAGAAATACATGATTTCAGGTCCCCACATCCCGAAAATGGTGTGAGAGAGAGAGAGAGAGAGAGAGAGAGAGAGAGAGAGAGAGAGAGAGAGAGAGAGAGAACTGTATACCTCAAAAACGAAAAATCGGTTAAATACCAAGCCTGGCATTTAAGGTTATTAGAATCCAACATGATTTACATGGGAAAAAATGTTATGTTTTATTTGCTCAAAAACATATATTTGGAAAATGAAATGTATATCCAAAATTTTCATGAATAGCCTATGAAGTTCACTTTATATTATTGAATTTTGTATAATTCTGAATCGCAAGAAAACCTTTAATGACACAGAAAAACTTTTACAACACACACAAAAAAAAAAAAAAATTATATATATAGAGCTCATTAAAATACATGATTTGTATCCAACATTTTTGTAATGTTAGCCATTATTTTTTAAATATTCATGCTAATTGTTACATAACAGACAGGTTTAATTTTTTTTTATTTTCTTCCTCTCTCCTTTCTTTTCTTTCAATCACAAACATTTGAATGCTGTTTCTATATTTTATAACTGAGTACATCTAGCTTGATTTACAATCATTCATAAACAAAATATATTGTAACATAACGTGGATAGAGGAATCACGTTTTATACGAACAGTATAGTGAATGGATTTATATAAATTTGTTATTGGTAGAAAATGTCTTGTGAATGTAACACAGCAGATTTTTATAGATTTGATAACTTCAGCCTCCTGTACCCTCTGCTGAACAAAATAAACAGATGAAATTTTTATTGATAGGTACACAAAGCTTTTCCAAAAATTTTAAATTTTAACAGTAAATGACATCCCAACTTTAATACTATCAAGACTTTTTCTTTCATTTTATTACTTTTATATTCTTTTTAAGACTGTACCAATTTTTCAACTTTTCTATTTGTGCTATTTACAAAATTATCTTATAAGCATTTATCAGAGCAATTTGTTTGGTATAATACCTGAAATTGCGGTACAAACGAGTTTTGATTATGGAGGGAAGATGTTGGTTATGAATTATTAACATTTTTACTCAACTTCCTCATCAATGCCTAGGGTTTAATATGAAAAAATCCCCAGTACATGTAAACTGTAATATCGTCTGTTCTTCTGCATAATAAATATTAGAATTTTTTCAGTTAATTTGACAGCTGCAATTTCTTTTTTCAAATAGAGAAAATTACTTTCTGGGATCACTAAACAACTCAGTGATGCAATGTAAACATCTTGAGTCTGTAATATAACACTGTAGGACTACCCGTTTTATTTTGGGTGATCGTGATTATCGTTTAAAAAATACGATTGTATTATTGTGTTTTCCCGCTTCTCTAAATTAAAACATTTGTATAAAACACGGGCCAGAAAAAATGTATTTTAAGATTATTATTTATTTATGCCAACAAACTTACTGTTGGTGTTTTTAAACACACAAGCCGTGTGTGGGCAAAGTTAGTATTTTAAGATATTTTTAAGATGGTAGAAGAACTATATATTTTTTGTTATGAATATGTATACTTTCTTTTACCAACAGGGACCTTGTAGCCTTTTGTGTCTTTCGGTTGAATAAACAGATACATAAATTCGGGAGAGGGCCAGATAGACATGGAAGTTTGCACCTTACAGACACATCAAAACACGAGTGGTGGATTGGTATTACCTAAAGATAAAAACAAGCCGGCTTCCATATGTTTATTATGAAGATTTAGAATGGAAGTTCATGCATTCCAAAGCATGAAGAATAGATACGCAAATAATTCCTCTCGGCACCACATGGGGAATCCACGAAATTTTGGGCTGCATGTTTGATTATTATCGAAAACACCTGTTGCCATGCAGATCTACGAGCAATCTGATGTGTATCCTGTCTGTTTATTTGTTCGTTCCCGATGACTTATACCTGCGATTTAGGTGTAGCATTAGCATTTGAAACTTAAATAAGCACAATAGAGTAATATACTCACGAAGTGCTGGAAATGACATTTAGAAGATCCAAAACTTTGCGACGTGAACCCATCTTCAACAAATTATGTAAGGCTGTCGAGTGTGTGTCGTCTAACAAACTAACACTTGGCCTTGACGTTGGAGTCCTCTTGATTTTTCAGGACAGAGTGCAGTCGGCACTTGACGTCACAAAATGTAAATTTAGCCAACCAGAATGAAGAAACGAGAGTATTAGTTTTAATCCTGTTATCTCATATCCTTTTGTGCTTTTCCTTTTAGACTCCCTCCTAACTCGGTGGTGTGGGGTTACAGTTACTTTATGTAATTGCTCTTCATAAGGTTGAGATTATTTGAACCGTAGCACTCCCTTCAATTGCAGAATTGCACCGGGAATCTGCGCAGCAAGTTTCAATTGAGTCTTGTTAAGGCTATTAATTTATTTGTGGCAGTAGGGCGCATAGGAACATTTCATATTCGTTCAGGAACTTTGTTTAAAGGTTGGTATTGCGACCTCATCGCACTCTAGCGAGCTTCAAAGTAACTATGTTTGATTTATACGGAGGGCCAAAATGCTACTAAACCAAGATATTTTATATGTATAATATAATCAAATATTGATTTGACGTATTTAATTAAGGTATTCATTTAACATTGCAGAGGTTCTTCAACTATTTTCGTTCCCACGCGGTGTTTTTTAAGTGACATAATGTTACACATGACTAACGGTTTCTTCATCGCAGTTTACCACGGATAGCAAAAACCGCAAAATTGCATTTCAGTTATTTATAATTTTATTTTATTCTAGATGCGTGTCTGCTTTGTATGTCGCTGTTTCTTTCCTGCAGCCATAATCGTTCTAATCTAACAATCATGTGACTTACTTCTATCTCTCTTGCTCGCTCATCTGCAGGCCTTCCGATCCCGAGGTCGCGGGTTTAAACCCGCCCAGGTTATTAAGTGTGCAAGAGCGACTACCCCATGTCAGTAAAAAGAACTGCGGAACAAAATTCCAGCACTCCGACGCTGATATGATCCTGGCAATTGACAGTCTCTTTAATAAACAACATATACATTTTATTTGAGAGGTAGAACTGGAACTTAAAAACCCAAAGCCACAGCTGGGTTTTTAAGTTCCAGTTCTACCTCTCAAACATTGCCCACACACGCCTTGTGTGTTTACATGAGTGTCGGCAGACTTTTTTCCGGGGGGGGGGGGGGCCACATGTTGGAAATTTGCAATCATATAATATTAAATCATTATTTTACTGTCAAAATTTATAATATTTGTTGCAGATAACCGTATTAATTTGTGCTGAATAAAAATTGTTCTTTACATCAAAATTAAAATAATAGTTTAATAGTCAGTAACTGGCTGCACATTAAGTTCACCAACTTCCAAGGGGGGGGGGGGGGCGCTTTCCCCCCTTGCCTCCGTTTCGCGACGCCCATGTGTGTTTAAAAATACCAACAGTAAGTTTGTTGGCATAAATAAATAATAATATACATTTTATGTTTATCTCATTTTTGGGGAATATTTTGGAGGTAATTCGAGTGTTGCAAAAACATGCTTTAGGTCATTTAGTAAAATTAAGTACATTTTCTTCCCTATAGTTTCAGTAGTAAACACATATTTTTGCATTATGGTGCTGTTTGTCCTCAAAGAATTTACAGATCCACACAATAAAAATCTGATGTGTTGCACTCACATGACTTTCTCTACTCTTGTACTGTAAACCACAACTGTTTTCGGAGATATAGGGAATATCTTCATATTGAAGGTCATCATGTGATGCGCGTAAGCCTAATGCAAGTTAGTACAGTGGTTAGTGCTCCGTATCCATGACTTGACGGTCGTTTACGTGTAATTCTGGCGGAGGGTACGCCGGTCCTCGCCCGGCCCGGTTTCGCCGTGGGATGGTCCGGCCTATCTACGAACGCACTGTAGAGGAAGCGTTGCTTTTCACACAAAAATCTGATACTTATATTTCACTGGAAATACGCTTTTTGAGTTTCTTTGAATCCAAGAAAAGAAGTTTTAGACAAAACTGTGAGTGGGCAACAGCTCAAAAATGAAAAGTTGGATAAACATCTTAGTTTTTTACTTGAATGTGAATGAGCAGGGTGCTCCGGTTTCCCCCGCCACTCATTCCCAAATTACTCCATTATCACCTTTCCAATCATCCATTTCGCCTGCATTTCATATCATCCTCTTCCTCACTCTCATACGTGATGCTTGGCTGACCACCCGCTTCCAGGTCTTCACTCTGTCCAGTCCATAGGTTCCTGTGCTCCCCGACAGGCGTCTGACCCTAGGCACTGGCCTGTAAGTCCTACATAAGGGGAGGGTAGTCAGAAGAAGATGATGAATGAGCAGATGTAGACATTTAAAGCTTCACTTATGTGAAATTGTGAACTTGGTATTTGAGTTCCACGTCTTCAAATAGGCAACACAATTTTTTAGTAACTCCTATGCCCCAAACAAAACTATTATTTACATGGAAAATACTTCATTATTTTTTACTACCTCAAAAATGACTAACAATTTTTATTAATATACCATGTGTTTACGATATTTACATGACAAATAAATTGCATAGCTTGCATATTCTGTTAAGGATATGTACAGACTGAAATGTTCAAATTCTGAACTAATAATGCTAGCTTGTTCAAATTTATATCATAGGTATAACGTAATTGCGAATACAGCCTAAATTTGAACCATTTTGCTCTAATAGTTTAGAAATTATTATTAAATTTCTTTATTTTTTGTTACGCCTGTAAAAAAACTCCCTTACGACAAAAAAATTAAATTTTGCTGTAATATTTTAACCTTAGGTTCACGATACATCTATTTTTTAAAACTGCCCTGGGTTTCTCTGTGCTTCCTTCCGTTCAGGCTCAAAAAGTTTTAAATTTACAAATTATATGTTTTTTGGCCTAAAATTGTCATTTCCCTGGTTTGAAAATTATAAATATATGCTTACACACACAACAAAACCTACGGCAATTTTTATTCTTTGTGTCTCTGTGAACATGTATAGCAAGCTTCATTTGTGCAATTCAAATACTGCTCCACAAGGAGAAGTTTATACGAAGAAATATGCTAAAATATCAATAGTGAGAAAACAGCGATAAAAGATTTGACGGCATAATATTATATACCTCAAAAGGAGGTCGCTTAGAAGTTTCATCTTTCAATCTGACTGACGCATAAATTTCTAATAAGATACTCTCACATGCATTACATTTCAGAATTAATTTGGAGCAAAAACCCAAATGTTCACTAATTTGTTCAAAATTTACAGAAGCATACTTACAAACACTACACAGTACATTTTGTAACAGTTGCTCCCAGAGATTATTGTGTACAAGTGTACATATATTCAACATGACAAGTGTTGGGTCTATAAATACTCGCTGAGAAAATGCAGGCAATTTGTTTTCAGTTCTTATTTATGTATTCGAGTTAGGCAATGAACCGCTAACTTCTGACACTTCAGAAATATTTAGCTCTGTGTAGTTTGATAACTTTTGTTGTGCTAAGCTCTAAGATAACCTTATTGCTTCACTTCTCTTTGACGGGCGCCTGTCTGCTTGCCTGTAACTAGTTCTGGGCGATTTCAACCTTTCTAGGGAGAATGTTAACTGCAAATAAAGTCTACAACACATTCATGATATCAACAAAATCACTGGATTCAAATGTTCACTGTGCACCTCGTGGTATTTGGTAAACAATCGCCATTTTATACCGTACTATCCAAGTTGTTCAATTATATAATTTTAAAAGTGTATTATATAACTATACATTAAAAATAACTGCATCAGACTAAAAGTTTAATACATGATTAGATGAATCATGTGGTATGTGGTCTACTCAAAATCCAAGAAAAGAGTTTACTTTTGTGTACATAAATACTATTTTGTCTTGCAGAGTAAGTATGAGAAATTTCACTGCCACAGTCAACTGCAGCTGTATGAGAGGATTCTACATCCAGCATTCATGACATAATCCAAAAATTTGTCATTGGAGAACAAACAGCCAAACAATGTGGATGCGGGCAAAAGAGGGCGTAAACTTGTGGTAGTTCAAAACCCACGCGACATTCAAACATACAGTAAGACATTTAAAACGGCATCAGGAGGCGTGAGTGAGTGAGTGAGTTTTGTTTAAGGGCCCGTCGACAACTAGGTCATTAGGGCCCGCATCAGGAGGCAAATTATAAATTTTTCGCATTCGGCAATGTCTAAATTATTTTATAGAACTAAAATTAAAAAGTTGTTTTTCTTGATTTCATGAAATTTCAGTCACACATATCCAATTTTTATTAAAATACCATGTGTTTAAGAAATTTACATGACAAAATGTACACCTTGAATTTTGTGTTAATAGCCTTAGATGTTGTTTTCATATAGAAAGCATTTTGATAATTGTTAAAATGTAAGACATAAACAAAAACTTACTTTACAAAAAATACAGATCTTGTTAAACCCCACAATTCATGTCAAAACACATTTTTGTGGCATTAGCCATTTTCGAGATAGTCTTCTTTATTTATTTGAATTTTTACGTGTTGGTTCACTATTCATTTCTAATAATCAGTAGAGAAGGTGATGCATTCCACCCAAAAATTTAACACCAAGATTTCACCAGGAATACATGTTTTGAGGTCCCCTGAGTCCATAAAAGCCCTTTTAGACAAAAACTCACGTGTGTGTCTCTGTGAACAGCATAATTCAAAATCAAAAGGTCAGTTTAAGTGCGCGAGGTTTAGGCTGAAACATAGAAAGTAGAAAGAGATAGCACTGCAATCCACACGACAGTTGGTAATCCTTAATGCCTAATTTCAGAACACTTGCTATTGAAACTTGCTATTTAAATTCTGGATTGCAAAGGTTTTCCTATTTCCTAACACCTCCTTGTATCAAGACGAAAACCAGCGAAGCAAGGACGGCTCAACATATCAGGATATTTAACACATGTCTGTAAAAACGCTTCCATATTTCAAAAATATTACTGATTGTGAGAGACTAGGCCAGGCATGGGCACGAGAGAGGAGGTAGTGATTGAACTTGCCTTACCCACCCCACATTCTCTTGCCGTGTGACTAACGTAGTTTGCATACAACACGTACAGTGGTGGGATCGTTCCAACTGCGTGGTAGTAATAATTTCTACGCTGTTATTATATTAAACATATTTTGCGCACAATAATTATTGCGGTAGTTAGGCAAATTACATAATCTTCAAGTTTATAACATTCCTTTATCTTATACGCGTAATATTCTTACGCTGCCTTATGATTAACATACTAAATTGTTTCTCTTTCACAATAAATAAAGCAGGAAAGTTGCATTGCTATTTAGACATAAAAATATTTTAAAGTATTTGATTAACACAATAGACCCTTTGCTTTTAAATTAAATATTATGTTCAAACGTTGAAGCATTAGATACAGTAATTTATATTAAATAAACTAATAAGACACTAAACGTTTCCCTAAACATATAACGTCCCTTTTATATACGTACAATTATGAGTAGGGCTCGGAGGTTCATGCCCTAAAAAACCCTGAAATATGCATGCGAATATGCTCTTAAAAACTTCAAAATATGCCAAGAGATATGCACTATTTAACTAAAACAATTAATAACCCTTTGCAGTAGACAAGACGAGTTAGTATAAATAATAAATAAAGTTACCTTATTCCTTAGACGTTGAAGCAGAAGTAGTCCCGCTGCTAGTATTAACTGCTAAATTGCAGTTCACAACCAACACTTTGCACAAATTTTCAACTGTAAAACGTCGCCTGTTGTCTCGCAAAACACTTTTGTAACGTGAAAAACTTCTCTCCGCGTCACAAGATGTTATCGGGGCATATTTGAATGATGTTAACTGTTTGACAGAGAGAGTCAAGTCTCTTGGTGTGACAGATGGTTTTCCTTCGAGGATGTCTCGAATATCACACATCTGTTTATAACCAGAATTTTTTGAAATTACACAATTCACTTTCTCTTTCACTTTTTGTCCTATGCTACCAGGAACCGAACTTAGATCACATATTGTTTTTTCAAAGGCAGTAAGTGATTCATGCGAAGGAGATCCTACAGCTTCCAATGCCGTTATGGCTGTTGGTAAGAAAGAAAAGTGGGCAGATATGAAACCAAGATCCTCTTTTAACCCAGTGCCTGACAGAATATTTTGCACAGTTTCTATTGATGAAGCAACTTTCGAGTCCAAGGAATTAACAACCTCTTCGGCTATTTCTATGTGCTCAGCATAATATAAAACTGTATCGGCCCATGTTCCCCATCGAGTTAACACTGGTGCAGGAGGAAGTCGGATATTAGGTGCTGTTGATCTAAACAACTTAACTCTTATAGGACATTTAACAAAAATTATCTTCGTACTGGACACAAATCTATCTACCAATGGGAAAGAATCATTGTCTCAGAAATGCTACAAATACGAAAAATATTATACAGATGAAAAAAATAAAAAAAAGCATAAAAATCATTAAAATATGCAATATAGGGGCAGTAATATTGAAATCTTCGTGAATTGCATCATCATGTGCAATACTGCCAATATGAAACATATTATCCAGATAGAAAAAAGTAATAAAAAACCATAAAAATCATTAAAATATGCAATATAGGGGCTATAATATTGAAATAATATGCATTTATCAAAAATCAAGAAAATATGCAGTTATATGCACCATAAAATCATGTCCAAATAACTGAAAATTCCATAATTCGTGCACATAATGTAAAAGCATACATTTTTAACCCCTATGAAAAAACATGCAAATGCATGAACTTCCTAGCCCTGATTATGAGTATTCAGAAAGTACCTTTTGAAATTGTAAATAAATATCTGTAAGTTTGATTTATGCTTCTGATCAAAGTGGCGTTTAATATTGTAACGCTTTATATTTGCAAATGGAAATCCACAAATTAAACAGCAAACTTTCCTGTTTTTGTAGCTTAGAACAAATTCTCTCTAGCACTCTTCATGAAACAGCCATGCTCGCCACTGAATGAGTTGTGTCGGAACCTAAACATGGGATGGCAGGTGGAGTGAGGCAAGAACGCGTTTCAGTGGAGTGGCCTAGTTGAGCCGATTTTGTCCATGCCTGGACTAGGCAGTGAAGGATGATTGAAATTTTTCTGAGCACTCGGACCGCCATTAGCGCACCCGCCCCTCCTAGAACCGTCAGGTAGCAGCGCAGTGGACATGTTTCAACTTAAACCTTGCACACTATAAATACCAACGGTGATATTACAGTTCAGTGTCCTCCAAAGTTGTGGCACTAAGATTTGAGGAAAATTCTCTCACCCAGGTTTCCAAGAAAAAATTCTGATGTGTTGCACTCACATGACTTTCTCTACTCTTGTACTAACCATTCTTACAAACTCTTATTCCTATATCTTCTTTGTGTTAAGATAAACATTTGTACAATTTATTGCTTATTTACTTGCAGGTACAAGGGGAATGATAGAATACAGTAGGCTTTGTGCGATAGTCAAATGTTTGAGATTCCGTTCTCTTTGCACACTTAACATATAAAAAATGAACAACGATGATCAATTTCACGAACGTTTATGTGAACACACATAACAAGGAATATCTCCGAAATGGTTCACCCTACAAGAAAATTTATTGAGACATAAATTGTGTATTTTAGCAAGATCTACATTTTTTGTATAGTATAATTTGGTCTACCTCTAACGGTTTGCCAGTTATGCAAAAGTCGTCCAGAGTAAATACGACTACAGGGGTTATAGCCAGAAAATTCAAGATATACATTTCATTTGTCATAAAAATATCTCAAACATATGACAATTTAATCAAAATCGTTAGAGCCATTTTCAAGAAAATCAAAATTTTCGAAAAATTTTCCATATAAAGGGTAGTTTAGGGTGGGGCTATTTTCTTGAAAATCTTCGTTTCGCATCCTTGAAAGACATTAAACTTAAATACCAACTTTGGTTTTTAACCGACTTTTCGTTTTTGAGCTATGCTGTCCACAGACTGACAGACTGACACACAGACACACACACGGACCTTTTTCTAAAAATGCTTTTTTTGGATTCAGGGGGCCTCAAGACATATATTTCCGGTGAAATCTCGACATCGAATTTTTGGGTGGAATACAATACTTCCCCTACTTACCAGTAGAGAAAGTAAAAATAGTGCTATTTTTGATTTGCACAAAAATGGCTCCAATGATTTTGATTGAAATAGCACACATGTAAGATATCTGCATGACAAATAACATTTATATCTTGAATTTTCTGGGAATGACCTGCGAAGCTGTTTTCATTGTGAATGAAATTTTTATAACATGTAAAGTGTAAGCGATAGAGAAAAACTCACTGTACAAAAAATGTAGACTTCGTTAAAGGAAAAAATTTATGTCAAATACAATATTTTGTGTATTAACAATTTTGGAGGTATTATTTATTAGTATACACTTGAATTGTTAAAAACTTTGCAAAATCGCTATTCCTTTTTTTATCCTGGTCATGGAAAGAGAGTGAAATTTCAAATCCACTACATAACGACCATCTCTTAAAATATTTGACTACCACTTAAACCTACTGTATTATCCTATTATCATTGTACAGCCATGGAAAAAATGATCGAGCGCATTAGGAGAGCAGAATATTTATAAGTTCCATATCGTGTGGCAGTGCGGTTTACACAAGTCGATATTCCAATATGCAGTTGAGTTTCTGATACATATGTTACATACTCTCAAATACAAATGTGAGTGGCGATTCAAGGCAGCCTATTTGTGTGTCCAATAGACGATAATATATGGATCAGAGACTATCAATAAACTTAACTACATTTTGGAATATCGATTTGTATTAACCGCACTGCAACACGACGTGGAACTTAAAAATATTCTGCTCTCCTAATGCGCTCAATCATTTTTTCCATGGCTGTACGTAGAAGGAAATATCGGGAGAACCGGCTGCGCAGTGTTTTGCCTGTCCGCATCCTCGGCGCTCCTTGCCGTCTGCCACTATCATAGAAAGGCACGGATGAAACCACACAACATTATTAAAACTACTTTTAAAGGCTTTACTAACCAACTTTATGAAAGGAGATGCTGAAACTGGCCAAAGTCGTTGTCCATACATTTTTGGCACCTCTTTAGGAAACTATCCATCACTCGCCGAGGATGCGGACAGGCAAAACACCGCGCAGCCCGTTCGTAAGTTTTTTGTTCTCCCGTTATATAATAAACCCATTCTTACAAATGTTTATCTCGATTAATATAAAGTAGGGAAATAAACCCTTATTAGAATACCTTGTTGAAGAAAAGAAAAGGTCATGTGAATGTATTTTTTCCCTGTTGTCGTGCAAAGAGAAGCCATCACATTCACTACATTTCTATGGGGCACTGAAATCGATTTGAGTTCTCATTCCGGATTGAATACTGCATGGAAACGTGGATTCAGAACGAACTGAATCTTTGGATCGGATCGAAATTGTTGTTGCATGGAAACACATACTGGATTAAAATCGATTTGAATCCGCCAAAGATGCTATCTTCCAATGTACTCGTAACACGCCACACGTTCGGCATTTTGTTTTCTTAGCGGAAGTGGAGTAACAAAACACAAACAACGCCACCTGTATTGCTTGTATGATCTCGCAATATATTCAAATAAAATGCATTCACTAACCTCAAAACCTACTTAAAATACACAGAAAACGTATTTCTTACAGGTTCGCCAACATAAACCAAGTGACCAACAAAAGCTTGATTTATTTATGCTTGAGCCTTGTGTATCCAAATCGATCTCATTCCGGATTGAATTCAAGATGGAAATACGGATCGCATTGAGAATGGGATTAGACTCAAATCGATTTCAATTCCCCATGGAAACGTAGTGCATGTAATCGACTTTTTAAACATTTGATTGTTACTTTCCCCTACTGCATATTCCTAATCTCATACAAGGTGGTTCATCTGTTCCTTATTATTTTTGAAGATAGGCAACACTTTATACTCTGAAAGCAATAAGTTCGGAATTACCGTGCTTGACAACCATTTGGTATCCATGCGAATCTAGCCTGCTTTTCATGGGAAAATAGACCTTAAGAGCGCGTGCTTTTGGAATGAATTGCTGCCATTTTCCCATGAAGAGCAGCCTGGAGTTGCATGACTACCAAATGGTCGACAAGCACGGTAATTCTGACCTTGTTGCTTTCAGAGTACTAAGTGTTGCCTATCTTCAAAAATCTGATGTGTTGCACGCACATGGCTTTCTCTACTCTTGTACTAGCCATTCTTACAAATTCTTATTCCTATATCTTCTTCATGTTAGTTGAGATAAACATTTGTACAAATTATCTTATTGTTTATGTTCTTGTAGGTACAAGGGGAATATGGGAATACAGTAGGCTTTGAGTGATAGTCAAATCTTTTAAAGCTTTCAAATTCCGTTCTCTTTGCACGGTTAACATATAAAAAATGAATAACGATGTATTTGACAGAAGTGCAACTTCTCCAAAACTCACACAAATAACAAGGAATATCTCCGAAATGGTTCACTCTACTATATATACAGGCATAAATTGTGTATTTTAGCAAGATCTACATTTTTTCTGTAGTAAGATTTGGTCTATCTCTTACGGTTTACCGGGCTCTAATGACCTAGCTGTCGACGGGCCCTTGAACCCTAATCACTCACTCACTCACTCACTCACTCACTCACTCACTCACTCACTCACTCACTCACTCTTACGGTTTACCAGTTATGCAAAAGTCATCCAGAGTAAACAGGGCTACATAGAGAAAAATCTGATGTGTTGCAGTCACATGACTTTCTCTACTCTTGTACTAAGCATTCTTATGAACTCTTATTCCTTTATCTTCTTCGTATTAGTTGAGATAAACATTTGCAGAAATTATCTTGTTTGCTTATTTCCTTCTAGGTGCAACAGGAATGTCAGAATATAGTAGGTCTTGAGCGATAGTCAAATCTTTTAAAGCTTTGAGATTCCGTTCTCTTTGTACGCTTAACATATAAAAAAATGAACAACGACGTTCCATTTCACGAAAGCTTTAAGTTTTCCGAAACTCACACACATAACAAGGAATATCTCCGAAACGGTTCAACCTACAAGAAAATTTATTGAGACATAAATTGTGTATTTTAGCAAGATCTACATTTTTTGTATAGTATAATTTGGTCTATCCCTAACGGTTTACCAGTTATGCAAAAGTCGTCCAGAGTAAGTACGACTACAGGGGCTATAGCCAGAAAATTCAAGATATACCTTTCATTTGTCATAAAAATATCTCAAACATATGGCATTTTAATCAAAATCGTTAGAGCCATTTTCAAGAAAATAAAAATTTTCGAAAAATATTCCATGTAAAGGGTAGTTTAGGGTGGGGCTATTTTCTTCAAAATCTTCGTGTGGCATCATTGAAAGACATTAAACTTAAATACAAACTTTGGTTTTTAACCGACTTTTCGTTTTTGAGTTATGCTGTCCACAGACTGACAGACACACACACGGACCTTCTTCTAAAAATTCTTTTTTTGGATTCAGGGGGTCTCAAAACAAATATTTCCGGTGAAATCTCGACATCGAATTTTTGGGTAGAATACAATACTTCCCCTACTTACCAGTAGAGAAAGTAATAAAAACAAGTTCTTGTAATAATTTGTACAAGAGTGGCCAGAAACAGTAGTGTAAATGTAACACATTAGATTTTTCAAATTCCTGACGTATACCCTTCAGAGACCTCTACACCTGTGAAGCCCATTTTAAATGGGACAGCCACTTACACCGAGGTTTATCTTATCATTTCTTGAAATGATAAGTCCTATTTGGTTTGCATACTTGAGTAAACATATCAACACCTTGCTTGTGCTAAAACAGTACCATATCATAACAAGAAGGCATTAAAGATTAGGAAACTTAAAAAATCTGGACTTTCTAATTTATTTATTGTAGCAGATAAGTCACTTCTCAGAGCTTTGGAAAAGCATAATTACCCGTCGTTGACTCAGCTATGGTTTTAAAATGTTTGCACAATGCAGCAGTTCTCTATGCAGAAACTGAACAATTATTCCTTGTGTTATAGGGGAACAGTTTATTGGAATATCCCAAAAATCAACTGTGGCTGTTTTACCTGTTATGGCGCGGCCTGGTTATATTTGGCGATATTCCAATTGGTGTTATTGCATCCATTACGTTGCTGCAGAACCCATTATTACTTTTTGTACTACGTATAGTAAGTGGAGGAAGTATTGTATTCCACCCAAAGATTCGATGTCGAGATTTGGGGCCCTCTGAGTCCAAAAAAAAAAAAAAAAAAAAAAAAAAAAAATTTAGAAAAAGGTCTGTGTGTGTGTGTGTGTGTGTGTGTGTGTGTGTGTGTGTGTGTGTGTGTGTGTGTGTGTGTGTGTGTGTGTGTGTGAACAGCACAACTCAAAAACGAAAAGTCGGTTAAAAACCAAAGTTGGTACGTAAGGATGCGACACGAAGATTTTGAAGAAAACTGCTCCACCTTAATGTACTCTTTACATGGAAAATGTTTTGAAAATTTTGATTTTCTTGAAAGTGGCTCCAACGATTTTCATTAAAATTCCATATGTTTGAGATATTTTTATGGCAAATGAAATGTATATGTTGAATTTTCTGGTTGTAGCTCCTGTAGTATTTACTCTGGATGATTTTTGCATTACTGGTAAACCGTAAGAGATAGGCCAAATCTTACAGTAGAAAAAATGTAGATCTTGCTAAAATACGCAATTTATGTCTCAACAATTTTTTTGTAGAGTGAACCATTTCGGAGCTATGCCTTGTTATTGGTGTGAGTTTTGGAGAACATATTTTTGTCAAAAATAACATCGCTAATTTATTTTTTATATGTTAATCGTGCAAAGAGAATGGAATCTCAAAGCTTTAAAAGATTTTACTATCACTCAAAGCCTACTGTATTCCCATATTACCGTTGCACTTGCAAGAAAACAAGAAATAAGATAATTTCTGCAAATGTTTATCTCAACTAATACGAAGAAGATAGAGGAATAAGAGTTTGTAAGAATGGTTAGTACAAGAGTAGAGAAAGTCTTGTGAGTGCAACACATCAGATTTGTGTTCATTTTATATTATTATTATTATTATTATTATTATTATTATTATTATTATTATTATTATTATTATTATTATTATTATTATTATTATTATTATTATTATTATTATTATTATTATTATTATTATTATTATTATTATTATTATTATTA
>CM060964.1:366250118-366315118 GCA_030765045.1 Tenodera sinensis | reverse complement strand
TGTTATTATTATTATTATTATTATTATTATTATTATTATTGTTATTATTATTGTTATTATTATTGTTATTATTATTATTATTATTATTATTATTATTATTATTATTATTATTATTATTAGATGCAGTCAATGTAAGTATAAACTTAGAATGTGAATTCATAGATCTACAAACAGACGTGGTGACAAAAAATAAGTGCAGAGATTTAGTTGGCACACACGTATTCAAAGAACTGTGTAAAGTAATATATGTTGAACTGAGAGAATTTGCTGTTTTTGTTACAGCAATAATTTGCTCCACATAATATGTCTGAACAATTTTGCTCTCTGAAAATGACAATGAATTCCGATTTCACATATTAAACGCATGACTACCTCCTTCCTGTTTGAAACAAATGCGCTGATCGTCAACTGTATCAATCCATCACTGTCAAGAGTTTAACAGGCGAAGAAGTGCCACTACTCCAAACGCGGGTTGCGGTGCACAGTGTATTGGGAGCAGATACTATTCTGCCTTGCCCCTTCTTGCATTCAGTCGCTGTTGGAGAATGGAACGATACCCTCCAAATCACTGTCTATATCAAGATCACTTATGTCACTGTCCCTTGATGTTTAATCCGCAATGACCAGTGATCAGTGATCACTAAACGGTCCACGTGTCACGAATGCCATCTAAATCCAACATTTTTTTGGTCTTGTGAGATTGCGTGACTATGCTACCTTGCCATGGTTCGACAGTCACTGTGTTTATTCCCTCTGCTACAAGTTGGCGTGCCTCAGCAAGTTTTGTCTTCTTGTTCCTTGAAAAATACTTCATCTGAGCCCACATCAGCTCGATTGGATTGAGGTTGTAATGCTAAGGAGGCACTACTTGGCAAAGCCATGAAGCGTATCGGAACTGCCCAACTGTTTACGCGAGCTTATCGCACAAACAAGGCGAGACAGTGTCTGTACACTGTTCAAATGTAATCATATTTTCAGGACAGCAATGTATTATACATCGGCAGGCGCGAGGGAACATCTATTTGTGCTTTATCACTGACTATACGCCAACTTACTATAGCGCGTCTCACCCTTAAAAGACAGTACACGTTAAATAAAAGACAGTACACGTTAAATGGAGCGCAGTGTTGCAACATGTACTAGTTGCGAATCTTTCTCCGCGAGCGACTCGAGGTGGCCTGAGTCCTGTACTTAGTCCTTCAATTGCTGCTTGACGAGACGGGCATTTTTAACTTTTGTATCCCTCCACGCCTTTGTTACTGTATGACCTAAATTTACAAATGACTCGTCTGTATAAACAATTGATTTCCCCTGGTCCCTAAACCTTTTACGTCTTTTAGATATTTATGTCGCCATCTGATGATATCGATATCGTCTCTTTCTATTAATATGCACTTGTTACCCTTTCTTTCATATTCGAACCCCAAATCAGAGTGGCCCTTGAGAAATTTGGTAGGGTCTCATCACTGTTGAACTGTGACAAAATTATATTCAGCGTGGGTGGAATATTTGCAAACTGTAAAGAATAAACAATTCGCCGCACTCCACCTTGCACTATTCAATCATGTTGCGTTAACCTAGCGTTTTGTGTAGTCCCGCCCTTTTTGCTTTCTTTTTCGATGGCGTTCTTAGAGGTCCTTTCATTAGTTCCTTTTTAATCATACACACTACTGCTTCTGAACACCCGATAGCCTTAGCTGTTTCTTTTACCGCCTTACTTACACGCATTTTACTTAAAAAATAATCTAACACATTCATAATTATTTGGCGTTTCTTACTTCTTTATTTACCAACATGTCGTCCCTTCCTAGCTTCACCCTCCATAACTACAAATATTTACAAAAATATTAAACAAATAACGCAATAACAGCTCACAGTTACACACACGGCTTCTTTCGAACTAATGCTAGTGCTGCTCCTTATACTATCTTCTGTGTCAGGCCTGACGCTGAATAGATGAATACCTTTTGTTTGCCTTACTGGATAAAAGAAAGAGGTTACTGCCTTTTGGTTTATTTTAAAAACTTTCTCCAACCTTCCTCAACATTTGTTCTCGCTGGTTCCCTGATGTAAACTCAATAACAAAAAAGTTTCACACTGCGTAACTTTTGCAGTGCACATATATAAAATTTTCCGAAAACATTTAATTTAAAAAATTATAACACTTAACTGGGTAAACATAGAGAATTCAAAGTGGACAGGTAGTAGCACTATAGTTTACTCTACCTAAGAAAAAAATATAGATGCATTCTAGCAGTTAGTTTGTTAGTTAGTGCGTGATGAGTGTAGAAACAGCAAATATCGGACTTCTATTGAAAAAAACGTTTTCTGAAGAAATTTGGACCTATAGAAATCTATAATGACTCTGAAAAGGATATAACCTGATAGAGAAAAAAATTCTGCATACGATAATGTGTTCAAACCTGAAATTTATAACAAATGAATATTTATACCATGCTATTAGGAATCTGGCAACAGAGCGAGGGTAGAAAAGGACGCGGCTAATGGCAACTTGTATGTACAGAGATGTCCCATTTAACTCCATACTGTCTTCTAAGAGTGAAACGCTATATAGTATTTCACTGTTCTAATAAACAAGATAAGAAGCGATCTAGCGCTCGACAGCCAAGGTCAATACGCCTCAACGCTTTGCCAAGTAGTAAACGTAGAACAGTGAGGGCAGCCTGCTTATCGAGCTTATCTGTTTTATAAACGTCAATGTAAGCATCACACGCATTTACCATTGGCAATAGCTCAGTTTGGTTACGAGTGGATCATAACTGACACAATTTCCTTTCTACCTTTCTTCTTATCAAGCGGAGGACCCGGGTTCGATTCCCGGTACCGCTGGGATACCTGGTACGGGGTGCACTCAGCCTCGTTAGGTCCCTGAGGAGACAATTGAGAAGTTACTTGACTGAAAAGTAGTAGACAACATAACCGGCCGGGAGGGACCGGGGCGCTGACTTCGTCCAGTACTGCACCCCACTCATGACGCCTGCAGTAAGCAGAGGTAGGGGACGCAGCGGCCGGGCGGTAGGCCTTGGCCCGGTAGCGCTGCTGTGCTAGGGTTTAGTTTAGTTAGCCAGTAAAACTTATTTATTTTACCTTTGCATGTAAATGATAATATTTAAATAACATGTTAAACCTGAGCACTAGTGTTTTGGTGCAAACATACTGCAAATGCGTATTCCAACTAGTGACCAATCACAGAAACTTGTAGCACTTGTTTTTGTTGGTGTCAGTATTTAAGTAAAGATGGATGAAGAGTAAATGCTAAACCTAAGAACTGAAAAATACATATTCTCTCGAAGGAAAATGATGAAAGAACGCTCTCCAAAGAAGTGTGTAAGGCGCGTTGCACAGAAAGTGGTTTTTTCAAAAACCTCTGCACGATGAACTGTTGTTCATGACAAGAAATGTCAGGAATGGGTACTACTTATAACAAGGTTACTACTCATAATGCATTTCACTATTACTCACGAGTAGGTAGCGGATTTTGCCCTATTTTATTCCTTTGTTCAGAAACGTAGGCTTTTGGGTTATAAGCACGTTTCTTACAATTATATGTCGAAATTCTTGGTTTTACAGCGCATATAAATGCCCATTTCATACGTTTGTGCCTGTCCTGCTTATTGGTACTTAAACCTGCCTTTTTAGCCAATTTCTCCTCTTTGAAATTTGTGATAACAGCTTTTGCATTTGTTAGTTTTAACGTGAAGTTTTTGGGGAAGAAATATTTCTTACTATTTCACATTGGATATACAAAAGGGGCTTAGCGGGTAGTTAGGCACCTCATGTATCTGCTTCGTAGAAGCATCACAATGCGGAAAAAATCTGCTGTGTTGCAGTCACATGACTTTCTCTACTCCTGTACAAACCATTCTTACAAACTCTTATCCCTATATCTTCTTTGTGTTAGATGAGATAAACATTTGCAGAAATTATCTTATTGCTTATTTACTTGTAGGTGCAAGGGGAACATGGGAATACAGTAGGCTTTGAGCCATAGTCATACTTTTAAAGCTTTCAAATTTCGTTCTCTTTGTACGGTTAACATATAAAAACATGAATAACGATGTTCCATTTGACAGAAGTTCCCCAAACCTCACAAAAATAACAAGGCATATTTCCGAGATGGTTCACTCTACAAAAAAATATTTAGACATAAATTGTGTGTTTTAGCAAGATCTACATTTTTTGTATAGTACGATTTTGTCTATCTCTTACGGTTTACTAGTTATGCAAAAGTAATCAATAAATAGGACTTCATGGGCTATAGCCAGAAAATTCAACATATACATTTCATTTGTCATAAAAATATCTCAAACATGTAATTTTAACCAAAATCGTTGGAACCATTTTCAAGAAAATCAAAATTTCGAAAAAATTTCCACATAAAAGGTAGTTTAGGGTAGAGCAATTTTCTTCTTAATCTCGTGTCGCATCCTTGAAAGACATTAAACAAATACCAACTTTGGTTTTTAACTGCCTTTTCGTTTTTCAGTTATGCTGTCCAGTCTGACACACACACGGACCTTTTTCTAAAAATACTTTTTTTTTTCTTTTTTGTATTCGGGGGGCCTCAAAACATATATTTGCGGTGAAATCTCGACAACGAATTTTTGGGTGGAATACAATACTTCCTCTACTTTACTAAACGTAGTAGAAAAAGTAAAAATCTTAGAATTTGCCCAAGGACAACTAAGCTAAGACAAGCTATATGATGTTTTAATGGATTGAGAAATGAGACCATTCATTGTGTGGGAAATGGAAAGCCCATTCTGTATGGAGTGTTTCAAGTACATCGATCATGATCAGTTTCTTATGCAAATATGCCAAAGGGGAAAAGCAGCAAAAGTGTGCAACTTATAAGGGACACTGGGAGTGAAATTTCAAAGTTCCACATTTCTGGATAGATTTTTCTGAAAGTTTTACTGTGTTTGTATTTATATGAGAATAGGAGGTACACCAAATTTCATTAAAATAGGATAATTCGTTTATGATATATAAATTATTTTATGAATTTAATAGGCACATTTTCAAAATGTAGCTCGCGTCGATTGACTTTTCAAAATTCATTTATATTGGCAGAACTGATACTCTAAAACATGGGTAACAATTGTATGAAGAGATATTTCAAATACATTTGCTGATTATGCTGTACATATTTTTTTAATAACAAAGAAAATTTAATCTTAAAAATTATTGATTTTTTCATACAGAAAAAATGTTTTTGGAATTTATGTTAATCATAACATCAATATTGAAGCATAGTTTTGTTTAGCTGCTATTTGAGAATACTTTATGAAATTTTCATTGAATTTGAAGTAAAATTCAGGCGCGACCTTCTTTTGGAATGTGCAGAAATGTAGTTTTGAGAAAACCAGGGTTTTATATAGGAGCATCCTGTGTACGTTAAGGGAAGAGCACTGGGCCGTAATAACCACATGGAGTGGGGGATATGAAAAATATTAGCTGATCCAAATGCAAGTTTCACTCCCGGTGTCCCTATAGATAAGTGGTGATCCATTGTTCAGCACAGATGGGAAAGTAATTTTTTGTTGGCCTTGTGTGACACAGGACAGTTTAATCATTCATGTTTGTATTAATGTTATCCTAGATTTAAAAACCTTGTAAAAATCAAACTTTGTAGCAACATTATGGAGAACACAAATTATGTTAGGCGGAGCCGAAAGGAAAGAAACTGAATATTTTCAGTTTTCCAAGGCAAAGAATGCATATGACTTAATGTGAAAACTGTCATCACATAATACAACTTTAGAATGAGATTTAGCTCAAAAAACAATACATTTGCTCTTGATTAGAATATGATTTATTTTAAAATTATAGGTATAGCTTTGCAAACTCAATGGTTGTCCTTTGAAATATAAAGCGTGATGCTGATAATGACAGAACAGGTTCCAATAACAAAGCATTTGGCTTCAGTTATTTTACAGCTAAACTATCTTGTGTATTTTGTATGCTTATATCTTGATCATTGTGTCCTTGATTGGAATTTTGTATTATTTGTAAGCAACCAATACGACATTACTGTTATTAATTAAGTGCACTTTAAGAACCCATTTTACTCAAATTTTGTGTTTCTATTATTTAATTTTTAGTGCCTACTTTGTTCATTTTAGTGCCTTTTTGCTTTAATTAAGGAAAATTGAAGCTAATAAGGAAGAATTTAACACAGTGGTTTTAATACACATTTTATATATAAAAAGGTAGAAAAATTGAAGTATCAAAAGGCTGTTAAAGAGGTTTCTACCCTCAAGAAAATAAATGATAATTGTAGTTTTAAAAAGTTTACTTACCATCCATGGGCCAATTAAAAATTTACAAAATTTTTTAAAGAATATGGAGTAACTTTGTCCCTCAAAATAAATGTAATATACAAAATTTATTAAATTGTTCTAAAAAGGATAAAATTCCAAATTATAAAAAAATCTGGCATTTATCAATTTAGCTGTTTGGATTGTGATAGGGTTTACATTGGTAAAACTAAACACCAATTAGAAACCAGAATAAAGGAGCATTTTAGAAATATTAAATATAAACAAATTGATAAATCAGCTATGGCGGATCATTTTTGGTCATTTAATCATGAAATTAATCCAGAGATTAAATTATTACAACATTATACCATCAGCAACATTTCAAACACCATGCTGACCTGTCATGGCATGTAATACGTCCTCTGATTGGTGATCAGAGGATATGGTCGGTGAATTTATTTTGATAATTCTCCCGGTCAGGTCGGTGAGACCCGTAAACCAACGACAGGTGTGGTCCTCCAGACATTCTGGGGGTTGTGAGAGAGCGATGTGACCGCCAAAACATAAAAATATGGTGCTCTCTAAAAAGCGGTTACTATTACTGATATTGCTCTCTTCAATATCATCAGTGAAAAATATTGGAGAGCAAGAGGATTCATGACTTCATTGTCAGAAATCCAGCATTAGCTAATGACAACAATTATTACAAGTAAATGGATCTATAGATTTAATGGTTTGGGAAAAGATATTCATTTTAAAAAACAAGAACCACGTTATGAATTTTGAAATACCACCAATAGATTGTATTTATAGGTTTTTGTTTTCAGAGGTTGATGACAAATAGATCTTTAAGTTGAGTATTGGTAATTACGGTAACTTGTTTGGATAGGTTTGAAAATAAGTTGGATACAACTTGCAATATTACTAAGATAAGCGAAGCTTTTAGTTTCTAATCTATTCTTATTTTAGTGCCTTTTTGCTTGCCTATCTCACACATTTTTAGTGCCTCCTACTCATGAATATGAAACAGGGACTTTTAGAATAGAAAAACCCCCTGTATAATAGACACACGGAGCATGCAAGCACATGATCCGTGATCAGGCCGTAAAACAACCACTCTGTAGTATGGAATGCAATTAATTTCTTTATTAACTAAGGCAGAATTTATGGACATGGAGAAAGGTGGGGAACTACTGTACAAAACCATTTCGGGATATATTTGACTTTGTCATCTTTATTCTCATTTCATTGAATGCAACCTTAACTCAGCACCATAAATAACTAATCAAGAACAGTTTTTAAGGTTCAGTCTTCAATGCTGTCACTTCCATATGCTACACAAACCTTGTTTAACAATACAGGTAATTGTAACAAATGCAAGAAAATTACAACAAACTTCTTAATTAGATGTCCAGTTCCATAACTCAGCAGATCGATCAACAAAATGCACAATTATGCTCTAGAGTGTGAAAGTTTCAGGGCTACCATAGGTTTTGTAAACAAATACTGCGATTTGTTTCATAGCATTTGTACGCACCACAATCTAGAATATCTTTCAATGATGAAAATTACCTCAAGTTTAACTCTCTTTAAAACTTCAGTTGAAATTTCAATGATTTGCCTTAAGGACATTGATAATTAATAAGACATCAGATTTGTATGCACCAATCACGGCTTAGATGCCTAACTTTAAGTTTATGCTTGGTCATTCTTAACAATGTGAGTTCTTCCTTAGACATGACTTTGGTCATTGTAATTTGATTTGCAAGAATATACAATGATCATTTTCTGCAAATACTCAGGTGTAAGTTTATGATATTAACACAAATGTGTATGCTGAGAAGGATCATACTTACAGGTGGCACTTATTTGGAAAGCACTTACTAACTGTGGAGAAATTTAAATTTCTTCAGGGAGCACTACATTTTCACCTTGAAGATATTTATCCACAGAACACAAAACTTGAGGATTTCTCTTTAAAACGCTGCACAGTTCACCACTTAATTTTCCGCATACTTTAAAGGAGCATGATCAAGTTTACTCTCAATCTGCATAGTAACGAATTTACTATTTTGTCACTAATATTATTAAATATTGATTTTAAAATCTAAAATTTTAAAATATGTGTATTATATGCTTGATACATGGGAAAATTATGAAATATGTACTATAAAATGTTGCTTACAAGTGCAGCATATGAAATATGTTGCAAAACTTACTTCTATGTCCCAAGTAAAAAAAAAAAAAAAAAGAAGGAACTTAACTACACATTTGCATACAAATCCAATGTCATACTTTTGTCCTGTCTTCTAAAAGTGGCCCTTGTGACTCACTTTCAGTTCTGAGTGGACTTTATGAGTTTTGGAAATTGGCAATTTTTTAGGAGTACCATGTTCACTTTCAACTTGGCATATTAATATACAAACTCTTAAAAACTGTCAGACCTATTTAAATAAGTCTCAAAAAATGTGATATCATTAAGTACATACTCTGTAATAATTAATGTTGTAAAATACTTTTCTATTTTATTAAAGAACTGTTTACATAGCATATTATGCATGTGTTAATAAAGTTACTATGAATATACCTCAGTTTTGTCATAAAATATTATTTTATGCATATTGTTTCTGAAAAAGTAATGAATATATGTCATAGAGCCTTTGTATCTGTAAGAAGATATACTAGTGGAACAGGAGTCATATATTCTACATGCAGAATAAAGACATTACAAAGAATGGCCAATGCAAAACGTTTGACCATTTATAATGTCTTGTCACCCTTATAAAGGGGGTTTCGTAAGTAAGGAATAATGCAAGTACAACCGCAACTAATGCATTTAAAAAAATGCCAGGACATGTAAAGTGCAACATTCTGAGAGGATAATTTTACAAAGACATTTAAATGGAAAAATATTTATTCTGAAAGGCATTTATCTTATTAAGTTGCATGAATCATTTCATCCATCTCACGCAAAACATTTGGTTCCTATGGAAACAGTTTAAATTTTGGCTTGCTTAGCAATTTTCCCCACAATTTACACAACTAATTAACAATGTTTGAGAGGTAGAGTGAGAACTTAAACTTAAAAACACCAGCAGTAAGTTTGTTGACGTAAAAAATAACTATTGTAACAACTGAAATTGTAATTGTTTAATAAGCTGCTCAAAATGCTCCCTGGCAGTGGCCGAGTTGAAGTATGAATTCTTGTTGAACAAGAATGTCTAGAACCTCAAGGTATTTATATATATACACACATTTGTTGATTTATATTATTTCAGTGTAAATAGCTTCAGTTTTTCATGGAATCTTGTTGAATATTTTCAATCACTCCTTATGGCATATCTCTGATCTTCAGTTTTAACTCTGCAATATTAGTAGGCCTTGTAGTATTTCAAAATCTCTATATAAATTAATGAAATGGAGAGAGATGTGTTCCCATAGCAACCAAACTTTTTGAGTTCATGCAACTAAATAAGACAATTATGTTTCGGAATAAAGGAAAAAATAATAAGTTATCATTTAAAATTGTTGTTACTGACATCACATCTGTAAAAATAATACTGATTTTGTTACTTTTTTCAAACGTTTTCCTTTCAAAATATTAAATTTGACATGTCTGAGCATTTAAGATGGAGTCCTTTGTTGACATTCAGCGATGACTTTCCTATAAAAGAAACTATCAGGAGTGCAGGTGGGTTACAGGCTGTTCAAGTGTTCACATCTTTTCTTAAAGCCCCTCTTATATGCATTTTAATCAGTTACATTTCTGCTTTTGGACTTCAAATACATCATTGCCTTTATTTTCATATGAAACAGCAACTGTGGCATTTTTTAACCAGTGTAGAACTAATGATATGACTCCTGTTGGATCAGAAATGCAAAAGCGGTTCTGGAAGACACTTAACAGTAACTTAAGAAAGGCACCATTACCGTATACCTTACAAATATACATATACCAGGGATTTTCCCCTTGTGCTTGTAATGACACATTAAGACTAGCTAAAATAGTGGAATGATATGTCAGACATGAATTTGAAGCTGCCTGTGCCAAATCTTAAAAACCTGGAAGATGCACCAGATGCTAATACTGAGGGGCTAGTGGAAGAGAGTTTACATATTTTTCAGACTGATTCTGGCACAATGGCAGAATGATGATCCGAAGAACGAAGGTATGAGTCACGTTTCGTAGACTGTGCAGAGATTACATCAGCAGAGCCTATCTTCTGTTTCTCTGGGAAGACATAGGTTTGTTGTTTGGGCATCATGACCGGTGTGATTGGTGCATTGATATCCTCTGTCAGTTGCTGATATACAGGTTTCCTGAAGGGTGAAGTTGTATGACGTCTGGCTATCTTGTTCTGATAGCTATTCCGACGTCTAGACCAGCGTAAGAAGAGTGCTGTTAGCAATGCAAGAGAAACCAAGATGGCAAATGCAAACAATCCTACAATAACAATTGGCCAGATGTATTCCCTGATAGTGTCATCAGATGTCAATTCTTTTATGTCATAATTCTCATCATTGTCATCACTGTCATCTTCATCATCCTCTGTGATCACATCTTCTGGCTCATACATCACAGTCGTGTCCTTAATAACCTTAGCTTTATGCAGTGGCTCCACTCTTTCCTGTGTAGGCATTTCTTCACAGACACTATTCAGGAGCAGACCCCAACTAAGGTGACTTCTGGAGACTTCTTTGTTGAAGCTGCCATTGCCAGGCTCATACTTCAGCTCCTCCAGTTGTTTGTCCTCTTCGCCTTCTGATGATCCAACTCCATGTTCACTGAGCCAGGTGATTGTATGGCGCAGGTCATCAGTACATTGCAGAGGATTACCATGTAGGATAAGAGTCTGTATGCGGGGCAGCACACGATGTCCAGATACCATGATGGTTGAGATATTGTTGTTGGCAACACTGAGATACTCCAGAGAGGGCAATTGCAATTCCTCTGAAAACTGGAGGCTCCTCAGGTTACAGTTGCTAAGGTCCAGTTTGGTGAGACGGCGAGCGTTGACAAGATCTGTGGACTGTAACTTCCTGATGGGATTGGCACTCAGATAGAATTGTCTGAGTGCTGAGCCAATGGGGATACTGATCTGGCTAAGGTGTGCTATTAGGTTGTTAGATAGGTCCAGTACAGACAGTTTGACTGGCAGGAGGCCAGGTTCCAGGAACTGCAGCAAGTTGTTACTCAGATTGAGACGAGACAAGTGCTGCATGTTCTTGAATACATCTACACCAAGATGGGTCAGTCCACAATCAGAAGCCTCCAGCACGTACAGACCATTAAACTCTCCCTTGAATCCATGCTCGGGGAACTCCCTCATTAGTATATTCCCTGACAACTTGAGTACTTCTAGCTCAATGTTGCTGACGAACAATTCAGCAGGAAATGCAGCCTTAATGTCATTGTTAGAAAGGTCCAGATGCTGCAGCTTGGGCAAGTTACTAAAGGCATTTGGGTGGATCTCAGAAATGGCATTGCTACTTAAGTTGAGAGTGCGTAAGTCTGGGAACCAGGTGAAGGTGTTCTCCTCTATTCGTTCAAAGCTGCAACCACTAAGATCCAGCTTGCTGAGAGCAGCATCAGAGACTTCCACTAATGAAGATAGTGGGTTGTTCTTAAGGTGCAGGACCTCTAAGTCACTGTTGTTGGAGAACGCATCTGGATCTAGCTTGGAGATGTCATTATCTGATAAGTCCAGTTCTTGAAGGTCCTCTAGAGGTGCCAGGGTGTCTCGCCTCAGCTCCTGGAGATTGTTAGAAGCGAGGTTGACATACTCCAGGGTGGTGAGTCTGTCGAACATGGTGGGCAGCAAATGGTCAAGGTTGCAGTTGGACAGGTCCAGTTCATGAAGCGAGGGCACGTCCAGGAAATAGTCATGGTAAGGAGAGTGATCCTTCTGCATGAACTGCAATGGGTTACCACTCAGCGAAAGGCGCTCCAGATGCGTGTTATTGACCAGCATGTCGGGTTTCAGCAGCGCCAAGTGGTTCCCCGTGAGGTTTAGATCGTTCAGGTTGTGCAAGCCCCGGAACGCATTCACGTCGATCTCCTTCAGAGAGCTGTTCGCTATCTTTATGGCGGACACGCGCTGGAGACCTGCATTTAAGAAGACGCTGTCCGTCAACACCAGGCCTTCTTCGGAATGAATGTTGGACAAATCCAGATATGCCACCTCGATATCGAACTTCATAGTGGGATCGAAGGAGGAACAAGTGGCGAACACTCCGCGAGTGCTCCAGATGTCGCAGTCACATTGTTCGGGGCAGCCCCACCTGGGTTGGGTCGAGTCTAGCCCCGTCACGGAATATACCATCAACAGGATGAGCAGTAGCATCGTCCTGCAAGCACAAACATACATCATGGCATTAGAAGTCATTTAAAAAGACCAAACAGCACCGGGCACAGCAATAACACCAGGGTTGCCAACATTTAAAAGTAAAATTATCGCACCAGCCACTCAAAATTATAGATTTGGATTCAAAATTATCGTACATCATAAACCAAATACTATAACAATAAAAATATCAGCATAACACTTATGAAAATGTAGGTAATAGTAATGATGTTTATGATATTCACTTACAAGATTGATGACCTCAACCAGTATTGCAACTTTAGCACTTATGTTTCTGGCATTATTCGTCTGAAAGTTCATCTTCCTCAACTGTTTCAGTATTATATAAATTTGTTGTTCAGATAAACCTTAACATCTTTTTGGTGACTTGCAGATTTTCGGATTTACCACATTCTTTCATAAGCTGAAGCGACAGAATAAGTTCATTTACCGTATCTAGTGCCAATCTGTTTCTAACTTTGGTTTTTATTAAACCCAGTTTAGAAAAAAACTCTTTCACAAGAAGCGTTACTGCGGGGCAACGAAATCAATGATAATGCAAAGGTCGCTAGTTCTTTGAAATCAGTATTTCCACCAAGGTGACATGTGTTTAACAGCACTCCAGAAACTGTCAGGTTCAGGCATGCTCTTTATTTCACACGGAGTATCATTTATTCAGAGTTCTCCATTGATCATCACTTTTCTGAACAGTGCCTTCTTCATTGAGATTACCAGATCTGGACACACTGGCAATAAGAGGATAAAGGGTAGAAGGACTATAGGATATGAAATGTTTGCCTTAGAGGGGTGGAGACAGGCCATGAAGGCAAAAGTGATGCCGCAATTTGTAATTAGTTTCATTTCGCTGGTGTGACAAACCAGGGAAAATGACATTTCTCCTGTGCCGAATTATCATACATTCAAATTATCGTATGCCTCCATAATTATCGCACGAGTTGGCAACCCTAAGTAACACCGAGATTCCCACTGTATAGGAATTAGCATTTTATCTCCTGCTCCGAATCAACATGTGGTGTTTCCTTGCCTAGGGTACAACTTAAACCTATAATACTTGCAGGAAGTTATCCTCAGTGGTCAAATTAATTATGCCATAACTTGGAGCAATTTGAAAATGTAACAAACACTATATGCCAGTTTTTAACTTCATTCTCTTTCAGTTTCTACAGAAGATTTGAGAAAGATTGGTTACAAACTACATGTCTGGAACATAGTATGCAATTGAAGCTGTAAAGTTTAACGTATTTCTAACTTTTGAATATTTTGAAAATGTTGGGCAAATTCCACCTATGGTTACCCTTATAAACTTTCCGCCACTGCTTATGCAGTTTCAGTGCTAATTTCGATTGGGGTCTTGACCTCGCTGTTCTCAGGAAAAACTCAGTCCTATTGTAACCACGGCCATGTTGCCGACGTTAGTAATGCTAACTCAGGGATGTCCAACCTTGTGTCTTTGGAGAACCTTGCGTAATAAGCGGCTATACCCCACTCCACTCAGGCGATTCCATGGTCGTTTCTAGGTCATGCCTTGAATTTTCTGGGAATGTCCTCAAAAGACCTCTTCATTCTGGATGATTTTTGCATAAATGGTAAACAGTAGGGGACAGACAAAAGCTTACTAAATAAAATATGTGGATCTGGTTCAGACACAACTAATATCAAATACTTCATTTTTCTTTTGAGTGAACTATTTCCGAGCTATTCTTTCTTATTTGCTTGAATTTACAAATACTTTTACTTTTTTACTTTCTCTACTCGTAAGTAGGGGAAGTATTGTATTCCACCCAAAAATTCGATGTCGAGATTTCACCGGAAATATATGTTTTGAGGCCCCCTGAACCAAAAAAAAAAAAAAAAAAAAGCATTTTTAGAAAAAGGTCCGTGTGTGTGTCTGTGTCAGTCTGTCAGTCTGTGGACAGCATAGCTCAAAAACGAAAAGTCGGTTAAAAACCAAAGTTGGTATTTAAGTTTAATGTCTTTCAAGGATGCGAAACGAAGATTTTCAAGAAAATAGCCCCACCCTAAACTACCCTTTATATGGAAAATTTTTCGAAAATTTTGATTTTCTTGAAAATGGCTCTAACGATTTTGAGTAAATTGTCATATGTTTGAGATATTTTTATGACAAATGAAATGTATATCTTGAATTTTCTGGCTATAGCCCCTGTAGTCGTATTTACTCTGGACGACTTTTGCATAACTGGTAAACCGTTAGAGATAGACCAAATCATACTATACAAAAACTGTAGATCTTGCTAAAATACTGTCACCGCGCCCGCCGCATCTGATTGCCTGCACTGGGGAGGGGAGACCCAGCCAGTCGCCTACCTGGCCTAACGACCAGCCTTGAGGAGGGAGCAGTGTCGCCCATCGCATTATTGTCGGCACTACCGCAAAGGAGCCGAAGGAAAGAGACAGAATGGCCGCATTGTTGGGCGCTTGCCGAAAGAGAGAAAGGGATAGAGACTTCTGGAATTGTCTGCTTTGTATTTGACCGCAATAATAACTGAACTTTCCTGAAGTTTCGAGAACAGTGCCTGGGAGTTAAAATAGCGGTAAAGTGTGAGAAGGGACAGTTTTGTGACGAATTCGGAGCCGTGCTGTTGGTGAATCGGAAAAGACTTTCTTGCTGTTGCAACGAGTGTAAAAAGTTACTGTTTACGGAAATAAAAGTGTTTCTTTATCCCGACTTCATCTGTCTTCTTTACTTTACACCCACCAAAGTCACACTCAATAAATTTTCTTGTAGGGTGAACCATTTCGGAGATATTCCTTGTTATGTGTGTGAGTTTCGGAAAACTTAGAACTTTCGTGAAATGGATCATCGTCATTCATTTTTTTATATGTTAAGTGTGCAAAGACAACAGAATCTCAAAGCTTTAAAACATTTGACTATCGCACAAAGCCTACTGCATTCTAATATCCCCCTTGCACCAACAAGGAAATAAGCAATAAGATAATTTGTGCAAGTGCTTATCTCAACTAACACGAAGAAGATATAGGAATGTGTTTGTAGGAATGGTTAGTACAAGAGTAGAGAAAGTCATGTGAGTGCAACACATCAGATTTTTTCAAATAGGAATGCGTTATTTGCTTTTTACCTCTTAGCCTTGCAAAGAGAACGGGATTTCAGAGGTATCGCATAGCAACTAGCTCTTAAAACATTTCACTGTCGCTTAAAGCCTACTGTATTCCCATATTCCCCTTGCACCTACAAGAAAATTAGCAACAGGATACTTTTTGAAAGTGCTTATGTTGATTAAAATGAAGCAGATAGAGAAATAAGCATTTACAAGAATAGTGTGTATAAGAGTGAGTATAGCTCTACATATATTTGTGAACAGAGTTTCTCCAAATTAATATTAATATTGAAAGTCTGTATATATCGTAATATGTTACGCGACGATCACTTGGTGTATCTTCTAAGTCTATGCACTTCGACTTTGTCACCAATGTTGATATACTTCTTAAACGTAAGCAGAAGTCGCTAATGATGTTTAGCGCATAAGATTTAAAGTGATTTTGTAAATTAAACGTAGCGTACATATAACCAACCCGTCACTGCAATACAATGCACGGTTGGGGATTAAAGAGAGGTAAAGTCCACGTAAGGTAGAAGGACGTAAACCCAAACTCTCCTCTTTCGCAATCGTTTGGTATCTCTGATATAAACATTATCTGCGTTACGCACTTCTCAACGAAGTTTTATTTAATTGCTGATGCTTCCCGTTGTTGTGTTCTATTATTACCTGCTGTATCGACGTATTGCTCATGTTACTTGGGTGAACGGCAACATCGCTCTGTGGTTTGGAGTTCTGTCACTAACACAAATCTCCAAACGAACACTGTATGCATTGCGTGAAATGAAACATTTCAACTGTCACACCAGTTTAATTCGTCGAATCAACACACAGATTTTAATATATTTTTACTTTCTCTTCTACTTTACGCCAACTAGAGGAAGTACATACTACCTATTTATTCCACACACTAAAATGTTTATAACAAGTTGTCAATGGAAATAAACGTTTTGAGCACCTCTGGAAATGTTCGTGTGAAAAAGAACATAACGTAAAGTTGTTATTTGTGTGAGTTTTGCAATACTTCAACTTTTCTCAAATGAAAGGTCGTTGCTCACTTTTTAAAACATCTGACTATCGCTCAAAGCCATTCGCATAGCGCAGTTGGTAGAGGACCTGCCTGCTGCGCAAGGTGTCCCAGGTTCGATTCCCGGCAGGGGGTAGGAATTTTTCTCCAGCCAGGATTATTCCTCATCCTTCCCTGAGCCTGGAAGTATAATGGCGGCGCCGTGGCTGAGTGGTTAGACCGCTCGCCTACCACCTACCGCATGTGGTATTCGTGGTGGACGAAGCGGCGGCTGGGCGGGTTTTCTCCGGGTTCTCCGGTCCCCCCCGCCATTCATTCCACCCATTGCTCCATTTCGCCTGCACTTCATATCATCCTCTTCCTCACTATCATACCTGGTGCTTGGCTGACCACCCATTTCCAGGTCTTCACTGCGTCTGGTTCAGAGGTCCCATTACTTAAGTTGATATCCGACTGTGCGTGCGTGCTATAATTTTGAAGAACGGAGTTCAGCGAAACCACCAAAGGAAAACCTTTAGTTATTTATAATGCCGGTGTCCCACGGGCCAACTTTTTGGTCCAAAGCATTGTGTACAACAAAAGTGCATCGTGAGACATTGAGCCAATCAGCGTCTGTAACGTAACAACATGGCGAACTGCGCAGCTGTTGTGTATGTACGGCTCGTGACACTTTTAATGTGATGGGTATTTTAAAAAAACGTTTAATTTTTTCTGGAAGATTCATTAACGATTGTTCGTGACCATTAACATATATTACTGAGGTGGTTATTACATAGTTATATTTCATAAATAATAAGAAAGCCAGTTAACAGCGTGTTTAGATGTTATGTTATAAAATGACTTCAAATCTGTACATGCATACTAACATTAAAACCATACAATTGTTCCTATCTCTTTCGTGTTTGTCTCATATTTGTGTGTAATTTTGCCTTCAGCATGATGTAAAAGGTTGAGAAATAAATCCTCGTCAGTTCGTAGAAAACTGCGATAGTTTTCCGGGTCCTCTAACCTCAATTCGTTTTGTAGTTGACCCAATATACCTCGGCCCGTGTCCTGTTCTCTTCTTTCTAGCCATGACCCTGTCCACCACATGTTTTCTTCTACTGAGACAGACTCATGGAAATATATCCCAAACCTATACTTAAGAGAGTAATCGCTAAATTAATATCTGCGTCCAACCATGTTTACTTTTCACGCTTGCTACGTGAACGGTCATTTGTATTGGACCAAAATGAATCACAGTGTGACAGTTTCTTTTGTGTACAATTCCATTGGATATAAAAAGTTTGGTCAAAAAGTTGGACCGTGAGACACCGGCTTAACGCAATTTAAAGCAATTTAATACTACCTTATGAGTTCTGCAACTATAAACGTCTTTTTTTGGTTTAATTTAAACCAGGTGTTATACATATGCATATTATACCTGAAAATTTTCATTTCAAAACCGGTTGTTAACAGTCGTTAGTGGTCATTCTGTGGAAGGGTCAGCATTCCACTTCTGACTCACCAGGTAGAGGAAAAGGCTCCGTGC
Source organism: Tenodera sinensis (assembly GCA_030765045.1). Taxonomy (NCBI): domain Eukaryota; kingdom Metazoa; phylum Arthropoda; class Insecta; order Mantodea; family Mantidae; genus Tenodera; species Tenodera sinensis. Next base: position 366,296,834 of record CM060964.1, on the reverse strand, counting down.
AAATGTCACTCCGTACAAGTGTTCAACCCCGAAATAAAGTACTTGTTAAGTGTTTTAAACTACCCGAAGGGGCATTACTGGTGTACCTACCCTGCCTGGTTCGCCATAAAAGATTTAGAAAGAGATGCGAGTATTTCCTTGTTTTTCTAATAAGCAAGTGCTAAGTTACACCTCGTCCAGTATAAAAGAAAAGCTGTGAGCCCTTCTTACGACCGCCAAAAGGCGCATTCTGCAGATAATGAATGGAAATGTCACACTCTGACATTCAAGAAATGGGGCATGGTGTATCTGCAGTATTCCAGCTACTTTAACCTGCTTTCTGCAATCTCACTTCAGCTGTCTATCTAGATCCTAATTTCTATTTTAACCTCTTTTTTTTTAGTCACTTTAATTTCAAATTAGTGATTTTACAGTTATTTAGGTATGTAACATTGGAATAAATATTACACATATATTTTTACTTTCTCTATTACGTATAGTAACTAGGGGTGTGTTGTGGTGTTTAACGCCCGCTTTTACTACTACGGCACCGCAGGCGGTGACACTGATGATACATGAAGATGGAGCACCGGTGGAATGAGATGGCGGGGGAAACCGGAGTACCCGGAGAAAACCCGCCCTGACGCCGCTTCGTCCATCACGAATACCACATGCGGGTCCCTGGGATCGAACCCGGGCCGCCTAGGTGGTAGGCGAGCGCGCTAACCGCTCGGCCACGGCGCCGCCGTAACTAGGGGAAGTATTGTATTCTACTCAAAAATTTGATATCGAGATTTCACCGGAAATTAATGTATTGAGAGCCCTGAATAAAAAAAGAGAAATTTTTACTTTATTACTTAATAGAAGTATTGTATTCCACCCAAAAGTTCGATGTCGAGATTTCACCGGAAATATATGTTTTGAGGCCCCCTGAGTGAGTAAAAAAAAAAAAAAAAGCATTTTTAGAAAAAAGGTGCGTGTCTGCGTGTCTGTGTATGCGGACAGCATAACTCAGCATGGTTAAAAACCAAAGTTGGAATTTAAGTGTAATATCTTTCAAGGATGCGACACAAAGATTTTGAAGAAAATTGCTCCATCCTAAACTATCCTTTACATGGAAAACTTCTCGGAAATTTTGAATTTCTAAAAAATGGCACTAACGATTTTGATTAAAATGCCATATGTTTAAGATATTTTATGGCAAATGAAATGTATACCTTGAATTTTCTGGCTATAGCCTATGTAGTTCTATTTATTCTGGATGCCTTTTGCATAACTGGTAAGCCGTAAGAGATAGACCAAACCTTACTATATCAAAATGTAGATCCCTTTAAAACGCACAAGTTATGTCCAAATGTATTTTTCGTGGAATGAACCATTTCGGAGATATTCATTGTTATTTGTGTGAGTTTTGTAATACTTAAACTTTTCTTAAATGGAAGCTCATTATTCATTTATTTCTTGGCTGTGCAAAGAGAACGGGATCTCAAAGCTTTAAAACATTTGACTATCGCGAAAAGCCTACTGTATTCCCATATTCCCCTTGTACCTACAAGAACATTAGCAAGAAGATAATTTCTGCAAATGTTTCTCTTAACTAACACGAAGATAAGAGGAATAAGAGTTTGTAAGAATAGTTATTACAAGAGTAGAGAAAGTCATGTGAGTGCAACACGTCAGATTTTTAAGTATCTGACTACAAATAGCGAAATGTATAATGAAAGTTTATCTCGATTAGAAAGAAGGATACATTTGTACAAGTGAATTTGTTTGAAGAAGTACTTACAATTATATCCAATATGTACGGACGCTGGCAGTACTATGGCAGGAAAGGCTTGGTTGGTTTGCCACAAGGGCCGACGAGATAATGCTATCACAGTGTTGGACAAACATTGCCGCCTTTGATAACGAGCATAGCACCAGCTTGCTAGGTCGGCGAGGTACGAACAAACGACATTTCACGGTGGTAGAAAAACAACCTACCTGCTCCCGACCCCCCCCCCCCCCCCTCCAAACTGTTTATTCCGAGCTCTTCTTGCTTTGTGTTCCACACATGAACATTTCTGACAGGTAAACATAAATCAACCATTCATACAAAAACTTATTTTTCTACAGATAAACTTTAAATTCACATTTCTTTTAGGATACAGCATACAATGTGATCCTCAGATTTTGAATTCTATAGCGGTAGAGAGAACGTTGCATTCCACTTAAAAATGTCCGTTAGGAGTAGCGAAAACTTGGCGGTCGCCCCAGGAGGATTCTCCGCCAAAGATTTCAGAGATCCACGGCAACTTACGTTTTTACTTTCTCTACTACGTAAAGTGGAAAAAGTATTGTATTTCACCCAAAAATTCGATGTCGAGATTTCACCGGAAATATGTGTTTTGAGGCCCCCTGAATCCAAGAAAAGTATTTTTAGAAAAAGGTCCGTGTGTGTGTGTGTCATAAGTCAAAAACGAAAAGCTAGTTAAAAACCAAAGTTGGTATTTAAGTTCAATGTCTTTCAAGGATACGACACGAAGATTTTGAAGAAAATTCCTCCACCCTAAACTACCCTTTACATGGAAAAGTTTTATTTTCTTGAAAATGGCTCTAATGATTTTGATTAAAATGCCATATGTTTAAGATATTTTTATGACAAATGAAATGTATATTTTGAATTTTCTGGCTATAGCCCCTGTAGTCGTATTTGCTCTGGATGACTTTTGCATAACTCGTAAACCGTAAGAGTTAGACCAAATCTTACTATACAAAAATCTGATGTGTTGCACTCACATGACTTTCTCTACTCTTGTACTAACCATTCTAACAAACTCTTATTCCTATATCTCTATGTTAGTTAAGATAAACATTCGTACAAATTATCTTATTGCTTATTTCCTTGTAGGTGCAAGGGGAATGTTAGAATACAGTAGGCTTTGTGCGATAGTCAAATGTTTAAGATTCTGTTGTCTTTGTACACTTAACATACAAAAAAAAATGAACAACGATGATCCATTTCACGAAAGTTCTAAGTTTTCCGAAACTCACACACATAACAAGGAATATCTCCGAAATGGTTCACCCTACAAGAAAATTTATTCCGACATAAATTGTGTATTTTAGCAAGATCTACATTTTTTGTATAGTATAATTTGGTCTATCTCTAACGGTTTACCAGTTATGCAAAAGTCATCCAGAGTAAATACGACTACAGGGGCTATAGCCAGAAAATTCAAAATATACATTTCATTTGTCATAAAAATATCTTAAACATATGGCATTTTAATCAAAATCGTTATAGCCATTTTCAAGATAATAAAACTTTTCCATGTAAAGGGTAGTTTAGGGTTGGACTATTTTCTTCAATATCTTCGTGTCGCATCCTTGAAAGACATTAAACTTAAATACCAACTTTGGTTTTTAACCGACTTTTCGTTTTTGAGTTATGCTGTCCACAGACTGACAGACTGACACACAAACACACACAAGGACCTTTTTCTAAAAATGCTTTTTTTGGATTCAGGGGGCCTCAAAACATGTATTTCCGATGAAATCTCGACATCGAATTTTTGGGTGGAATACAATACTTCCCCTACTTATCAGTAGAGAAAGTAAAAAAGACCTTGCTAAAACACACAATTTATGTCTAAATATTTTTATTTTTTTATTTTTTTTTTATTTATTTATTTTTTATTATTTTTTTTTTTTATTTTTTTTGGTAGACTGAGCCATTTCGGAGATATTCCTTGTTATTTGTGTGAGTTTTGGGGAACTTATGCTTCTGTCAAATGGAACTTCGTTATTCATTTTTTACATGTTAACTGTGCAAAGAGAAGGGAATTTGAAAGCTTTAAAACATTTGACTATCGCTCGTATTCCCATATTCTCCCTGTACCTACAAGAAGATAATAAGATAATTTCTGCAAATGTTATTCTCAACTAACACAAAGAAGATATAGGAATAAGAGTTTGTAAGAATGGTTAGTACAAGAGTAGAGAAAGTCATGTGAGTGCAACACATCAGATTTTTTCCGTTTGCTTTTGTATTTATGTTGCACAATGTTTTACATTTTTGATATATTACTTGCATATTTTACTACTTTATTATTGTGGCTCGGATGTTAGTGTACAAGTCATATTTTTATCCTGGCTTATTTTTCCATGTCTAAGTTAATTTAAGTATGTTTCCAACATTTGTGAACGGAATAGATCAGTTTGTATTGGTCATATAAGTGCATATTTAGCCATATTTTGGCCAAATATACAAATAAAAGCATACTTTTAAGTGACTTATGTGCAATTATTTTCATTCGCTATGTCAAGAAACTTAGCTACATAAAATAATATGTCTCTGAAATATTAAATCCATCACTTGACTTAAAACTGTGGGGATGAAATTGTGTGGTGCACTGAGGAAGCTAAAATTGAGTTATTGAGTACACAGGGTGAAGTAGCTGACAAGGGTAAGGCAAAATTACATCGTGTGCTGGAAAGAAATCCTGTATATACAACGTTGTATAAAATTGGTGATATTCTTTGTTGCAAAGAGGCAGAAGTGAATGAATCTGAACTGGAACTTTCTGCTAATGATTTCCCTTACTTCAAGTTTGTCTCCATTGTATCATGTGACAACTGAAGATCCTTCAAGTTTGGTCATCTGAAACTGCGTGTCGTTATGTAATGCACGGTATGTTAAGTAATGCGGTAGGTATCACGCGCAGGTTTCTCTGCAGCACACGCTCTCCGTGACGTCATGCGCTGTATGTGTAGCTGTATGCCGTGGTCACTGAGGAAGCGTGTGTGGTGCACTGAGGAAGCTAAAATTGAGTTATTGAGTACACAGGGTGAAGTAGCTGACAAGGGTAAGGCAAAATTACATCGTGTGCTTGAAAGAAATCCTGTATATACAACGTTGTATAAAATTGGTGATATTCTTTGTTGCAAAGAGGCAGAAGTGAATGAATCTGAACTGGAACTTTCTGCTAATGATTTCCCTTACTTCAAGTTTGTCTCCATTGTATCATGTGACAACTGAAGATCCTTCAAGTTTGGCCATCTGAAACTGCGTGTCGTTATGTAATGCACGGTATGTTGAGTAATGCGGTAGGTATCACGCGCAGGTTTCTCTGCAGCACACGCTCTCCGTGACGTCATGCGCTGTATGTGTAGCTGTATGCCGTGGTCATCGTTATAGCTGCCTTAACCCTTCCCGAGCGGACGTGTTTTATGGCTCTGAGCGGAAGGCAATTTTGCTAAACTATGAAACTCTATTAAATACAGTTAAAACTATATAAAATGCTCAAATGCACTAAAACACATAGTATACCTTGCTTTTTGTTGAATTGGATCATAATTGTCCTCCAGGAGTGAAGTTTTGTTAATCTGCGTAAAAATGTTACAAAAACGGCGTAAGTAGCATTTCTCCATTTTCTACAGCGTAGTTCGTACATAAGTATTCACAAATAAACCAGCAGTGCTTCAGGAACTAAATTGATATTTAATGCTTCCATTTGTAATAATAACGGTAATGATGATAATAAATTATAAAAGTTTTGATAGAAATGTGCAGTTACACCCAGCTAGGGCAGGGTATCTAAAATGTGTATATGATTTTCATAAATATAGGCCGAAAATTTCTGCTGGAAGCGTATTCTCATCAAAATGAGAAGGAAGTATTGTCCCTGCTGGATATTGTGCACTGTGATACCAGATGTAGGGCCAGGGTCAATTTTACTCAAATCTTCCAGCTAGGAGTACAGCTGTCTGCAGCGTCACTTATGTCACTCTCGCTCTCACTTGCAGTTAGACACGAATTCTCGCATATATCACTCTCATCATCACTGAGCACAAAATTCGATAACTCACTATCACTTTTGTTCAACAATTCTACAATTTCTTGCTCCGTCAACCCTTTCTTTCCCACCATTCTGTCAAAAAACGAAAAGAAAAAAACTCTCACTTACTGGATGCAATCACCGCACTGTTTACTCCTACACTACTGAAAACTACGACAGAAATTATTAAATATGGAAAATCGGTGATGAACTGACCACAAACATCTGAAAGAACATTTCCTGCCATCTATTTGCAGTATATATTAATTATTTGAGCGACAGGAGCCGATCACAATAGCTCTATGTCTCCAAACCCATATATGGGTTTTCGCTTGTCAGGGTCGCCATATATGGGTTTTCGCTTGTCAGGGTCCGGACAGGTTGTCCATATATGGGTTTTCGCTCGCAAAGGGTTAAGTTACAGAGGCAGATTTTCAGTATCAAATAAATCGCTTGCTCAGCTCTAACCACTAGATTTAAATCATTGAAGGTAAAGCAGCAATTGTTTAAAATATTAAATAAAACAACACTTGAAAGGGACAAAAGCCACGATTTATTTGCTGGAAAGTAGCTTGTATATGTCCCATACAACGAAGAAATTTCATCTAGTTTTGATTTTCTTAATCTATATGCCACACAGCCTGCCAACGTTTCTAAAAGTTGCACATTTTGGGAAGTTGTGCTTGTGTTACTGTTTGTTTCTTGTATGTGATCTAGTTGTTCATTAATATGGCTAACACAGGAAAAGAACTCATAACCCTCATACTCTTGCTGGTCTCTCATCTTAATTTCTTTATTTTTCCCCTAATTTTTCTTTTGCCTCTTTATTGTCACTTTCAATTTTGCTGATCATCGTTGTAACTCTAATATCCAGGAGCAATTGAGTCCAAGAAGCTAGGATTTTGTTCTCTGATTCACAGTAGTTGGTAAGGGATGATCATGAAATCTGTCTACTCCTCTGATTTGAGAAAAACAACTCTCAGTTATGTCTTGATTACATTTTGGTAAGTAGCCTTTGTTTAAATTTGTCCATTAGTTATATATAGGGCAAGGAAGTTGGAAAATGTAATCCTAGCATTAAAACGACATGAATAGTGCGAAATTACCCTCTTTCTGGAACCAATGCCAGAAAATGAATAACGTAATTACTAGGGCTCGGATTTTTAGGTAAATAAATATTTTGTTTGCGTCCTAGTATGAACTTAGTTTAATGTTCTGGATATTTACACCGGAGCAAATATTTCAAGTTTTATTGCACGTAAAAATGCATATTTTCTGATTTTTTAAATGTAAATAAATATTATCGGATATTCACATAAATTACACTAAAATCGTTTAAAGGAAACATTTTAAATATAATTTTCAGACTCAGGAGTCTCCATCTAGGGGATATGTGAATAGCGACCACAAGGTACCCAAACTGAGCAGAACATTACTTCCACTTACTGGTGTTTTGCTCCTCACTGTAACTTTTCTATCTGACCTTACCTTGGTCATCTCTTGTTCTCTTCCGACCCCGATGCTATTAGGGTTCCCGAGGGCTAGGGAGTCTTTATTTTTCCAACCTCTCCATTTCTCTAATTTCTCTATAAAATCTTAACCCCTAACATGCTGACCTGTCATGGCATGTAATACGTCCTCTGATTGGTAATCAGAGGATATGGTCGGTGAATTTATATTGATAATTCTCCCGGTCAGGTCGGTGAGACCCGTAAACCAACGACAGGTGTGGTCCCAGGGTTGCCAACTCGTACGATAATTATGGGGGCATACGATATTTTTAATGTTTGTACGATGGTTGTCAACCCGTACGATAATTATGGGGGTGTACGATAATTTGAATGTATGATAGTTCGATATCGGCGAAATATCATTTTCACTGGTTTGTCACTCCAGCGAAGTGAAACTAATTACAAATAACACCACTTTTGTCCTCATTGTCTGTCTCCACCCCATAGCTAGTAAGCCTGCTACCCTTTATCCTCTTATTGCCAGTGTGCCCAGGTCTGATAATCTCAATGAAGAAGGAAGGCACTGTTCAGAAAATTGACGATCAATGTAGAAAACTCAGAATACGTGCTATTCCGTGTGAAATAAAGAACATGCCTGAACCTGACAGTTTCTGGAGTGCTGTTAAACATATGTCACCTTGGTGGAAATACTGATTTCAAAGAACTAGCGGCCTTTGCATTATCAGTGGTTTCCTTGCCCTACAGAAACACTTCTTGTGAAAGAGTTTTTTTCAAAACTGGGTTTAATAAAAACCAAAGTTAGAAACAGATTGGCACTAGATACGGTAAATGAACTCATTTTTCCGTCTCAACTTATGAAAGAACGTGGTAGATCTTAAAATTTGCAAGTCACTGAGAAGATGTTAAGGTTTATCTCAACAACAAATTTATGCAACGCTGCAACGGTTGAGGAAGCTGAACTTTCAGATGAATAGTGCGAGAAACATAAGTGCTAAAGTTGTAATATTTGTTGAGGTCATCAATCTTGTAAGTGGATATAATAAACATCATTACTCTTAGATTTTCATAAGTATTATACTGATATTTTTATTGTTGTAGCGTTCGCATTATGATGTACGATAATTTTTCTTTTAAAAGTTGGCAACCCTGGCGAGCTATACTGTCATTTCAATCAGAGCAAGCGCTAGCCAGCTACACCAGCTGACGTCACTAGCACGGACGGGAGCCTACTGCACATCTAGCTAGTGATATCTACCGTATTACTCAACACGCCGTAATCTAGTGCAACTCTTCTGAAAATGAAGTTTAAGAAAGGTACGAGTTATTCCATCTGTAACTACTAAAAGTAAATGCATTTTTTCGCTTTTTGTTTTCACTTCTAGGTAATATTTTCAGAATCTTAGGTAATATTTTAGTAACTTTCAGAGCATAAATGACGCATATTTCAGGTGTTTTATGCCATAAAAATCCAAGGCTTATTTATTATGCATATAAATCCGAGTTTTTCATTACAGATTAGCTTTTTCATTGGACAGCCTTGATAGTATCAGCTTGAAAGATAACGTGGTAGGTGCATGATAAGAAACTATCATTTCCACTTATCTCTGTATTCCTCAAGTTGTTAAGGGGAATTACCTTGCAACAGAACGAACGTGCCATTTTCCACAGAACTACTTGCATTGGCACCGGAACGTGCCTAATATTACTCGCAGTTGGTCGGGTATAATGACATGACCAGTTCCAACAGCAGGCCTTGAGACCCACTCAGGTGAAACAATTATATATATATCTACCTGTTTATTACGTCACTTCTCCAGTTTTTATGTCCCAAAGGCGATAAGCGAGTTAGAACAATTCATTCTTGGAAGTGTTTGGTCGCGCGTGTGTATTTTTATCTTTCAATGCCACTTACGCTAAGCACGTGCTCAATTCGCAACAAGTGTGTGTGTCAGAGAGAAAGAAAGAGATAAAGAAAGAAAGTGAGAAAGAAATAAGGATAGAGAAAGAGAAAGAAAGAAAGAAAGAAAGAGAGAAAGAAAGAGAAAGAGAGAGAGAAAGGAAAGAAAGAGAGAAATAAAGAGAAAGAAACAGAGAAAGAGAGAAAGAAAGAGATAAAGAAAGAGAGAAAGTGAGAAAGAAACAAGGAGAGAGAAAAAGAAAGAAAAAAGAAAGAGAAAGAGAAAGAGAAAGAGAGAAAGAAAAAAGAAAGAAAGAGAGAAAGAAGGAAAGAAAGAGAAATAAATAAGGAAGGAAGGAAGGAAGGAAGGAAAGCAAGTAAGCAAGCAAGCAAGCAAGCAAGCAAGAAAGAAAGAAAGAAAGAAAGAAAGAACGAAAGAGAGAGAGAAAGAAAATGAGAAAGAAAGTCAGAAAGAAACAAGGAGAGAGAAAGAGAAAGAAAGAAAGAAAGAGAGAAATAAAGAGAAAGAAACAGAGAAAGAGAGAAAGAAAGAGATAAAGAAAGAGAGAAAGTGAGAAAGAAACAAGGAGAGAGAAAAAGAAAGAAAAAAGAAAGAGAAAGAGAGAAAGAAAAAAGAAAGAAAGAGAGAAAGAAGGAAAGAAAGAGAAATAAATAAGGAAGGAAGGAAAGCAAGCAAGCAAGAAAGAAAGAAAGAAAGAAAGAAAGAAAGAAAGAAAGAAAGAACGAAAGAAAGAGAGAGAGAAAGAAAATGAGAAAGAAAGTCAGAAAGAAACAAGGAGAGAAAGAGAAAGAAAGAAAGAAAGAGAAAGAGAGAAAGAAAAAAGAAAGAGAGAAAGAAGGAAAGAAAGAGAGAAAGAAAAAGAGACAGAGAAATAAAGAGAAAGAAACAGAGAAAGAGAGGAAGAAAGAAAGAGATAAAGAAAGTGAGAAAGAGAGAAAGAAAGAAAGTGAGAAAGAAATAAGGGGAGAGAAACAGAAAGAAAAAGAGAAAGAAGAAAGAAAGAGAGAAAGAAGGAAAGAAAGAAAATGAAAGAGAAATAAAGAGAAAGAGAGAGAAACAGAAAGAAAGAAAGAAAGAGAGAAAGAAATAAGAAAGAAAGAAAGAAGGAAAGGAGGAAAGAAAAGAAAGAAAGCAAGAAAGAAAGATTTGTGTGGTGAACTAATTGGACTCAGCCTTGCAGTTAAGAACCCTCCCAATCCCTGATCTGCCTAGAGAGGACAATGAACGACCCATCCACCAAGCAGCCCTCTACTGTCCAAGGGAACTACTTTCCTTTAAGAGAACACTGAAGTGATATTTTAGCCTTTTTGGTCAAAATAATCGATTTTTGGATTTTTATTGCAAAAAATGAACCATACCTTAATATCTGCGAAGTTTTAATCCCCTAGGGAGGAGGGGGGGGGGGTGGATCACATTTTTTGGATGCCATTTTAAAAGTGGTGCGTCTCTGCCTTCCATTTCAACTTCAAAATCTATCTTCTCCCTCAAAAATCTAGCTAGAGATCTAACGTTTTTTTGCAATATAGTTCAGAATATGGGTACTAAAATGTCCGTTTGGAGTTTTTATATTGGTTATAATTTTTTAAAATAATACGCTGTTTTATGACATTTTTACACTGCGGTATTTAAAAAATGTTTAAGAAAAACTATTCATTATATGAAAATTTCCTTCCTTTAATTTGTTACAAAGGTAATAAGAGATAAAATTAAAAAAATAGGCTTTGTAATTCAACACCTGTTGGAGGAGATAGATTCTGATTATACCTACCCAATAAAATCGATATAAATTAATATATTACGAATGTGATTAGATATTGGAATGACATTTGGTATATGCATTTCTTTAGTTGCTTTGCCTGTGCAAACAATGAAGCCTCTAAATTCAATACTTTAGAAAATTACCTTTTTCACTTCGGAGTACCCTTAAGCAGACATTCGTACCATTTGTCTGGCACCGCCACACGCCACGAAATCTAGAAACAAATGATGGAAAGGAAAATAGTGGCGGATGAAAAACCATCAGAGCACTCGTCTACCTCCCAGAGAAAAAAGCACGGGAAAAAATACCCAGATTGCAGTCGGCGGTCGATGGGAAGCGAACCCGGACCTCCCGAATGCGAGTCTCACACTCAATAGGCGCAATAGTTATCTAAATGCTTTAAACATATTTTACTCAAACGTAGCATTAAAACGGGTTATTATGACGGCATAAATCGTGCGAAATTACCTTATTTCTGTCACCAGTGGCAGAAAATGAATGACGTAATTAACATGGCAAAGCGACAGCAATGACGTCATCACCACCACAACATAATTTTCTGCAATAAGAAAACCTGAAATTGTCTCTCGCAGGCTAATGCATTTTTCGTTTCTCCGTCCACAAAACTTTACATAATCTTTTTCGTACACATCTTCTGGTTTCTCTGGAATTAATGAACACAGCACTTATAGCTTCGTTCAAAATGTCAAACGGAATACAACCCATATTTTCAATAGTTTTATCATTACTAAAGCTCGGATTTCTGTCTGGGATCGGACCAGGGCCGCTTTGGTGAGATGCGAATGGTCTAACCGCTCGGTCACGGCGCGGCCACACTTTCAAGGATAAGCAGAAAGATTATTATTTGTAAGGCACACTTAGATGAGCAGTTTTAATTACGCTTGTGCTTATTTCGTAGGAACACGTTCTTGTTTACTTATTTTACCAATTTTAAATTACAACAGAATATTTTACACAAAACTGTAGATTTAAAATACATATTTCACAGTTATCCGTGATTTAACAGTGATTCACTATTTTGTCGGTTAGGTTCGTGAGAATGAAATGCTATGGTATAGACAGGTGTTGAAATAACACTGCAAGGAGAAAATACTTGCTGTGATTGGGTAGACAGTCAACTGTCAGTCGGTTATTGCTCGAAATATCACAATGATATCATGGACAAAGGAGGGTGATTCCTCGAGGTCCAAGCAGCATATTGGGCAAGAAATATTTCTCCAAAATACCTGATATTTTAAAGCAGTTGGAAGCTTGAAATAATTCCTTGGAACATTCACTTTCCCAGATTGACGCAATTTCAGTGACACTGTCGTCATAACACACAAGGTTGCAAGAATTGCGCTTGACAAACTGAATCAGGTGATACAGAAAAATTCCGCTTACAAAATACTGTGTCAAGTTTCTAAAAAGCTTTCTGGCGAGGAAACATATTCAGCACTAATTCGCCGAAGAACTGTAGTGCTTTTCTCATGCAACGTCGAAAGAACATTTTCATTATACAAATCATTTTCCACTGATAGACGCTTGCTTATTTTGCTATTTTATTGTGCTTAGAAATCCGGGCTTTAATCATTGCCTTCCATTTTCCTCTGTAAGTGTTGAAACAAATGAAACATCGGCTTAGCAACCATATTACGTCATGCATCTGTGATCTCTGAGGCATAATTTTACATTTAGCAAATTTATTAATTGTTTTTACTCGTGTCACAGTCAGTCAGATTATATCTATATTAGTTACATAAATAACTACTTAAAATTTACTGCATCTGCAACTTTGTGCTGTAAATTCTGCACCATAACAGGAAAAATAGAACAAAACAAGAAAGAGAGCTGTGTGTTACTTTCTCTACCATTCTTCAGTAAACTATTCTTAAAAACACTTATTCTTCTATCCACTTCATGTTAATCGAGATAAATATTTGTAGAAATGGTTTTATTACATATTTGTTGTTGTTGTAGTGTTTAACGCCCGCTTTTACTACTACGGCACCGCAGGCGATGACACTGATGATACATGAAGATGGAGCACCGGTGGAATGAGATGGCGGGGGAAACCGGAGTACCCGGAGAAAACCCGCCCTGACGCCGCTTCGTCCACCACGAATACCACATGCGGGTCCCTGGGATCGAACCCGGGCCGCCTAGGTGGTAGGCGAGCGCGCTAACCGCTCGGCCACGGCGCCGCCTATTACATATTTCCCTATAGTACAATGAGAGTAGGGGAATACAGCAGATTTGTGATAGTAAAATACTTTATGAACTGGTCGCTATGTGATGGCTTTGAAATTCGCATTTCTTTGTATGTCCAGGACATAAAACATGAATAACGACTTCCCATTTAGAAAAGTACAAGTATTGGAAAATGGAAACCAATAACAACGAATATCTCGAAAATGGTTAACTTCGTAAATTGTATACTTTAACGAGATCTAGTTTTTATCTGTAGTGACATTTTCTCGTGGTAGAAGAGAAACCACCCCAGCATTTACCTTGCCAACCAGGCAAAAGCCACCAAAAACCCATGGTAAGAATGGTAAGCTCCAGGAATCGAACCCAGCATATTCTCCCACATTACCGTTGAAGCTAAGAACCATGAATTGTTATATTAACCCATACCCATTTGTAATTACATTCTAACCGGGGAGCGATGTTATTGAAGTCTCGCTGTTGTGGTATGGGGTGGTTGTTACACGATAACTATGATACCATTCCACACTGCAATAGAACTGCTTGCATACTGTTTAACAGCCTATTATACTTATATGGCTGTATATTATTTCAAGGTTATGAAACTAAAATTTAAGATTCAGCAGGTCCTTTCCTTACGCGCTGCTGAATCTAGAAACCCTTCGGTCATTTACTTGTACCCCGCCCCCCTCCCCACCCTTTAAAGCCAACAATAGTTTCCTTTTGAGTTGTATGGGTAGTGAATATTCATCACGAAGGCGAAGGAACATGAAGTGTTAATATTAATGTGCAGCCTATCAGAGTTCGGTATCCAAAGCGACCAGCCGTCGCCGGCGATAGTCATCTGTTAAATACTAATAGTGTGTAGCAGAGTTTGTTAGTGCGGTCACGTGCAAATGATTTGCCTTTTCTTATGCGTCGCACTCTGTGTTACCACTGGTGCCATCTGGTGTGTAGGGATGTGAACTTGTGGGAATTCATCTGTCTTGAATTTCACCGCCATATGGCGGCCACCATGTAGCGACAGTCGCGGAATGCGGTTGCTGTGATAACAACTGAGCGACATAAAAACAAAAGAGGATCGCGGTGATCCCATTACGTCACGCTTCGCATTCTTAACGTGCCTTTGTGTACAGCAAGGTCGATCGAACAGGGCACCTACCCACACGTTTTTCCCACCATATTACAATACCTGTGTGTTTGAAACTTAGTGTTCAGTGAAAAATTGAAGTGAAACACACAAAAGAAGGTCCTCTGGACATTATCGTTTCAAAACTAGTCTTTATATATTATCTACGTCTGTATTAATTGAATCAGATGTGTTGCACTCACATGGCTTTCTCCACTTTTGCACAAACTATTCTTACAAACACTTACTCCCCGATGTACTTCAGGTTGATCAAGATAAACATTTGCAGGTATCTTATTGCTTATTTCCTTGTAAGTGCAAGGGGAATACAGTAAGCTTTGAGCGCTAATCAAATGTTTTAGAGCTTTCAGATTCCGTTCTCTTTGCACGGTTAACTCATAAAAAAATGAATAACGATGTTCCATTGGACAGAAGTTCTCCAAAACTCACACAAACAACAATGAATATCTCCGAAATGGTTCACTCTACAAAAAATTTATTTGGACATAAATTGTGTGTTATAGCAACATCTACATTTTTTGTATAGTAAGGTTTGGTCTATCTCTTAGGGTTTAACAGTTATGCAAAAGTCGTCAAGAGTAGATAGGACTACATAAGCTATAGCCAGAAAATTCAAAATATACATTTCATTTGCCATAAAAATATCTTAAACATATGACATTTTAATCAAAATTTCCAGGTAAAAGGTAGTTTAGGATGGAGCATCCTTGAAAGATATTAAACTTAAATACCAACTTAGATTTTTAACCGACTTTTCGCTTTTGAGTTATGCTGTCCACAGACACACACAAACACACATGTACGCACATACACACACAGAGACCTTTTTCTAAAAACGCTTTTTTGGGGGATTCAGGGGGCTTCAAAACTTATTCCCGGTGAAATCTCGACATCGAAATTTTGGGTTGAATACAATAGTTTCCCTATTTACTATACGTAGTAGAGAAAGTAAAAATGGTTATCTCGTTAAAAAGCACTTTTTGTTGAGATATGCCTTGTGATTGGCTTGAATTTCCAATACTTTTGTCAAATGGCAAGTCATTCTTGTTTTTAATATCCCAGATATGCAAAGGGAATGAATTTGAAAGTAATCACATAGCGGACAGTTCTGTAAAGATGTCACTATCACTGTATTCTCCTATTCCCCTTGTACCTACAAGGAAAGATTAATAAAACCATTTCTACAACGTGTATCTCTATTAACATGGAGTAGATGGAAGAATAAGGGTTTGTACAAGAGAGAGGTAGAAAAGTGATGCGAGTGAAACAGTTCAGATTTTAGGGGTCGCTGCGCTGCGGCAGAAACAGTGAGATGACAAAAGACAATCCAGCAGAGCATACAAACAGATGAACAAACAAGAAAGTCGTCCTTGTACTCAAATAGAAGAACGCTAACAAGGTGTACATGTGTTTGCCCTCAGCAGCTGCATCTTTTCCGATTAGGACGGTCCGGTCCGGTCCGTAACAACAAAGAGAGACCCATCTTTTTGTTTGGCTCCGTTACCTATACCTCGCCTTACATTCCACCTTTGGGGATGCAGTGGCTGCCTTACCTGCCTGCTTCACTGACTAGCATTCTTACTAATCGATCCTGAACCTCCGTTTTTGGGCATGGAGAAGCATTTCCAGGAAATGCCCACAATTCTCCACATCGGACAAGGTCGCCTAGGTTACGCTTCGTCACAGCGGCTGTGTTATATCATCGTGCAAGGTCATGGTGCGAGACTTCAAAGAAACCTCCCATTTTATGTATTACCACCTGTCGCAAACTCTACAGCGTGATACCGGAATTATTCATTTGTAAGAGTAATCATTTTATAAAAAAATTATAGTGAGACTGATATGTAACAGCAGTAAATAATTTCCATATATTAAAATCAATGCATAATGTAGCATTCAGTAGCAATTGTATCAGAGGATAAGAGGCAATTAAGCAGCAATTTAAAATTCCGAAAAGAAATATTCTTAAAATTTAGAAAGTTAAAGAATAGAAGTTGTGTTTCAGGTGCGAAAGATTTGGTAACGTATGATTTAGGAACTTTGCTGTAGTGCTCATGAAATAGTAGAATTCATATTGATGAAAGAGTGTATATTTCTAAAATTCGTGTCTATTGTTTCGTGTCTTACAGTCTTACTATCTGTCATATTA
Organism: Tenodera sinensis; assembly: GCA_030765045.1. Taxonomy (NCBI): domain Eukaryota; kingdom Metazoa; phylum Arthropoda; class Insecta; order Mantodea; family Mantidae; genus Tenodera; species Tenodera sinensis. The sequence goes on along the minus strand of CM060964.1, from coordinate 366,280,379 downwards.
CACAAGTGTTTTACTCTGATCAACTATACAGTCCTTCGTGTCTAAAGCAGAGGTTCTCAACAGGCGAGCACACGCTTGCTTCCCCTATAGGTGTTATTTTCCCCCCTATAGGTGTTATTTTCCCCCCTCCACTGACCAAGGCAAGCAGAGTCAGATCTGCTAATCAGAGGCGGATGGCGCGGATAGTAGTACATACAATTGGGAGGACGAATATTTTTGTTTTCGAGATGAAGACGATAAAGTTAAGTGCTTGATTTGTAAGATTGGTAGTTGTAGATGTGTCCATTTCCCTTGCCTATTCCGTGTTCACCATAAACGTCATTCTCCTGGAAAAATACAAGGAACTTTTGAAGCAATTCTACGACACATTCTCTTCACAATTTGAAGACTTAAATACATATGAAACCAAAATATAATTATTTTGCACTTTTGAAGTTTCCATGTAGTGAGGCTTCACAATGCTACTTGCATTGCAGAATTCCACGACCGTAAAATGTTGTGAGAAAGAAGGTTGGGAATTATTTAGGTCTCTGCCCTGCTGATGTGAGTATCCGAGATTACGTTTGTTTGCATCTAGTTTAATGGCAGTCTTTGGCTCCACTTATATCTGCGAACAAAGATTTTAAAAAATGAACTGCATTAAAAGTGAGCATCGCAGCAAGATAAGTGACAATCTAAAGGCCACGCTCCGGTTATTATACATTTGCCGCTTCTCGTTATTGCAAAATAGAAGTATCAGAAAGTCTGCATGGAAAGTTGCTTCATCAGAGAAGCACACTTAATCCAGGAGAACATCTCTTCAAAACGTCTTTCGTTTGTTTCTGTCCTGGGCATGGTTTCACGAGCGTTAAGACCGTAGACCGAGGAATTGACTTCTCAGAACGTCTTGCGAATATTTCCCACAGTTTTCGCATGCTTTTCACGTGTAAACAAAGACTATCAGTTTCATAATGCTTACAAAAATGTCCTCATATGACAAATGTTTCTTTATTTGATCTGATACAACTCAAGTTATAAACCTTAGTAATGTTAAACGTTTAGGCCAGACACACAGTGTGTTACCGCTGTTCTTTGTAGAAAACACTGTTTCAAATGAGGATTTATTTTCTATATTATAATTGACAAATAACTCATTTAGTACAGTTTTAGACTTAAGTAGAAATAGATCTGGTCGGCAAATTAAATTTATGTACCTACGCAGTCAAAATTATTTTATTAATAATAAAGAATAATCATAGTTTACCTAGGCATTCGCCTAGCGACCCGGGGAAACTCCCAAAAACCGATGGGTCAGGAAGTTCGCACACGGGAACGGAACCCACGACCTCCCGAATGAGAGTCTCACAAATCACCGTGGAGGCATCTCGCTCGGCCTACTTAGTGTAAGTAAATTTCTTTGTTTTACCAAGGAATCTCAAAACGTGTTTCAGGTAAAATTTCAGTATTGAATTTTTGGATGTAATACAATACCTCCTCTACTTACTGTAACTACGTAGTAAAGAAAGTAAAAACTTTTTTTTTAATCAAGGAGCCTCAAAACATGTATTTCCGGTGAAACCCCTAACTGCCGTAACTACGACATAAATAATTGCTTTGCCTCGACCACCAATTTTCCTGGGTAATGACCTCTTGTTCACTGGCAGAATAATTGTAACTCACGTGTCTTACATTACGGCCTCTCTCCCTATCATTTCTTTATAAAATTATTAATAATTTTGGTATCATTCAGTAGTGCGCTGCTTGCATTGGGTGAACACCTTGTTTAGGTGTAATCATGCCAAAAGTACTACGAGGCCTATTGACCTTGGTTGTCGAGCGCTGTGATCGCTTCTTATCTTGTTAACTAACTGACCCCTAGCGCAACAGCCCATGAAGGGCCAAGGCTTACCGCCCGGCCGCTGCGCCCCCCGCCTCTGCCCACTATAGGCGTCATGAGTGGGGTGAAGTACTGGAGGGTGGGACGTGTCAGTTATGTGGCCTTCTTTATTCAAGTAGCTTCTCAATTGGCCTCTCCGGGACCTAACGAGGCTGAGTGCACCCCGTGCCAGACCACCCAGTGGAGATATGATTGCATCTGAACAGAGGGTACGTACACTGTCTCGCCGTGTATGTGCGATAAGCTCACGTAAACATCTCGGCAGTTGCACATTCCTTCCGATACGCCTCATGGCTTTGCCAAGTACTAAAAGTGCCTTGCCTGTGGTTTGACGGTTTATCCTTAAAACATTTGTACGTAGGATGCACTTGCACAAAAGCCTTGTGTTTCCATGGAGACATTTAAAAATACTATTTAACACACTTAAACAAACAATTAATTAAAACTCTTGGGATACTATAAGGAATAAAAAATAAACTACATAAATAAAAACATAACACTGTGCAAAAGGCCTGTTGTACAACCACGAATACCAAAGGAAGAAGAACGAGTAGAGAAAACTGTGTGAATGTAATACGTTGCATTTTAATTTGGATAATATAGAAAAGTGCATGGATTGTTTGTAGAAGAGTAGGAAGAAATACACGTGAATGTGTTGCGTAAAGGAAAGTGAGTAGAGAAAACCGTGTGTATGTAATACCTTGCATTTCTATTTCGACAGTATAGAGAAATTTATAAATTGTTTGTAGGAAACTGAGAAGAGAAACACGTGTGAATGTGTTACGTGAAAGAAAGGGAGTTAAGAAAACCATGTGAATGCAATAGGCTGCATTTGTATTTCAATCACATAGAAAATTGTATGGATTGTATGCAGAAGAGCGAGTAGAGAAGAACATGTGAATGTGTTACATAAAAGCAGAGTAGAGAAAACAGTGTGCATGTAATACGATGCATTTCTATTTCAAACATATAGAAAATTAAATGTATTGTTTCCAGAAGTGGGAGCAGAGAAAGAAATGTAGTTGTTTTGTAAAAGAAAAATCTGCTGTGTTGCACTCACATGACTTTCTCTACTCTCGTACTAACCATTCTTACAAACTGTAATTCCTATATCTTCTTCGTGTTGGATAAACATTTGCAGAAATTATCTTATTGTTTATTTCCTTGTAGGTACAAGGGGAATATGGGAATACAGGAGATTTTGAGCGATAGTCATATTTTTTATAGCTTTGAGGTTCCGTTCTCTTTGTGTGGTTAACATACAACAAATGAATAACGACGTTAGATTTGACAGAAGTATAAGTTCTCCAAAACTCACAGAAATAAAAAGACGTATCTCCGAAATGGTTCACTCTACAAAAAAAAAAAAAATTGTTTAGAGCGAAACTGTTTATTTTAGCAGGATCTACATTTTCTGTATAGTAAGATTTGGTGTATTTCTTATGGTTTACCAGTTATCCAAAAGTTACCCAGAGTAAACACGACTACAGGGGCTATAGCCAGAAAATTCGAGATATACATTTCATTTGTCATAAAAATATCTCAAAGATAAAGCATTTTAATAAAAAATCGTTAGCCATTTTCAAGAAAATCCAAATTTTCGAAACATTTTCCATGTGAAGGGTACTTTAGGATGAAGCAATTTTCTTCAAAATCTTCGTGTCGCATCCTTGAAAGACATTAAACTTCAATACTAACTTTGGTTTTTAACCGACTTTTCGTTTTTGAGTTATGCTGTCCACAGACACACAGGGACCTTTTTCTAAATTTTTTGGGGGGGATTTAGGGGGCCTCGAAACATATCTTTCTGGTGAAATACAATACTTCCTCTACTTTACTATACGTAGTAGAGAAAGTAAAAATGAGTGGAGAAAACCGTGTGAATGTAATACGCTATATTTCTGTGTCAGTCATAGAAAATTGTATGAATTGCACATTCAAAGGCAAGTGAATTTGTTACGTAAAAGAAAAACGAGTATAGAAAATCACGTGAATGTTATACGTTGCATTGTGAAATGGATAGCTTAAAAACCTCCAAGAACAACGTTTATATTTGCCAATTTTAATCACATTTGTTTGTGTGTGTGTGTGTGTGTGTGTGTGTGTGTGTGTGTGTGTGTGTGTGTGTGTGTGTGTGTGTGCATATTATGGAAGTTATGTATGCATTTATGCACTGAAATCAAAGCTGTTCCAATTCATTAAACGTTCCTTACCTCTATGGCCCCACGTTCAAATTCCTCCAGTAGGTATTTCCTATGGTTTCGCAACCAACTCTACAAAGGGGAATTCCCTTACAAATGCAATATATCTAACGTGAACGTCACTTCACAGAACATAATTTCCCATTATCTGTGCCGTATGGAAAGTGGAAAGACCCTTATCAATGCACCTGCCTTGCACGAGTGCTTCGACCTTGCGAAACTTGTTGCGCAATAAGAATTCACTGATCCTGCAGAAACATGCTAGTTTTGTACCTAACCAGACACAACATTTATTGGCGCGTGGCTGGAGGAGCTGTTAAACACAACATCCAATCATAGACTTGTCACACCTTGCGGTGTTGTATAGATAAGAGATCCCGCAGAAAAGCCGCTGATATAAAAGTCATTTGCGTCCACAAAATTTATTTTACAACAGAAAATAGAATAGAAATGCTGAACTACCAGCTGCCATTAAATTTTATATCTGCCATAGTTAACATTTTTACTTTTCCTATTTTATGCAGTAAGTAGGCGAAGTATTGTGTATCACCCAAAACTTCAATATTGAAATTTTAGAGGAAGTCTTGTATTCCACCAAAAAATTCGATGTCGAGATTTCACCGGAAATATATGTTTTGAGGTTCCCTGAATCCAAAAAAATATTTTTAGAAAAAGGTCCGTGTGTGTGTGTGTGTGTGTGTGTGTGTGTGTGTGTGTGTGTGTGTGTGTGTGTGTGTGTGTGTGTGTGTGTGTGTGAACAACATAACTAAAAAACGAAAAGTCGGTTAAAAACCAAAGTTGGTATTTAGGTTTAATGTCTTTCAAGGATGTGACACCAAGATTTTGAAGAAAATAGCCCCACCCCAAACTACCCTTTACATGGAAAATTTTTCGAAAATTTTTATTTTCTTGAAAATGGCTCTAACGATTTTGATTAAAATGACATCTTTAAGATATTTTTATGACAAATGAAGTATAAATTTTGAATTTTCCGGCTATAGTATGTTTTCCTCTTTAATCTGGATGAGCTTTGAATAAAAGCTAAAAACACAATTCATCTCCAAATAAATGTTTGTAGAGTGAACCATTTCGGAGATATTCCTTGTTATTTCTGTGAATTTTCGAAAACTCTAAACTCTGTCGTCTAATAGAACATCGTTTTTCCGTGCAAAGAGAACGGAATTTGAAAGCTTTAAAAGATTTGACTATTGCTCAAAGTGTACTGTATTCCCATATTCCCCTTGTACCTACAAGGAAATAAGCAATAAGATAATTTGTACAAATGTTTATTTCAACTAACACAAAGAAGATATAAGAATAAGTTAGGTTAGTACAAGAATGGTTAGTACAAGAATAGAGAAAGTCATGTGAGTGTAACATCAGATTTTTCATCCTGGCTATGCAAAGAGAATGTAATGTCAAGCCGACACATAGCGACTACCTCTTAAAACATTTGACTATCGCTTAAGTCTACTGTATTCTCCTATTCTCATTGTATCCACAAGAAATTCTATACTGATATAAAGAGGGAAAATTTGTTTCTGTGTGTAGGGTAATGTCAAAAAATCTGATGTGTTGCACTCACATGACTTTCTCTACTCTTGTACTAATCATTCTTACAAACTCTTATTCCTATATCTTCTTCGTGTTAAGATAAACATTTGTATAACTTATCTTATTGCTTATTTCCTTTTAGGTACAAGGGGAATATTAGAATACAGTAGGCTTTGTGCGATAGTCAAATGTTTTAAAGCTTTAGGATTCTGTTGCCTTTGCCCACTTAACATATAAAAAAATGAACAACGATGATCCTTTTCACGAAAGTTCTAAGTTTTCCGAAACTCACACACATAACAAGGAATATTTCCGAAATGGTTCACCCTACAAAAAAATTTATTAGGATATAAATTGTGTATTTTAGCAAGATCTACATTTTTTGTATAATATGATTTTGTCTATCTCTAACGGTTTACCAGTTATGCAAAAGTCGTCCAGAGTAAATACGACTACATGGGCTATAGCCAGAAAATTCAAGATATACATTTCATTTGTCATCAAAATATCTCAAACATATGACATTTTAATCAAAATCGTTAGAGCCACTTTCAAGAAAATCAAAATTTTCGAAAAATGTTCCATGTAAATGGTAGTTTAGCGTGGGGCTATTTTCTTCAAAATCTTGTTGTCACATCCTTGAAAGACATTAAACTTAAATACCAACTTTGGTTTTTAACCGACTTTTCGTTTTTGAGTTATGCTGTCCTCAGACTGACTCACAGCTACACACACGGAGCTTTTTCTAAAAATGCTTTATTTATTTATTTTTTTTTTTAATTCAGGTGGCCTCAAAACATATATTTCCGGTGAAATCTCGACATCGAATTTTTGGGTGGAATACAATACTTCCCCTACTTACCAGTAGAGAAAGTAAAAACACTCAGCAGATTTTCGTAACACTTTCAACATTGAAAAGATCAATTCGTTGTGACGGACATAGGCTATAAATCAATATGGGACCAAAAAGAAGGTACAAATGTTCAAAGTTTAACCTACTTTAATTATATAAAACAGCGATGTCCAACCTTTGCTACCAAATAATGTAGACCTCTTTAAAACACAGAATTTACATCTAATGCATTTCTTTGTGAAGTGAACCATTTCGGAGATACTCATCGTTGTTTATCTGCATTTTTCAATACTTGAGGGGTTCGTTATTCATTTTTTTATCTCTTAGCCATGCAAAACGAATGGAATTTCAAATTAGCAGTCTGATAATTTCTGGGAATGTTTATCTCGATTAACATGAAGTAGATAGAGGAATAAGCGTTTGTACGAAGAGTAGAGAAAGTCATGTGAGTGCAAGACATCAGATTTTTATTTCAATATTAAACCCTTGAAGATGTGATTATAATTTTACGTCAATGTTATGTCAAAGGACATTGCTTCTTTAACATTTTTGTGTTTTTCTTAAAAATGCTAAATTGCAAATGTACTATAAATGCATGAAAATGTTAAAGGTCTCCAGTCCTAAAAATGGTGTTCTTAGCATCATAATAAACATTTGTTTCCAAAAAAGTGTATAAAACGGGGTCCAGCCTAGCTGCGGTCCTCCTATGGACTGCGGGTCGCCAGTTCTCTCAAACTGCGAAGTTGTGTTTGGAGCCCTAGACATAAAACTACAAGTTTTACGACAGCTGTACAAACGCAAGCAACATTTGGGCGTGTATGTACCTACTCTGATGACGTCATCTCTGTTGGAACCTGTCGCGCTTAAAGGGAAAGAGAAACATCCGGTCGTTTCCTGTTGTCAGTTCGATCCCCGATGCAGCAAGAAGTGAAATAATTTATTACAGCTCGAGTACGCTAAATTAGAGAAAGGTTCAAAGACTAATATTACAAAGAGGTAAAATTTGTTTGTGTGTAGGATAATCTCAAGAATCTGTGTTGCACTCACATGACTTTCTCTACTCTTGTACTAACCATTCTTACAAGCTCTTACTCCTATATCTTCTTCGTGTTAGTTGAGATAAACATTTGCAGAAATTATCTTATTGTTTATTTTCTTGTAGGTACAAGGATAATATGGGAATACAGTAGGCTTTGAGCGATAGTCAAATATTTTAAAGCTTTCGAATTCCGTCCCCTTTTCACGGTTAACATATAAAAAAAGAACAGCGATGTTGCACTTTACGAAAGTTTAAATTTTCCGAAATTGACACAAATAACAAGGAATATCTCCGAAATGGTTCCCTCTACAAAAAAATGTATTCGGACAGAGATTGTGTATTTTAGCAAGATCTACATGTTTTGTATAGTAAGATTTGGTCTATCTCTTACGGTTTACCAGCCATGCGAAAGTCATCCAGAGTAAAAAGGACTACATGGACTATAGCCAGAAAATTCAAGATATGCATTTCATTTGTCATAAAAATATCTCAAACATATGGCATTTTAATCAAAATTGTTAGAGCCATTTTCAAGAAACTCAAAATTTTCGAAAACTGTTATCGTGTAAAGGATAGTTCAGGGTGGAGCGATTTTCTTCAAAATCTTCGTGTCGCATCCTTAAAAGTCCTTAAATACCAACTTTGGTTTTTAACCAACTTTTCGTTTTTGAGTTATGCTGTCCACAGACTGACAGACACACACACACGCGCGCACGGGCCTTTTTTTTTTTTAAACTCAGCGTGGCTCCAACAATTATTTCCGGTGAAATATCGACATCGAATTTTTGGGTGGAATAAAACCCTTCCTCTACTTCACTGAACTAACTAGAGAACGTAAAAACCGCTCAACCGAATTTGATAATTCTTAGATCAATTCGTTCTGACGGACATGAAACTATGGAACACCTAATTTCACTTCAATAATTACTAAAAGATTAACACGTAGGTATTTACAGAGCTCTTGTACTTCAATTCGACCAGAATGGAGTTATAAAAGAATATGCTTGTGAAGATGGCCTTGACTTTTAGCTGACTATTCCACTCATACGTGACTTAGTTGAAATCAGTCATGTGCATAACAATTTCAACCAATGACAGCCTACATTCGCGAAAAATTTATCACGTTTCATTGTCACTTCCTCTGCTTTTCTTATGTTATGATCAGGTTAGAGAAACAGCTGACGTAAGTTGACGCAACACAGCCGCTGTTCAAATGTCAAATATGGCTGTCGCTTCGGTGAAATATGAAAACTGAATTGTCTGATTGGATGAAGACAGTCCTTTGATGAAAGTTTGAACCTAAGGAGGTCCATTAAAAGATCGCTATCAGATTTATAATTAATAAATTTGGGTATGGTTGAACATAAAATAACATTTCATACGCTATACCATCCTTTAATTCGTGAAATAGTCTTAATAAATGAAACTCGAGATAGTCAAATACTCTTAGATAAATTGACAATCACTCGTGGTGTTACTGATGATAATGCCATGGAAAACAAACAATAGTTGGTGTCCTCCACAGAGTATAAACATAAAATCGGGTTGTGTGGGGATTAGTCATAACCTCTTTCATGGTCACTTGACTTCCAGTTGTCCATTGGTTGCTACTACTGGAAGTCGCGTACAACCCAGGACGTAGATTTATTTCTACTATTTTGTCAGCCATTATAGCTATTTGCTCCAAGTCTTTGTTTCTTATGGAGCTGGTAGCTTTTTCCAACCATAGTGTTTCCTGCTAAGGTGTGCATCTTCCTAAGCAGCTGGTTGGGTTTTTGTTCTCCTAAGTCAATCTCTTAATTCGCGCATCCTCCCTTTCTTTTAAACCTACTTAAGAGACGTTCTTTTGCTAAGCTGTATTTATTTGCTTCACCATTTCTTATATATACTAGACATTTTCTACATATTTACCTTCCCGTTGTGATATTAAATAGTTGAATTTGGTATACTCACTTTTTATTTAGTTAATATGAAACTGCGCCTCCACTTGATAAAACCAAATTTCAGGTTTTTCGTTCCACAAAGGCGGTGTTTTTATGCTTTGTTTGTGCGTTTCCAACTTAATTTAGTCCTGTTCCATCACCGCGTGCTTGTTCTTCTCACCAAAATGTAGGGGTTAATTATTTAAAATAGATTTGTTTAGTTTATATTCAAGTTTAATTAATTTCTTTCCAGAGAATAAACTGTGGTTGTTTACTATTTTGCTGTAACCAAGTTAGAACAGATTTTTCGCATCGCAAAAATTATGTTACAGGTGTACCAACAGTTGCATTTTAGTAGCGCAGTTGGTAGAGCACCTGCCTGCTGTGCAAGGGGTCCCGGGTTCGATTCCCGGCAGGGGAGTAGGAATTTTTCTCCAGCCAGGATTATTCCTCATCCTTCCCTGAGTCTGGAAGTATAATGGCGACGCTGAGTGGTTAGACCGCTCGCCTACCACCTAGGCGGGACCCGCATGTGGTATTCGTGGTGGACGAAGCGGCGTCTGGGCGGTTTTTCTCCGGGTTCTTCAGTTTCCCCCACCATTCATTCTACCAATTGCTCCATTATCACCTTTCCAAACATCCATTTCGCCTGCATTTCATATCATCCTCTTCTTCACTCTCATACGTGGTGCTTGGCTGACCACTTGCTTCCAGGTCTTCACTCTGTCTGGTCCAGAGGTTCCTCTGTTCCCCGACAGGCGTCTGACCCTAGCCACTGACTTGTAAGTCCTACATAAGGGGAGGGTAATCAGGGAAAGAAGAAGAATATACATAGATATTACACTTAAATATCAACTTTGGTTTTTAACGGACTTTTTGTTTTTGAGTTAGTTGTTCAGACACACACACACACACACACACACACACACACACACACACACACACACACACACACACACACACACACACACACACACACACACACACACACACACACACATACACACACACAATCCACGCAGCTTTTTCTAAAAATACTTTTTTGGATTCAGTGGGTCTCAAAACATATATTTATGGTGAAATCTTGACATCGAATTTTTGGGTCGAATACAATACTTCCCCTGCTACGTACAGTAAGTAGAGAGAGATAGAGATAGATATAGATAGATAGATAGACAGACAGACAGACAGACAGACAGACAGACAGACAGACAGACAGACAGACAGACAGACAGACAGACAGACAGATAGATAGATAGATAGATAGATAGATAGATAGATAGATAGATAGATAGATAGATAGATAGATAGATAGATAGATACAATATGCCCTCCACCTCAAACTACCTTTACATGGAACATTCTTCAAAATGGTCTGTTTTCTTAAAAATGGCCATAACAATGGCTATGCTGTAAAACAGTTGGAAGCGAGGTTGCACTTCCTTAAAGGGTCAGAATGGGAAAATGCCATCTTCAGCACCTGAGGAGATATCTACGTGACTTTTAGCGCACGCTGTAGCACAAACCATGAAGATAACATCAAAACAGATTGTGTTAGTTAACAAAGTGATATTCAACCTGGGGTACGCGTACCCCCAGGGGTACAAGAAGACTTCTAAGGGGGTACGTAAAACGTAATTTAATCGTCCTTTGTATAGTATTAAGTAAGTTATAAACAATATAATCTATTTTAGATATGGTTATGTATAATTTGAATTAAAGATACCACCAGGGCTAGGCCTAGGGGCACAGGCTGAAGTGGAAAATTGATTTAGGGGTACGCGGAGAAAACAGCTTGTTTACCAGAAAAAGACTATTCACTCTAAAATCCAATACCAACGTTTGATTGGAAATACAAGTTTTGAGACTCCCTGATTAAAAAAGCATTTGAACAAAAAGAGTTGTGTGCGTGCGCATGTGTGTGTGTGTGTGTGTGTGTGTGTGTGTGTGTGTGTGTGTGTGTGTGTGTGTATGTGTGTGTCCGTGAACAACAAAACTAAAAAATCTGACGTGTTGCACTCACACGACTTTCTCTACTCTTGAACTAACCATTCTTACAAACTCTTATTCCTATATCTTCTTTCTTGTTAGTTGAGATAAACATTTGTACAAATTATCTTATTGCTTATTTCCTTGTAGGTACAAGGGGAATGTTGGAATACAGTAGGCTTTGTGCGATAGTCAAATGTTTCAGATTCTGTTGTCTTTGCACACTTAACATATAAAAAAATGAACAGCGATGACCCATTTCACGAAAGTTCTAAGTTTTCCGAAACTCACACACATAAGGAATATCTCCGAAATGGTTCACCCTACAAGAAAATTTATTGAGACATAAATTGTGTATTTTAGCAAGATCTATGAGTTGGTCTATCTCTAACGGTTTACCAGTTATGCAAAATTCATCCAGAGTAAATACGACTACAGGGGCAATAGCCAGAAAATTCAAGATATACATTTCATTTGTCATATAAATATCTCAAACATATGACATTTTAATAAAAATCGTTAGAGCCATTTTCAAGAAAATAAAAATTTTCGAAAAATCTTCCATGTAAAGGGTAGTTTAGGGTGGGGTTATTTTCTTCAAAATCTTCGTGTCACATCCTTGAAAGACATTAAACTTAAATACCAATTTTGGTTTTTAACCGACTTTTCGTTTTTGAGTTATGCTGTCCACAGACTGACAGACACACAGACAGACACACACACGGACTTTTTTCTAAAAATGCTTTTTTTTTTTTTTTTTGGATTCAGGGGGCCTCAAAACATATATTTGCGGTGAAATCTCGACATCGAATTTTTGGGTGGAATACATTACTTCCCCTACTTAGCAGTAGAGAAAGTAAAAATGAAAAGTCGATTAAATATCAAACTTGGTACTAAACTTCAGCATCTTATAGGAAGATTTTCAAGAAGTGCCACAAACCAAGCTACCCTTTTCATGTAACATTTTTCGAACATTTTGATTGTCTCTAAAATGCTTCTAACGATTTTAATTAAAATGTCATTTTTAAAGATATTTTCGGGATAAATAAAATGCTTCTCTTGAATTTTCTGGGAATGAGCTGCCCCCTGTATTCTGAATGAATTTTGCATAACTCTAAACCCTAAGAGATAGAAATAATCTTACCACAAAAAAAATCTCATTAAAGCACAAATTTATGTCAAGTCCTTTTCTTTTTTCTTCTTATTTGTGGAGTTACTCATTTCCGAGATATTTCTTGTTAATGGCTTGAATTTTCCAATATTTATACTTTCTAGGACTTATTTCCGGGCAGTTATGCCGTGGTCTGCTGGAGTTTAAGTATCCAGACGTGTCGTCCACAACTGCGGCGGACATCTTCAGTGGCGCGGTCGTAGTCTCCTCGGAGAAGTTAATGTGTTAATGTTTAAAATGTTTAAGATATTTTCATAATTAATAAAGCGTATATCTTGAACTTTCTGGGAAAAGCCTTCCAAGTCATCCTCTTTGAAGGACATTTTTTATTATCTTCTATAACGTGAGTGGTAAACATTAAGGAATAGACGAAAATACAAAAAAATACAAAAAAAAAAAAAAAAAAAAATGTAAATATCTTTTAAACACACAATTTATTCCAAATATCTTCTTTGTGCCGTAAACCATTTCGAAGATCTATGTCATTAATGGTTTGGATTGTTCAATATATCTGTCATTCTCTTGAAGTTCTTTTAATATTCAATTGTTTCTTGCGATTGCATGAAAAGATAATGTAATTGTAAGACCAGTATATAAAGCCCAGTTGTTAAATATTTGACTATCACTATTCCCTTTGTATCTATAACGAAATATGTAGCTATTTTTGCAAAGTTTACCTCGATTAAAATGAAATAGACAAATAGGCTTGTGTAAGAGTAATTTAAATACTCGCTAAATAAAAGATGAAAGAGAAATTATACTACACTTTACGTATTCTGGCGTTTTTAATTTATTTCCATTTTATTAGCTTTATAACCTTTTGAAAATTGCAATGAATCCTCAACTTTTAGTGTGTGGTGTTGTACAGAAGTGAATTGTTGAATAAAGGTAGCAGTTTTAGGAAACGATGAAAAATGTCATTTATGTTTTGGTATTAGTTAAGGACGTAGGTAACTGGTAAACCAGAGTCAAAAGGAGAGCAACATATCTGCCTCATGACGTCATATAACATTCCATGTGATGCAGATATAACGAGTGCACGTAAGTAGGTCTTTCCTTAAGGAAACAATCAGAAAGCTCAGGTATTGTTATCCATTTTATTAGCTGATAGTGCAATTATTTTTTGAGAGCATATTGATACCGAAATTATATGTTCAGAAAATAAGTACCTAATTAAAAAAGAATTTAAAAAATAATAACTAATAATTTTCGATAAAAAATGAACAGAGAAAACGTTTCCCCCGCCACCAATTCCAGACTTCTCCATCATCACCTTTCCATTAATCTATTTCGCCTACATTTCATACCATCCTCTTCCTCACTTTCATACCTGGTGCTTCCAGGTTCCTGTGCTCCCCGACAGGCGTCTGACACTAGGCACTGGCTTGTAAGTCCTAGGGCACCCCCTGGGGGAGGGTAATCAGGAATTATTGTTGCTTCAAACTGTCTTATCAAAGTGTGACCTACAAAACGCTAATTCCGCTTCAAAATTGTTGCGTCGACGACTGGCGAGAGTTGCTTAAAATGATTCTTCTAACGTGTGGCTGAATATTGCTTTAATATTAACAATTTTCGAGTTTTCTTTTTCAGTTTTTAAAAGTTATGTGACAAATGGTGTTTGTTTGAACTGACTCTAGTACTTACTCAAGTAAAATGAGTTATGTTCTATGTAAAGACCTGTTAAATCCAGGGAGTCTCAAAACGTGAATTTCCAATGAAAGATCGATATCGAACTTTTCGGTGGAATGCAATACTTCCTCTACCTACGTAGAGCCGTGGACCAAAATAATAAAAATCTGATGTGTTGCACTCACATGAATTTCTCTACTCTTGTACTAACCATTCTTACAAACTCTTATTCCTATATCTTCTTCGTATTAGTTAAGATAAACATTTGCACAAATTATCTTATTGCTTATTTCCTTGTAGGTACAAGGGGAATGTTAGAAAACAGTAGGCTTTGTGCGATAGTCAAATGTTTTAAAGCTTTGAGATTCTATTGTCTTTGCACACTTAACATATAAAAAAACGAACAACGATGACCCATTTCACGAAAGTTCTAAGTTTTCCGAAACTCACAGATATAACAAGGAATATCTCCGAAATGGTTCACCCTACAAGAAAATTTATTGAGACATAAATTGTGTATTTTAGCAAGATCTACATTTTTTGTACAGTACGATTTGGTCTATCTCTAACGGTTTACCAGTTATGCAAAAGTCGTCCATAGTAAATACGACTACAGGGGCTATAGCCAGAAAATTCAAGATATACATTTCATTTTTCATAAAAATATCTCAAACATTTGACATTTTAATAAAAATCGTTAGAGCCATTTTCAAGAAAATCAAAATTTTCGAAAAATGTTCCATGTAAAGGGTAGTTTAGGGTGGGGCTATTTTCTTCAAAATCTTCGTGTCGCATCCTTGAAAGACATTAAACTTAAATACCAACTTTGGTTTTTAACCGACTTTTCGTTTTTGAGTTATGTTGTCCAGAGACTGACAGACTGACTGACACAAACACACACACGGACCTTTTTCTAAAAATGCTTTTTTTGGATTCAGGGGGCCTCAAAACATGTATTTCCTGTGAAATCTCGACATCGAATTTTTGGGTGGAATACAATACTTCCCCTACTTACCAGTAGAGAAAGTAAAAATAAAAGAAATAATAATAATAATAATAATAATAATAATAATAATAATAATAATAATAATAATAATAATAATAATAATAATAATAATAATAATAATAATAATAATAATAATAATAATAATAATCATAATCATAATCATAATCATAATCATAATCATAATCATAATCATAATCATAATCATAATCATAATAATAATAATAATAATAATAATAATAATAATAATAATAATAATAATAATAATAATAATAATAATAATAATAATAATAATAATAATAATAATAATAATAATAATAATAATAATAATAATAATAATAATAATAATAATAATAATAATAATAATAATAATAATAATAATAATAATGTGATCCTTGTGTTCCATGTGCCAATCGGAGACCTTGCTGTGCGTTGGAAACAGCTGCGTTTACAATGCACGTGCAGGAACTGTATAATGGTCTTTGACTGTGAACGCAAGGATCACCTTATAAGCTGCTGAAAACGGGGCACGGTACAAGGTTACGTCAGCTGAGGGGTTAAGAGGGCACTGCCTGCGCTCATAACATCCTTGGTTCAAATATTGCATTAGTTGTCATTTTTATATTGTTAATTTTATGACTGGATATGTGGAACATGACCAAAATAACTTCAGCATTTGAAGTTTTAGGCATACATCTAAGTACACAAAAACATAATTCTACTAAAATATTCGTTTTAAATAGCTAAATGAATGAAATCTTATAAAACTAAAACACAAAAATAATAACGGATGAAGCCTCAGCAGCTCAATCTTCGAGACATAGATGAAATTACATTCCTGCAGTAATGTGGACAAGGGCTTCTTGGATTTGTCCCCATAAGTCATCTTTTGTTTTTGGCGCATCTGTATGGAAATTTGAGCGCAGCCCACACATTTTCAACTGGGTTCAAATCTGGTGAACAGGGAGGCCAGTCTATCAATTGGTTATCTTGCCTCTCTAAGAATATATTTGAAACCTTTCGACATGGGTGTACAAGGTGATTATCCTGTACAAATTCTACAATTCCATCAGGATATCTAACCCTCACAGAGGGATACAAAATATTCTCAAGGATTACTGTGAAGTAGTGTATCCTCAGGCTTCCACAACACACCAAGGCCGTCCAACTCCAAAAAGATACAGATATTTCTAATATATAAGCGATCTATCACTTTATATACAGGACACAGCAAGTACCGTACTGTTCGCCGGTTACACCAGTGCCCTGATAACCGATAAAACACAAATGAATTTGTAATTAAATTGAATTATGTTTTGCTAACAAATTATCAGTAGACCTAGATAAAACAAAAGTTTTATCCACTCCAACTGAAATTGGGATTAACGACATGTTACTAAAACAAATAGACATCAAGTTTCTGGGCCTTCAAGTAGACAAATATTTAGATTGGAAAGTTCACAATAAGTATGTTGCCCAAACTCAGCCATTCCTGTTATGCTATCCGAGCAATGGTAAATGTGAGTTCTATAGACTCTTGTGAACTCGCTGAACGCAATCCAATCTAATCTAATCTATGCGAACGTGATGAAATTGTGAAGCCACGTATTTTGCATCGTATCGGAGCTCGTTGGACGGTAGACAATCATCTTTCCCTTAGGTGTAGAAGAAAACGTCACCTCACTGAGAATATAATGTTACTCCATTCGTGGCTGCATTTTCCTCTGCAAACGCGAAGCGAAATAGTCCGTAATCGTCTGTCAGATGTTGCTCTTTAGCTGCCATTCGTGCAAGAAGTCCTGTGGCGCAGAGCTGTTCGAACTGATCCAGGAATTGTGAATCATCATTTCATAAGCAGTTTGGAAAAGGTTCGTCCACTTCGGGAGTGCAGACACATTTTCCTCCTGAACCAGGATGAAGGCGGTCAGTCCCATTCCTGAATAATCTCACCCTATCATCCCAAAAGTAACATTGTCCCAGAATTATCCTGTTTAGAGGTCAGGATAGATATTAGAAAGCAAAAGCTCAATGAACTAAAAGGGCGTGCAAAGTTTGAACTTAACAATATAATCAAACTTCGCAATACATGTAATAAGTTATTATTTATTTATGCCAACAAACTTACTGTTGGTGTTTTTAAACACACAAGCCGTGTGTGGGCAAAGTTTCAGAGGTAGAACTGGAACTTAAAAATTCAATGCCACAACTGGGATTTGAACCACAAACCTTCCGCTTACCGGGTGGCTGCTCTAACCACTGAGCTATTGTGGCAAACTGCCAGAATGGCATTAAATTCTCAAACCAGTACATAAAGTACTTGCAATAGTAAGTCACCATTGGGGTAATTTGTCTCTGATGTGAGACTGCCTTTGTGGTTTACCAGGAGAAATACGAACTGGTTTGAGAATTTAATGCCATTCTGGCAGTTCACAATAGCTCAGTGGTAGAGCAGCCGCCCGGTAAGCGGAAGGTCTGTGGTTCAAATCCCAGTTGTGGCATTGAATTTATAAGTTCCAGTTCTACCTCTCAAACATGTAACAAGTGCTTATTTGAGGAAGAGTTGTGTGTTATGAACCTAACAACTGAAATATCACCAGATTCTAGTAACACCCCAGCAGTACAGAATGTGAACAACCAAAGTCTTGGATCAGAGGAACTGTTCCGGCTATAAGCAACGCAGGAAAGGCGCGACATGGTCAAGTTTCGGCAATCAAATGAAACAATGGACAATAAACACTCACTGCCTTATCAGTAGAGTTCTGGCTGATGTCACTTCTTTTGTCGTTGTAAAGTTATTAATGTCCTTCACCAATGTTAGCAGCAAGATGGACGATTTGAAACAATTTCTTGCGAATATTTAACCTGATTAGACATCGGATTTGTATCCACTAAAATATCACAAATACTGTCAAAACCTAGGATGTGGGCTGATGGCAAAACCGACATAAGGATGCGGACTGCCCCCCCCCCCCGCCCCTCCACGAATTTATTTGCTGAAACCAAATTCGGGTGTATTGCATTTTAATTAACAAATATCTGTCATAGGGCACTATAAATCTTTATATGCTGCTTGAACACGCTAAATATTGCGACTTAGCGGCTATGGTCCAAGGTGATCTGGAGATCGGTGCTGGGCAGTCGGAATGGTAACCAGATAAGTAGCGCGCTCGTTCAGCGTAAATATCGGAAGCCTATCGCCAGGTAACCAAAATCTTATGGAAGTTTTTCCATCTCGAATATTCTAGAAATCCATGGAAATTTCCTACGTCTATATAAACTAGCGCTCACGCGGAGTCAGGGAGTGAGTTAGTGAGTATGTTTCTAAAGCGACGAGAGGCGCAATATCCTCCACTGTGGTGACGCACATTGAGGGATTAGAGCCGTCTTGGGTCGACTCCCCAGAGTGAACTGTCCGGAAGAAGAGGTCACGTCATGCGTACTTCGTTAAGCCGTAGCGGCTTAAGAAGTGAAGAAAGTGAAGTAAATTTGAAAACGTGAAAAGACAGTTAAAAAACAGACTAGACGAAGCCAACAATAACCATATTGGTACATTTTCAGAAGCCATTATTATCACGCCAGGCCGGAACAATATTGTGATGCCGGGCTTGGCGCACAACAAAAGACGAACCGGGCTAAGCTACTTCACGCAACATACTAGGGCGGTGAGAAAACAAAGGCACAAGGTCAAGCAACCTCACACCACTCACGCGAGCGAACACGTGACTAACAACAACCGAAGCCTACACAAAAGGGGTTTTCTCCGATGCCTTCGAGAGAAGATCTGGTTACGTCACTGTCGGCATGTTTGAAGGAGTTCACGAAAGCTCCGTGGGACATCATCTCCACTATATAAGGAGGCCAGGAAACAGCAGTGAGTGAATTTTTACGGTTACAGACATGAGTCGGTCAGTGTGTCAGTATGTATGAGACAGCTGTGCGTGTGTGTCATCCTAAAGAAGATTCAGCGAGCGTCGTGTGGTTGTAACGTCGTAGTGAAGAAAGATACTGAAAGGACTGAGCAAGGTTACGAGAACTAAAAGTTGTGAGTGGTGATAGCAGGAAAGACAGTTGACTGTGTTAACGACGAGAGGGAAAACGTGTATTTGTGTTAAAATTTTAGAAGACAATGCAATTATAGAGGAGCAAAAGGACTGATTTTGCCACTTTGTTACAATATCAACAGTACATGGTTCCGCGCCAATTAACTATTTTAATGTCAAATTATTAGCTTAAAGAAAAATCTGATGCGTTGCACTCACATGACTTTCTCTACTCTTGTACTAACCATTCTTACAAACTCTTATTCCTATATCTTCTTTCTTGTTAGTTGAGATAAACATTTGTACAAATTATCTTATTGCTTATTTCCTTGTAGGTACAAGGGGAATATGGGAATACAGTAGGCTTTGTGCGATAGTCAAATGTTTTGAAGCTTTGAAATTCTGTTGTCTTTGCACACTTAACATATAAAAAGATGAACATTGATGATCTATTTCACGAAAGTTCTAAGTTTTCCGAAACTCACACATGACAAGGAATATCTCCGAAATGGTTCACCCTACAAGAAAATTTATTGAGACATAAATTGTGTATTTTAGCAAGATCTACATTTTTGTATAGTATGATTTGGTCTATCTCTAACGGTTTACCAGTTATGCAAAAGTCGTCCAGAGTAAATACGACTACAGGGGCTATAGCCAGACAATTCAAGATATACATTTCATTTGTCATAAAAATATCTCAAACATATGATATTTTAATCAAAATCGTTAGAGCCATTTTCAAGAAAATCAAAATTTTCGAAAAATCTTCCATGTAAAGGTTAGTGTAGGGTGGGGCTATTTTCTTCAAAATCTTCGTGTCGCATCCTTGAAAGACATTAAACTTAAATACCAACTTTGGTTTTTAACCGACTTTTCGTTTTTGAGTTAAGCTGTCCACAGACTGACACACACACGGACCTTATTCTAAAAATGCTTTTTTTGGATTCAGGGGGCCTCAAAACATATATTTCCGGTGAAATCTCGACATCGAATTTTTGGGTGGAATACAATACATCCCCTACTTACCAGTAGAGAAAGTAAAAATGACAACGGATGAATCTAGATGAAAAAGCTAGTCAAAAGAGCTCTTTTTCACTTTTAAATAGCTTACTAATCCATGCAAGAAGCTCACTGAATTCAGAGATTGTGCAACTCAAACTGACAGAATAGAACTTTCCGAGCTAGGTCAAGTTCGCCCGAGACACAAATGCAACAGGTAAACAACCTGCGTACTTTAAAGGAACAAGCTCGTGTTTACTCTCAACTTTCACTGTAAGGACTTCATAATTTTGCCACTAATCTCTTTAAACACTTATTTTAAAATTGTGCTCGTTACATGGAAAAATCGGACATAATATGTACTATAAGACGTAACACACAAGCACCGGAGAACATGTAACATTGCATAAATAAAAAATAATTATGCAAGCACTCACTCTTGTACAAACTACTCTAACAAACTCATATTCTTCTGTCAACTTCATCTTGATCCAGATCAATATTTTCAGAACTTATCTTATTGCTAGTTTTCTTGTAGGTGCAAGGGGAATGTGAGAATATAGCAGCCATTAAGCGATAGTCAAGTGTTTTAAGAGGGGTGATTGCTTTGACATTGCATATCTGGGCCATAAAAAACGAATGACTTCCCATATGGGATACGTATTAGAAAATTGAAACAAATAACACAAATATCTCGGAATTGGTTCACTCCACGAAAAAAAAAATGTATTTCATACACATTGTGTCTTTTAAGGAGTTCTATAAAATGCCTTAAATATATTATATTTTAATCACCACGAGACATTTTTGAGAAAATAAAAAATTTCGAAAAAATGTTCCGTGTAAAGGAAGGATTTTCTTGAAATGTGTTACGTCCTTGGAAGGTGGTGAACTTGAATACAAAGTTTGGTATTCAACCACCTTTTAGTTTTTGGATTGCACACGTACCTTTTTCTAAAAATCTGATGTGTTGCACTCACATGACTTTCTCTACTCTTGTACTAACTATTCTAACAAACTCTTATTCCTATATCTCCATGTTAGTTAAGACAAACATTTGTACAAATTATCTTACTGCTTATTTCCTTGTAGGTGCAAGGGGAATATTAGAATACAGAAGGCTTTGTGCGATAGTCAAATCTTTTTGACCTTTGAGATTCCGTTCTCTTTGCACGATTAATATAAAAAAATGTACAACGTTGTTGCATTTCGCTAAAGTTCTAAGTTTTCCGAAACTCACACACATAACAAGGAATATCTCCGAAATGGTTCACCCTACAAGAAAATTTATTGAGACATAAATTGTGTATTTTAGCAAGATCTACATTTTTTGTATAGTATGATTCGGCCTATCTAACGGTTTACCAGTTATGCCAAAGTCGTCCAGAGTAAATACGACTACAGGGGCTATAGCCAGAAAATTCAAGATATACATTTCATTTGTCATAAAAATATCTCAAACATATGACTTTTTAATCAAAATCGTTAGAGCCATTTTCAAGAAAATCAAAATTTTCGAAAAATTTTCCATGTAAAGGGTAGTTTAGGGTGGTGCTATTTTCTTCAAAATCTTCGTGTCGCAACCTTGAAAGACATTAAACTTCAATACCAACTTTGGTTTCTAACCGAGTTTTCGTTTTTGAGTTATGCTGTCCACAGACTGACAGACTGACACACAGACACACACACAAACACACACACTCACACACACACACACACACACACACACACACACACACACACACACACACACACACACACACACACACACGGACCTTTTTCTAAAAAAAATTTTTTTTTGGGATTCAGGGGGCCTCAAAACATATATTTCCGGTGAAATCTCGACATCGAATTTTTGGGTGGAATACAATACTTCCCCTACTTACCAGTAGAGAAAGTAAAAATGCCTTTTCTTGGATTCAGGGTGTCGCAAAACCTGTATTTCCATTGAAATTTCGATATCGAATCAAAAATTTTCTACTACTGGAAAAAGTTGAAATTCAGATAAATCTAAACTTAATACTTAAAGACCCTAGAATCAAGTGAGTTTCGGTATAAAGATTTTGTTTATTAAAATATAGTGTTTCCACGATCCTACGTTCTCGCAAATAATTGCAAGAACAGTTGAGGCTTCTAACGCAGTGACGTCACAGTCGCCGGCCGTTCACTGCAATAATCGTACGGCCAAACAACTTGGGTATCCATGTATGCGTGAGTTTGCGTGCCAAACTGCCGGAATTGCCTAGACGTGTTCTTGGGTGTTCCAACATCGCACATGTACATTTAAGAATAGGTATTCACAAGTTTACAAAACGAGAGTGATTGCCAAGCAAATTCACAGTGTGGCTGAATAGAATGAATTGAAGTTAATTCCAGCCTACCCGCAGTTCCGTTGTTTGTATTGAGAATTTAATTCCAGATGACTTTGAAAATTATCTCCAGGTTAAAAATGAACTTCCGGACATCAAACCAAGTAGATCGATTATAAAGAACCGCAGTTCCCTTTTTACTTTCTCTACTACGTTTAGTAAGCAGAGGAAGTGTCGTATTCCACCCAAAAATTCGATGTCGAGATTTCACCAGAAATATACGTTTTGAGACCCCCTGAATCCAAAAAAAAAAAGCATTTTTAGAAAAAGGTCCGTTTCTGTGTGTCTGTCTGTCAGTCTGTGGACAGCATAGCTCAAAAACGAAAAGTCGGTTAAAAACCAAATTTGGTATTTAAGTTTATTATCATTCAAGGATGCGACACGAAGATTTTGAAGAAAATAGCCCCACCCTAAACTACCATTTACATGGAAAATTTTTCGAAAATTTTGATTTTCTTGAAAATGGCTCTAACTATTTTGATTAAAATGTCATATGTTTGAGATATTTGTATGACAAATGAAATGTATATCTTGAATTTTCTGGCTATAGCCCCTGTAGTCGTATTTACTCTGGACGAATTTTGCATAACTGGTAAACCGTTAGAGACAGACCAAATCATACTATACAAAAAATGTAGATCTTGCTAAAATGCATAATTTATGTCTCGATGAATTTTCTTGTAGAGTGAACCATTTCGGAGATATTCGTTGTTATGTGTGTGAGTTTCGGAAAACTTCGAACTTCAGCGAAATGCAACAACATTGTTCATTTTTTTATGTGTTAATCGTGCAAAGAGAACGGAATCTCAAAGGTCAAAAAGATTTGACTATCGCACAAAGCCTACTGTATTCTAACATTCCCCTTGCACCTACAAGGACATAAGCAATTAGATAATTTGTACGAATGTTTATTTTAAGTAACACGAAGAAGATATAGGAATAAGAGTTTGTAAGAATGGTTAGTACAAGAGTAGAGAAAGTCATGTGAGTGCAACACATCAGATTTTTACTTTCTCTACTACGTTTAGTAAGCAGAGGAAGTATTGTATTCCACCCACAAATTCGATGTCGAGATTTCAAAAAGGTCCAGCGTAACTCAAAAACGAAAAGTCGGTTAAAAACCAAACTTGATATTTAAGTTTAATGTCTTTCAAGAATGCGGCACAACGATTTTGAACAATATTCCTCCATCCTAAGCTACCTTTATTTTTTCGAAAATTTTAATTTTCTCGAAAATGGCTCTAACGATTTTGATTAAATGCCATATGTTTGAGATATTTTTATGACAAATGAAATGTATATTTTGAATTTCTTAGCTATAGCCCATGTAGTTCTGTTTACCCTGGATGACTTGAATAACTCGTAAACAAGAGAAAGACCAAATCGCACCAAAATGTAGATCTTGCTAAAACACAATTTATGTCCAAATAAATTGTTTGTAGAGTGAACCATTTCGGAGATATTCCTTGTTATTTGTGTGAGTTTCGGAAAGCTTAAACTTTCGTCAAATGGGACATCGTTGTTCATTTTTTTTATGTTAGCCGTGTAAAGAGAACGGGTTCTCAAAGCTTTAAAATATTTGACTATCGCTCAAAGCCTACTGTATTCCCATATTATCCTTGTACCTACAAGAAAATAAGTAATAAGATAATTTCTGCAAATGTTTTTCTCAAATAACACGAAGAAGATATAGGAGTAAGAATTTGTAAGAATGGTTAGCACAAGAGTAGAGAAAGTCATGTGAGTGCAACACATCAGATTTTTAAAACTGAAACTAAAAGATCGTACATTTCAGAGAGAGGGTCGGTCTGGGTGGTACTGATCCCAAGGTCGCGGGTTCAAACCCGGCCCAGACCGATGGTTTTTAAGCGTAAAAAACGACAGCTCCATGGCAGTATATTTACTGGAATGTAAAAGAACTGCTGCGGGACGAAATTCCGGCACACCGGCGACGCTGATGTGATCCTAGCAATTGACAGCGTCGTTAAACAACAAAATAATTTAATTTAATTTTACCCACGTAAGAAAGAAGACCGTCAAAGAAACAGTTGCAGATTTATGAGGAGAGCTGGTTCGGGGTGCACTGAGGAAACAGTGGCGGTTCCAGGTTGCTAAGTCCGCATTCACCGGACGGGAGGTACTCGGGGCGCTAACCAGGTCCCACCCTCCAGTACTGCACCCGTTGTAGAAAGCACCGCGGAGTTTGATTTAGTTTAGTTCTATACCGAGATTTCACTGCAAATACACGTTTTTGAATCCGTAAAAAAGCATTTCTAGAAAGAGTCCGTCTGTGTCTGTGAACACCTTAACTCAAAAATCTGATGTGTTGCACTCACATGACTTTCTCTACTCTTGTACTAACCATTCTTAACAAACTCTTATTCCTATATCTTCTTTGTGTTAGTTAAAATAAACATTTGTACAAATTATCTTATTGCTTATTTCCTTGTAGGTACAAGGGGAATATTAGAATACAGAAGGCTTTGTGCGACAGTCAAATCTTTTTGACCTTTGAGATTCTATTCTCTTTGCACGATTAACATATAAAAAAATGAACAACGTTGTTGCATTTCGCTAAAGTTCTAAGTTTTCCGGAACTCACACACATAACAAGGAATATCTCCGAAATGGTTCACCCTACAAGAAAACGTATTGAGACATAAATTGTGTATTTTAGCAAGATCTACATTTTTTGTATAGTATAATTTGGTCTATCTGTAACGGTTTACCAGTTATGCAAAAGTCGTCCAGAGTAAATACGACTACAGGGGCTATAGCCAGAAAATTCAAGATGTACATTTCATTTGTCATAAAAATATCTCAAACATATGACATTTTAATCAAAATCGTTAAAGCCATTTTCAAGAAAATCAAAATTTTCGAAAAATTTTCTATGTAAAGGGTAGTTTAGGATGGGGCTATTTTCTTCAAAATCTTCGTGTCGCATCCTTGAAAGACATTAAACTTAAATACCAACTTTGGCTTTTAACCGACTTTTCGTTTTTGAGTTATGCTGTCCACAGACTGACAGACTGACACACACACGGACCTTTTTCTTTTTGGATTCAGGGGGCCTCAAAACATATATTTCCGGTGAAATCTCGACATCGAATTTTTGGGTGGAATACAATACTTCCCCTACTTACCAGTAGAGAAAGTAAAAACGAAAACTAGGTTAAATATCAAACCTTGTATTCAAGTTTAATGTGTTTCAAGGATGCGACTCGAAGATTTTGAAGAAAGTTCCTCCATACTAAACTACCCTTTACATGGAACATTTGTCGAAAATTTTGATTCTCTCGAAAATGGCTGTGACGATTTGGAATAAAATGCCATATGTTTAAGATGATTTTATGGGAAATGAAATGTATATCTTGAATTTTTTGGGAGTAGCCTCTGAAATCCTCAAGGCCTTTGTATAGTGGTAAACCGCAAGACAAGGTCTGTACTATGATTTTGAAATACAAACATTTTTCTCCTGGTCATGTAAAGAGAATTGAATTTCAAAGCCATCATATAGCTGCCAGCTCTTGTAAGATTTGACTATCACTTAACCCTACTTCAGCCTCCTATTCGTATTGTATCTTCCTATAAGAAAATACGTAAAACACCATTTGTACAAATGTTTATCTCATAACATCAAGTAAAGGAATAGGATTTTTTTAACACTGGTCTCTCCTCCTAACGTTTTGCTTCACCACGTGACAAGTTCAGAAATCTCGTCGAGTCATCTCTTATCTGTCTTTTTCTAAAGCTGTTACTTTTTTTAACAGACAGTTACACTCAACCTTTTCTTACAACAGTTTTCCAGCGTAGTCTTTTATATCAATTTCCATCAATATTACATTATATACATAAATGTATACATATGTTACGATACACTTTTAAATACATAATAATAATGATAACGATAATGATAACAACAACAATAATAATGATAATAATAATAAAATAATAATAAAATAATAATAAAATAATAATAATAATAATAATAATAATAATAATAATAATAATAATAATAATAATAATAATAATAATAATAATAATAATAATAATAATAATAATAATAATAATAATAATAATAATAATAATAATAATAATAATAACAATAATACCGGGTTTGGTGTCAAAAGATCCTATCCAAAAAAAGCCTTTTTAGAAAAATGTTCGTGTGTTTGTGTGTGTGCGTGTGTGCAGTATGCGTGCGTGTGTGTTGTGTGCGTGCGGGTGTGTAGTATGCGTGCGTGTGTGTTGTGTGCGTGCGTGTGTGTAGTATGCGTGCGTGTGTGTTGTGTGCGTGCGTGTTTGTGTGTGAGTTTGTGTGCGTGTGTGTGTTTGTGTGTGTGCGTGCGTGTGTGTTGTGTGTGCGTGTGTTTGTGTGCGTGCGTGTGTGTGTTTGTGTGCGTACTTGTGTGTGTGTGTGTGTGTGTGTGTGTGTGTGTGTGTGTGTGTGTGTGTGTGTGTGTGTGTGAACAGCTGAGCTGAAAAATGTAAAGTCGGTTAAATACCAAATTTAGTTCTGCAAATATAACAAATATGTTAGAAACCATACGCTTCCCTTAGTATTTGTTGCAAGTTCTTGAAATTAAAAGCAAACAATAAGTTAAATGAGACCACCTCCGTAGCGCAGTGGTAGCGTGCCTGCCTCTGGCGTGGAGGACCCGGGTTCGATCCCCGGTAGCGGCGTGGGAATTCTGCCCCGCTGGGAGGTGTGGCATGGGGTGCACTCAGCCTCGTTAGGTCCTTGAGGGGCCAATTGAAGCGCTACTTGATTGAAAAATAGCGACCCCTGGTCGGGAGGGACCCGGGCGCTGACCACACTTATGGTGGGTAGAGGTGGGAGACGTAGCGGTCGGGCGGTAGGCCTTGGTCTGGATGGGCTGTTGTGCGATGGGGTTAACTAAGATAAGTGAAGCTCCAAGATATTTGTTATATTGCTTCACTGTTAATAGCTTCTGTTTTTCATAATATAAGCAACCTTGTTATTTAAGTTCAGCATCCTCCGAAGATGCAACGTGAAGATTTTCAAGAAAATGCCCCCTCCCCAGACAACCTCTGGGGTGTTCCACTTCCCCTTAAAGGGAATAGAAATGGAACAATAAGGAATGCTATTCGTTTTTTTTTTTCTCCTCGTCATATAAAGAGAATGGAATTTCAAAGCCCTCACATAGCCACCAGTTCTTAAAATATTTGACTATTACTTAAGTATACTGTATTCCCCTATTCCCATTGTACCTATAAGAAAATATGTAATAAAACCATCTCTACAAATGTTTATTTCAATTATCATGAACTAGATAGAAAAATAGGCTTATGTAAGAATAGATTGTACTAGAGCGAGTAGAGAAAGTCATGTGACTGCAACAGACATTTTTAATAGTTCCGCTAAGCGCGCCTTTTCATTTATATCCAACACCAAAGCTTGAAGAAGCCTTTCTTGGTGTCATCCGGTGAAATTTGATGAAAATGTAAGATTTTTTTTTCGCGTTTTCTTTCATGCTGGATAATTGTTGCTTATTAATTATTATAAATAATTTTAGAACCACAAGTGACTGACTCTTCCAGCAATATTTTGGTAAAACACTGCATTTCTCTAGATTTTTTCAGCATTTTTCACTATTCAAAATGCTGCTTGGAACAGGGTATACAATTTACTAACTTGAAATTTTCAGTAATTACGGAAACATTGTGCACTAGTTAAAAATATTAAATAGTTAACTAGAAATTACTTTCCATAGCTCACATTAAAACACCTGAAAGTAATTAAAATTAAAAAATGCCTGCACAACAATTTTTGTTTGTTTCTTAAGCTCAAATTAAAAATTTGTAGCGATATTATAAAGCATATGAGCATTTCATATTACCACATCAAAAAGCGATTAATATCTATGTTAATAATGCCTTGAATAGGCTATTTTGTGTGCACTATACGTTTTTTATGTTCTGAGTATACCTATGGCAAAATAGTCAAAGCTATCAGAACAAAATTCTAGATTTTACAATTTTCGCGAATGCATAGCCTTAACGACCTCGGCTACCCGTGAGCTGAGATGCAACATTTTCGCTGCAAAGTGAATATTTACCATAAATTGAAAACATTTTGCCTATAACGTTATTATATGTCTTATATTTTAATAATTGTACTGTTTATTTTATTAATTTAGTATATTATTGTACAAGCCTGTCCCCCTCTTAACAGGGGGACGTCAAAGAGCAAATATGATCACCATAAAAAACGACTATTTTTATGAATATAATTTGCGTGAATTTGTGAAATAACCTGCAAAATTTCTTAAGTGGCAGTTGTGAAGTTATTTTGAAAAGCGCTGTTTAGGGAAAACGTTTGCACAAAGGATAAGCACGAATGTGGTACTTTAGAAATGTACTTCTGAGTTTAATAACAGCAACATTTTCACCTCGCACATGTGACTGTTTTGAAAGCAAACTCGAGGTGCATCAGAACTTCATATCGGTGTCAAGATGCTTTAACCTGTAACTGCGACTCGCGCCTGTTTCCTCACGGAGAACAAAGTGACATCGCAAAATAAGGAAAACTTCCACGCCACGTCTTAACCTGCTTTTCTAAGGTAACAGGCTGCAGCTCATTTAAAATAAAGCACGATTGCACTTACCTCGAGGTTTGTAGGCGATGAAAATTTGTTTCTTTAAGGTAAATTCGAGCACAGCGCTGAACAGCGTGGTGATTATTTCACAACTGACAACTGCCGTGTCTGGTTCTAGCGTTGGTCCCTCTCTGCACACCTGGAGTGGCGCTGGCACAACCTATCGGCAGCCCCGCGTAACACAATCTGCCTCCAGATGTCGCCCGACCCGCCCGTCTACCGGCAAATGCTGAAACACCAGAGAAAAGAAAATAAAACACGGTCTCTCCAACATGGACATACCCATCCCCACAAAAAGCAATAATGCATTTCTCTCCTAAGAAACATGTAAAATAAAACAAACAAATAAAGCAATCTGTAGTGAGAGCTCAATTTGAACTGTGTAGTTCCTTTTTTAAGCCCCTGCAAAGCTTCACAAAAAGAGTGTCTTAATAGTTATTTACTATTAGTATAGGTACGCAATAAACACTTAAAATTGCGATTAAAAACACTAAAAACGTCGTGATAATTATAGAAAAACAAAGATATATATTTGCCATATTTGCCAAGTGGTGTAAATTTTTACTTTCTCTACTACGTATGGAAATGTTTCGATCCAAAAATTCGATGTAGAGATTTCACCGGAAATATGTTTTGAGGCACCAATGAATAAAAAAAAAAAAAAAAGCATTTTTAGAAAAAGGTCCCTGTGTGTGTGTGCATGAGTGTCGGCAGACTTTTTTCCAGGGGGGGGGGGCACATGCTGGAAATTTGCAATTATATAATATGAAATCATAATTTTATTGTCAAAATTTATCATATTTGTTGCAGATAACCGTATTAATTTGTGCTAAATAAAAATTGTTCTTTACATCAAAATTAAAATAATAGTTTAATAGTCAGTAACTGGCTGCACATTAAGTTTACCAACATCCAAGGGGGAGCCACGGCCCCCCCCTTGCCCCCGTTTCACGACGCCCGTGTGTGTGTGTGTGTGTGTGTGTGTGTGTG
>CM060964.1:366230118-366245118 GCA_030765045.1 Tenodera sinensis | reverse complement strand
ATGACCCATTTCACGAAAGTTGTAAGTTTTCCGAAACGCACACACATAACAAGGAATATCTCCGAAATGGTCCACCCTACAAGAAAATTCATTTGGACATAAATTGTGTATTTTAGCAAGATCTACATTTTTTGTATAGTATGGTTTGGTCTATCTCTAACGGTTTACCAGTTATGCAAAAGTCGTCCAGAGTAAATACGACTACAGGGACTATAGTCAGAAAATTCAAGATATAGATTTCATTTCTCATCAAAATATCTCAAACATATGACATTTTAATCAAAATCGTTAGAGCCATTTTCAAGAAAATCAAAATTTTCGAAAAATGTTTCATGTAAAGGGTAGTGTAGGGTGGAGCTATTTTCTTCAAAATCTTCGTGTCAAATCCTCGAAAGACATTAAACTTAAATACCAACTTTGGTTTTTAACCGACTTTTCGTTTTTGAGCTATGCTGTCCACAGACTGACAGACTGACAGACAGACAGACAGACAGACAGACAGACAGACAGACAGACAGATTGACACACAGACACACACGGACCTTTTTCTAAAAATGCTTTTTTTTGGATTCAGGGGCCTCAAAACATGTATTTCCGGTTAAATCTCGACATCGAATTTTTGGGTGGAATACAATACTTCCCCTACTTACCAGTAGAGAAAGTAAAAAAATGAACAGCGATGACCCATTTCACGAAAGTTGTAAGTTTTCCGAAACTCACACACATAACAAGGAATATCTCCGAAATGGTTCACCCTACAAGAAAATTTATTGAGACATAAATTGTGTATTTTAGCAAGATATACATTTTTTGTATAGTATGATTTGGTCTATCTCTAACGGTTTACCAGTTATGCAAAAGTCGTCCAGAGTAAATACGACTACAGGGGCTATAGCCAGAAAATTCAAGATATGCATTTCATTTGTCATCAAAATATCTCAAACATATGACATTTTAATCAAAATCGTTAGAGCCATTTTCAAGAAAATCAAAATTTTCGAAAAATTTTCCATGTAAAGGGCAGTTTAGGGTGGGGCTATTTTCTTCAAAATCTTCGTGTCAAATCCTTGAAAGACATTAAACTTAAATACCAAATTTCGTTTTTAACCGAGTTTTCGTTTTTGAGTTATGCTGTCCACAGACTGACAGACTGACTGACACACAGACACACACACACGGACCTTTTTCTAAAAATGCTTTTTTTGGCTTCAGGGGGCCTCAAAAGATATATTTCCGGTGAAATCTCGACATCGAATTTTATGGGTGGAATACAATACTTCCCCTACTTACCAGTAGAGAAAGTAATAAATGAAAAGGACATTTGACATAAATTGTATCCGTTAATGAAATCTATATTTTTCGTGTATCAAGATTTTCTCTATCTCTTACGATTTTCCAGTTATCCAAAAGTCAGCCAGAATGAAGATGACTTCAGAGACTATTTCCAGAAAATTCAAATTATACATTTCACTTCTTAGAAACATATGGTCTAAAACATACTGTATTTTAACCAAAATCGTCACAGCAACTGTTGAGAAAATCTTGTTGCTCTTCTTCTTTAACTAACTACCCTCCCCTTATGTAGTTATTACACCCCCTAGGACTTACAAGTCAGTGCCTAAGGTCATAC
Source organism: Tenodera sinensis (assembly GCA_030765045.1). NCBI lineage: Eukaryota > Metazoa > Arthropoda > Insecta > Mantodea > Mantidae > Tenodera > Tenodera sinensis. The sequence goes on along the minus strand of CM060964.1, from coordinate 366,243,488 downwards.
GCCTGTCGGGGAGCAGAGGGACCTATGGACCAGACAGAGTGAAGACCCGGAAGCGGGTGGTCAGTCAAACACCAGGTACGGGAGTGAGGAAGGGGATGATATGAAATGCAGGCGAAATGGATGAATGGAAAGGTGATGATGGAGCAATTGGTGGAATGAGTGGTGGGGGAAACGGGAGAACCCGAAGAAAACCCGTCCAGACGCTGCTTTGCCCACCACGAATACCACATTCTGGCCTATGGAACCGAACCCGGGCCGCCTAGGTGGTAGTCGAACAGGTAAACTCTCGGCCACGGCGACCTTGAGAAAATAGAAATTTAAAAAAAAATTCCATCTAGGGAATAGTTTGGAGTGGAGGCTTTTATTGAAAATGATTGTGTTTCATCCTTAGAAGATAAGAGGACTTAAATATCAAGTTTGTTTTTAAGGGACACTGGGAGTGAAATTTGAAAGTTCCACATTTCTTGATATATTTTTCTAAAATTTTTACTGTGTTTGTATTTATATAAGAATAGGAGGTACACCAAATTTCATTCAGATTGGATAATTCGTTTATGATATATATAAACGAATATATATATATATATATATATATATATATATATATATATATATATATATATATATATATATATATATATATATATATATATATAGGGGCTCTAATGACCTAGCGGTCGACGGGCCCTTAAACCCTAATCACTCACTCAATATATATATATATATTATTTTATGAATTTAATAAGCACATTTTCAAAATAGAGCTCGTGTCTATTGACTTTTCAAAATTCACTTATATTGGCAGAACTGACACTCTAAAACATGGGTAACAATCGTATAAAGAGATATTTCAAATGCGTTTGCTGACTATGCTGTATATATTTTTTTAATAACAAAGAAAATTTAATCTTAAAAATTATTGATTTTTTTCATAAAAAATGTTTTTGGAATTCATGTTAGTGACAACATCAATATTGAATCATAGTTTTATTTAGCTGGTATTTATGAACACTTTTGGAAATTTTCATTGAATTTGAAGCAAAACTCAGGCGCGACCTTCTTTTGGAATGTGCAGAAATGTAGTTTTGAGAAAAACACGCTTTTATACATGAACATACTGTGTACGTTAAGGGAAGAGCACTGGGCCGTAATGACCACATGGAGTGGGGGATATGAAAAATGTTAGCTGATCCAAATGTACAGGTGTTCCAGCAACATTTTTAGGTAAAAAAACAATTTTCGACTTTTTGACATTTTTGACCAAAATTTCACTCCCAGTGTCCCTTAACAGATTTTTAAATTTTCATGAATGCTATTCACTGGTACACAGGGCGCCTTTTCCAAAATTGACTATCTTGGGTTCAGGGGGTTGAAAACGAGTTTTGTGTGGAATACAACGCTTCCCCTATTTACTATAGGTAGAGAAATTAATAGTTGCACATTAAATAGCAATTAATATTTGAAATTCTTATGTGTATATAATTATATATTATCTATAATTACTTTTTATTATTACCATTTGTGTCAGATTATACTTTTTGCGGGGGCTGCTCTTGAAGCGGGTAGGTAATATCGGACGGTAAACAGTCTGGGATCCATAGACCAGACAGGATAAGAGAAAGGTAAAAGGGTAAAGGGTAAGGTACAGAGGGGGGCACCTCGCTCACGTCGACCTACACAGATCTATTGTGGCTACCACCCCTCGGGAGGCAGGGATGAATGAAGGAACCAAAGGGGTGCTATCAGACTCGCAGCTGGACAGGCCCACCATAGACGCGCGGAAGTCCGTAACCATCCCAGCGTCTTCATCCCAGCGCAAGGCCCCGCCAAGCAGTCAGCATCACACCGCGGGTCCGGGTCAGTATCGCACGAAGGACAAGGGCCACCAGACGTCACCCAGCGCCGAGAACAGCAGTTACCGTGCGCAATCATCCACGCCATCTGCCCGGCACTGCCAACACTACACGCCTGGGACTGCACCACCTGAAACATGATAAGGAAATAGAATGAAGGGAAATGATGGAAAGGAAACCGTAGTATGAAATAATGTACCCCAACATTCGCCTAAGTAACATGGGGAAACCACGGAGAAACCCATGTCAGAGTTCGCGGCCACGGGGATCGAACCTGTGACCTCCCGAATACGGGCCACAGGCGTTACCACCTGAGCCATCTCGCTCGGTAGGATAAGAGAAAACCTCGTAGAAAAAAAACCACACACATTCAGGTAATTCATCCTAACGGAGATTCGAACTTGGGATGTCTTATATCTGAGACAGATATACTGCCTGCAAAAATAATCAATTCTCTTTAGTTTTCGGGCCCAAATGACCTAGTTGTCGACGGGCCCTTAAACCTCCCTCATTCACTCATTCACTCACTTACTCACTCACTTACTCACTCACTTACTCACTCACTCACTCGCTCACTCACTTACTCACTCACTCACCAACTCACTCACTCACTCACCCACTCACTCACTCACCAACTCACCCACCCACTCACCCACTCACTCACTCACTCACCCACTCACTCATTCGCTCACTCGCTCACTCACTCACCCACTCACTCACTCACTTACTCACTCACTCACTTACTCACTCACTCGCTCACTCACCAACTCACCCACTCACTCACCCACTCACTCACCCACTCACTCACCAACTCACCCACCCACTCACCCACTCACTCACTCACTCACTCACCCACTCACTCATTCACTCACTCGCTCACTCACTCACCCACTCACTCACTCACTCACTTACTCACTCACTCACTTACTCACTCACTCACTTACTCACTCACTCGCTCACTCACCAACTCACCCACTCACTCACTCATTCACACACGCACTTATTCACTCACACACTCACTCACACATTCACTCACTCACACACTCACACACCCACAGACTCACTCACTCACACACTCACTCACTCACTTACTCACATACTCACTCCCTCACTCACTTACTTACTCACACACACTCACTCACTTACTCACTCAGACACTCACTCACACATTCACTCACTTACTCACATACTCACTCCCTCACTCACTCACTTACTCACACACTCACTCACTTACTCACTCAGACACTCACTCACACACTCACTCACTCACTCACACACTCACTCACACACTCACTCACTCACTCACTCATTCACTCACTCACTCACTCACACACTCACTCACTCACTCATTCACTCACTCACTCACTCACTCACACACTTACTCACTCAGACACTCACTCACACACTCACTCACTTACTCAGACACTCACTCACACACTCACTCACGCACTCACTCACTCACACACTCACTCACTCACTCACTCACTCATTCACTCACTCACTCACTCATTCATTCACTCACTCACTCACTCACTCACTCACTCACTCACACACTCACTCACTTACTCACTCAGACACTCACTCACACACTCACTCAGTCACTCACTCACTCATTCACTCACTCATTCACTCACTCACTCACTCACTCACTCACTCACTCATTCACTACAAACGTTTATCTCGATTAACATGAATAATAATAATAATAATAATAATATAAATAATAATAATAATAATAATAATAATAATAATAATAATAATAATAATAATAATAATATCAATCAATCAATTTAGTTGTCCAAGATCATAAATATATAAGAATAGGATATTGTCATATATACATATACAAATTAATACTCAATAGGAGTATATTCATTAAAATCATAGCCAGGATCATAATTATACAAAAATTAGACATTGTCAACAACTAAAAACATACATGCATATATAAATTAATATTCAATTGCAGTATAGTCATTAAAATCACTAATAGAATAAAATGGTCTTGCAACTAGCCAATTATAAAGCTTTCTTTTGAAAACACTCATGCTCAATGATCTATATTTAAAATCTAATTTATTATAAAATTCTACACCTTTGAAATAATCAGTCTTCTTCGTCAGAGTAAGTCTATAATTTAGTATATTTAATTTATGTTTATTTCTAGTGTCAATGCTGTGAGTGTCTAGTCTTAAATCATATAGATGCGAGTGAGCATGGACATATACCAAAACATAAAATATGAATAAATTAAAAACAGTGAGTATCTTCAACTGTAAAAATAGTGGTTTACAATGTTCATCTGGTTTCTTGTTTAGCATGTTCCTAATGACTCTTTTTTGACACAACAATATTTCCTTGACATGGGGGCTATTGCCCCATAAATGTATCCCATATGTAATATGACTTTGAAACAGTGTGAAGTATATATTTCTTAACCCTTCCAGAGATATACAAGACTTTAACTTTCTTATTAGATAAGTGGCTCATGACAGCTTACAGCATACATTATGAACATGAGCTTTCCATGAAAGATTCAAGTCAAGTACAAAACCTAACAGATTTACAGTTGTCATCTCTTCATCTGGAATCTTTAATCCCTGCTTCATTATTTGTGTTTTCTCCTGATTTAACAAAAAGCCATTTACATGGAACTAGTCCTTAGTAGCTGTAAAATTAGCATAAGTTAAATTATTCAATACCTCAACATTTTTGTTTCTCTTTCAATAGAAAGGAGGATACCTTGGCAGTATTCATTGATTTTAAATCAGCATATGACTCAGTCTGGAGAAACAAATTAATTGAGAAGTTGCAATCAATAGGTGTGAAAAGTAACATGCTTAAATGGATAACTCAGTTTATTTCACAAAGATTTTGTGCCACAAAATATAATACATACATTTCCAAATATAAACAACCACACTGAGGACTTCCACAAGGTGCTGTTCTGAGCACAACACTCTTTAACATATATATAAATGACCTTCCATCAATAATAAGAACCTTAGAAACCAAAATTGCTTTATTTGCTGGCGATGTAGTCATTTGGACTCCAGGCTCTTCAAAAATACCTGAATTAATTAAAGACAGAATAGAGACAGCCCTAAACAAAGTACATGAATGGAGCTCCCAAAACCTCATGACTATCAATGTGGAAAAAACAAATTATGAATTATTTACACTAAAATACAAACCAGTTAATATTAACATAAATTATAATGGTAAACCACTCAAAGCAGTTGATGATGCCAAATACTTAGGCATCACTTTCGACAGAAAGCTAAGTTGGAAAAAACATATAACAAACATCTCAGAAAAGGTTGAAAAGAAACTGCAAATCCTGAAACGGTTAGCTGGTGCTAAATGGGGCGGCTCAAGGAGAGTCCTTAACACAACATACAAAATGTACGTTAAACCAAACCTCTTGTACTGTTCTGAAGCTTTAATAACAGCAGCAAATACTAACATCAATAAACTTGAACAAATACAAAATCAGGCTCTTCGCCTAATCACTGGAGCAGTTACATCTACACCTATTGATGCCATGCTTGCCTTAACACGGACCCCATCAATAACAACAAAAATAGAAGAACAAGCATTGCTCCAACACGAGAAAATGTTACGACTGCCAAACTCTAAATGGACAGAAGAGAACCTCCCCCCTTCAATCCTTAAAACTCATAGTAGTTTCCTAGAAAAGGTAACAGATTAAATCCAAATGGAACATTCCTAACACCAGAGAAAATCTACTTATAAGAGAAAATCCATTGGAATTATTGCAACGTACCTTCAGTTTGGAATTAATAGAGGAAATAAGTAAATCAGACACACCAAAAGAAATACAAAAACTTCTAGCTCTGGAAACAATCAATACTAGATATCCCACAGAAGAATGGCTGCACATATATACTGATGGATCCTCCATGGAAAACCTTACTGGAGCTGGAGTTACGTGTTCACATTTTTCCTTTTATCATTCTGTTGGCAGAGACACAACAAATTATGATGGAGAAATAGAGGCTATATACATTGCTCTCCGAGAATTATTAAATCTTCCTTTAAATAAATTTAACAAGGCAGTAATTCTTTCAGATTCTAAAGCTGCAATTCAGGGAATATGTTCAAATACTACAAAGAAGTCAACAAAAATTAGAGAATGCTACAAAATGTTAGCACAACTCCAAAAAGTTAATAAGACTGTTCATCTCCAATGGATTCCAGCACACTGTGGAGTCATGGGGAATGAAGCTGCAGACTCACTTGCAAAGAAAGGCACAACAATAAAACAAAAGTCTAAATTGAATTTCTCATATTCCTCAATAAAATGCTTGATCATTAAAAAATTTTCTCATTCATACCTACAAGAAATAGAAACAAATGCCAAAGATAAAAAATGGATTACACTACTTTCCAACCCAGATATAGTCCCCCAGAGACCAAGGAAAACAGCGGTTGCAGCCTTCCGACTACTGACAAATCACGACTGCTTGGCAAGTCATCTGTACAGAATAGGTATCTCAGCTTCACCAATATGTGTCCTGTGTAACGATCCAGCAGAAATGAACGAAGACCACTTGAAGACCTGTGAAGCATTAAGATCAGAAGAAACTACAGTTCAAAAGTATTGGAAAGCACGAATGCTAATGGCTTCATTGCCAGATGCAAGGCACTAGAAAACAACAACAACAACATTTTTGTTTCTGGTTCTCAAAGTAGTATCATCTGCATACAGAATTGGCACATCTGGTAGAGCATAAACAAGATCATCAATCATTATTATAAACAAAAGCGGACCTAATATAGAGCCTTGGGACATCCAATGAGTTAATTCAATGATATGTGAACTTCTGTTATTTACAGAGACATATTGCTTTCTTCCTGTCAGATAAGAATGTAATATTTTCAAACTGTTATTATCCAAACCATAATATTTTAACTTAGAAATAAGTAATTCTGATATTACACTATCAAAAGCTTTAGTAAGATCACATAAGATAAGTGACACAAATGCTTTGGTCTCAAAGGCCTCTAAAATATAATCTACTACATCTTGTAATGCTAAAGTAGTGGATTTTTACTAAAGCCAAATTGTGTAGCTGCCAATAAACTATTATTTCCAAAATATAATACCAACTGCTTATGTAATATGTACTCAAAAACCTTTGAAATTATGGGAACTAATGACACAGGGTGATAATTTTTCAAACTTGTTACATCACCTTTTAGATACAGAGGACTAACTTTTGCAATTTTCAAACAATCAGGGAATATTCCTTGTTGGAGACATCTGTTAAACATAACCATCAAAGGTAAAGAGATCACTGGAATTACTTTCTTAATAAACTGATTTGAAAACCCATAAACATCACAACTGTTGGATTGGGATAAGCTGTTTGCTGCTTCTAATACATCTTTATCTGTAATACTATTCCAGCTAAAAATATTATTATTTTGTAATTTAACCTTTTTACAGTAAAGCATAGCTTTATCTAAGTTATACTGTACAACTGATATGATATCCCTTACTGACTGCACACAGTAATTATTAAAGTCATCAGGTATTATGTCCGAGTTGGAATTCATTTTGACATTTCGTTCTCTATTAATAAGTTTCCATGTAGCTTTACACTTATTATCAGATTGATAAAATCACGGTAAACATTACTTTTTGCCAGCTTCAGTCTACTTTTATATATTTTATTGTTTTACATAACTCTCTCTGAAAATATTTAACTTTCTGTTTTTATATAAGCCATGATAAAGTAAAATCTGATTTTTAAGGTCTTTAAGCTCTTCTGTATACCACTTTATTTTATACGCCTGCTCTCTCTTCATTGATGTCAGGGCAAAAGATATTAAAACATTCACTTAATAAATTGATAAAAGATGTAAAAGATGTATTAATATTAATGACAAAATTATACACAAAGTTAGAATTGACTGCTTTAATGAGGTAAAAGAATGATTGATAATAATAATAATAATAATAATAATAATAATAATAATAATAATAATAATAATAATAATAATAATAATAATAATAATAATAATAATAATAATAATAATAATAATAATAATAATAACAATAATAATAATAATAATAATAATAATAATAATAATAATAATAATAATAATAATAATAATAATAATAACAATAATAATAATAATAATAATAATAATAATAATAATAATAATAATAATAATAATAATAATAATAATAATAATAATAATAATAATAATAATAATAATAATAATAATAATAATAATAATAATAATAATAATAATAATAATAATAATAATAATAATAATAATAATAATAATAATAATAACAATAATAATAATAATAATAATAATAATAATAATAATAATAACAATAATAATAATAATAATAATAATAATAATAATAATAATAATAATAATAATAATAATAATCACTAAATTGCCTGATTAGTTTGTTGCTTATATTTTTCTTAAAAACAGCATTACTTTTAAAAACCATCAGTAAAGCGGAATGATCAGCCACACATGGATAAATAAGCTCAATTTGATACCTAAAATCTTGATAGTCAGTAAAAATATAATCGAGACACGATAGTAACCTAGTCGGTTGCAAGCTAGTGCAATGTATACCATAAGATTTAATAATGTTATAAAATTGCAATTCTTTTCCTGAAGTCATTTAAATCCAAATTTAAGTCTGTGGCAAGTATTAATTTAACCATGTATTTACCTAAATTATTTAATAACTCCTCAAATAAAGTTTAAAAAAACTCAATATTGCCAATTGGTGGTCTGTATAAAGATACAACTATAGCATATAATAATAATAATAATAATAATAATAATAATAATAATAATAATAATAATAATAATAATAATAATAATAATAATAATAATAATAATAATAATAATAATAATAATAATAATAATAATAATAATAATAATAATAATAATAATAATAATAATAACAATAACAATAATAATAATAATTTATATAATAATAATAATAGTAATAATAGTAATAATAATAATAATAGTAATAATAGTAATAATAGTAATAATAATAATAATAATAATAATAATAATAATAATAATAATAATAATAATAATAATAATAATAATAATAATAACAATAATAATAACAATAACAATAATAATAATAATAATAATAATAATAATAATAATAATAATAATAATAATAATAATAATAATAATAATTATAATTATAATTATAATTATAATTATAATTATAATTTCTTGTGAGGAACGGCTGCAGCTATTTAAGTTTGTTCATAAGCGTAAATCTTATGCAGCAGATTCTATCTCACATTTTCAGGGTTATCATAATAATAGCTCAAAAGGGGAGTTCTTTAGTCATATAATAATTGAAGTCTTTTCTTGTACGTGTGTATGTGATAACTGTGGCAGCGGATTCCGCACATACAACACTCACAATTGTCACTTGGGATGTGGTATTTGTCATCACTTGAATTCGTATAAACTTTCGCCTTTTCAGGGCTGTCGGAATATACTGAACCACGAACAACCGCTGGTCACTGCTCCATGCATAAAGGGAAAGTAGCAAGGAAGGCTTCAGCTACGGGATGCTTTCTAAAACAAGACATCACCTCTGCACAGAGTTTTCGCCATTACTTTCTATTGTATTGGGAAAGAGCAGGGGTTCGACACTGCAATTAGGCACGAGTGTTCTAATACTGTGTATGCATTAGGGTAGTCCTTATATAGGGGGTTATATAAAAATGTCAACAATTTTGAGCGCACACCCTCCTAGTTTTTAATTTCTTTACTACGTATAGTAAAGCAGAGCAAGTGTTGTGTTCCACCAACAATTTGATGTCGAGAACTCACTGGAAATATATCTTTTCAGAACCCCTGTATTTTAAATGAAAAAAATAAATAAATAAATAAATAAATAAATAAATAAATAAATAAATAAATAAATAAATAAATAAAAAAATAAAAAAAAAATAAAAAAAAAATAAAACCATTATTAGAAAAAAATCTGATGTGTTGCACTCACATGACCTTCTCTACTCCTGTACTAACCAATCTTACAAACTCTTGTTCCTATATCTTCTTTCTTGTTAGCTGAGACAAACATTTGTACAAATTATCTTATTGCTTATTTCCTTGGTGCAAAGGGAATGTTACAATATAGTAGGCTTTGTGCGATAGTCAAATGTTTGAGATTCTGTTGTCTTTGCACACTTCACATATAGAAAAATGAACAGCGGTGATCCATTTCACGAAAGTTCTAAGTTCTCCGAAACTCACACACATAACAAGGAATATCTCCGAAATGGTTCACCCTACAAGAAAATTTATTGAGATATAAATTGTGTATTCTAGCAAGATCTACATTTTTTGTATAGTATGATTTGGTCTATCTCTAACGGTTTACCAGTTATGCAAAAGTCGTCCAGAGTAAATACGACTACAGGGGCTATAGCCAGAAAATTCAAGATATACATTTCATTTGTCATCAAAATATCTCAAACATATGACATTTTAATCAAAATCGTTAGAGCCATTTTCAAGAAAATCAAGATTTTTGAAAAATTTTCCATGTAAAGGATAGTTTAAGGTGGAGCAATTTTCTTCAAAATCTTCGTGTCATATCCTTAAAAGACATTAAAGTTAAATACCAAGTTTCGTTTTTAACCGAGTTCTCGTTTTTTCAGTAATAAGGATACCCATCTGTGAAATTTTGAAAATCTACAGTTTTCATTGGATTGATTTGAAATTTTAACACAACAATCACTGTATACTGAGGAGTAACTGTGCTAAATTTCATACATTTAGTCAGATTAGTTGCTAACATATTAATATTTTATTATATATTTTTAAATATTTGTATAAATGGTTCCCCATGATGCAATTTTGATTTGAAAAACTTGATAATTTTCAGTTATGTTCTGTAATAGAATGTTAGCAAATTGATCAGATAATTTTTTAATCTTGTTATTAGTTTGGATAAAAATAAATTTTAAAGTTTAAATTCATAATTTCTTTCATTTAAATTTCGAAATGTAAACTTTAATATTTAATTACTCAGCAGTTATTCACGTTATGGAAAAATTATCTCATAATTTCTTTTTAATGTTATATCTAAGCAGATACACCAAATTTCATGCATAAGTATTGAAAATTGCATCGTGTGGAGCATTTTAAAGAGCAAACAGTGATAAAAATAAAAAGATGGAAAAGTTTGAAGTCATAGCAAGGATAATGGAACCGTATGGATTTAAATAGACACGACCACTTACAGGCAATCAGTTAGGCGGCCACGTGACATAGTTAAAAAGGCCGTAAGGCTATAAAAAGCATATCCAAATAAAGAAGAAAGTTTAAACTGTTTGATAAAACAAAAATCCATTTTTGACAATTTTTTAAATTTTTAGCCTTTTTACACAGATGGGTATCCTTAAAAGACATTAAAGTTAAATACCAAGTTTCGTTTTTAAGCGACCTCTCGTTTCTGAGTAATGATTTACACAGACACACACACACACACACACACACACACACACACACACACACACACACACACACGCACACACACATACACACACACACACACACACTCATGGACCTTTTTCTAAAAATGTTTTGTTTTATTCAGGGGGCCTCAAAACGTATATTTGCTGTGAAATCTTAACATCGAATTTTTGGGTGTAATACAATATTTCCTCTACTTACTATTCCTGGTAGAGAAAGTAATACATTTTGCAAGTTAACATCAGTTTAAAGAGGGAATCTACTACATTAAATTGGGCATTTCTAAATATGTAGGTATCTACATGAACAAGTCTGGGCTTTAAATAAATAAATAAATAAATAAATTTAAAAAAAAACAACAACACCAACTCGTATTGTGGTTTCCTCTCAGTTTCGAGACTGCGGTTGGCTGCAGTTACCGCAACCTTTACGACCTTAAGGTCACAATCTAGACCACAAGGTAATTTCTTACATTAACTTGGCTGTATTGTGACAATCAGCTAATCCTCTAACAATACGTCTAAAAAGGAGTTTAAGTAGTGTCGCCTGATGTGTAAAGGGGCACGTGAACGCCATAACTCCATCTTATGGAAAAGCAAATTTGATTTATTATTACGGGTTTTTACTTTCTCTACTGGTAAGTAGGGGAAGTATTGTATTCCACCCAAAAATTCGATGTCGAGATTTCACCGGAAATATATGTTTTGAGGCCCCCTGAATCCAAAAAAGGCATTTTTAGAAGAAGGTCCCTGTGTGCGTCTGTGTCTGTGTGTCAGTCTGTGGACACCATAACTCAAAAACGAAAAGTCGGTTAAAAACCAAAGTTGGTATTTAAGTTTAATGTCTTTCAAGGATGCGACACGAACATTTTGAAGAAAATAGCCCCACCCTAAACTACCTTTTACATGGAAACTTTTTCGAAAATTTTGATTTTCTTGAAAATGGCTCTAACGATTTTGATTAAAAGGTCATATGTTTGAGATATTTTAATGACAAATGAAATGTATATCTTGAATTTTCTGGCTATAGCCCCTGTAGCCGTATTTACACTGGACGACTTTTGTATAACTGGTAAACCGTTAGAGATAGACCAAATTATACTGTACAAAAAATGTAGATCTTGCTAAAATACACAATTTATGTCTCAATAAATTTTCTTGTAGGGTGAACCATTTCGGAGATATTCCTTGTTATGTGTGTGAGTTTCGGAAAACTTAGAACTTTCGTGAAATGGATCATCGTTGTTCATTTTTTTATATGTTAAGTGTGCAAAGACAACAGAATCTCAAACATTTGACTATCGCACAAAGCCTACTGTATTCTAACATTCCCCTTGCACCTACAAGGAAATAAGTAATAAGATAATTTGTACAAATGTTTATCTCAACTATCAAGAAAGAAGATATAGTAATAAGAGTTTGTAAGAATGGTTAGTACAAGAGTAGAGAAAGTCATGTGAGTGCAACACATCAGATTTTTTTCAAGTATTGCATAAAGTAATTAGCTAACCACGAATTGTCAGTTACTCGAATGCTTGGCCCTGTGAGCCTCGTATTCCCAAAATGCATTTTCGAACCTGATAAGTATCACTTATAGTTCTTGGTACGCAATATACTATTAGCTAATGGCTGCTTAGAGAAAGTGAGGGACGTATTGTACTTCCCCAAATATTCCATACTGGGATTTTACCGGAAATATGTTGGTATAGGTCGTGAGGCAAGACAAGAACAAGTCGCCTACCTGAAGGACTGATGTGGGGGAAGTTGCGCAATCATGTATGCGCAGAAGTCGTAACATTTCCGTCCATGAAGGAGTGAAGTTCGCTAACATAGCTTTAGCATTATTAATTATTTATGCCACCAAACTTACTGTTGGTGTTTTTAAACACAAGCCGTGTGTTGGCAAAGTTTGAGAGGTAGAACTGGAACTTAAAAATTCAATGCCACAACTGGGATTTGAACCACAGACCTTCCGCTTACCGGGCGGCTGCTCTAACCA
>CM060964.1:366192618-366227618 GCA_030765045.1 Tenodera sinensis | reverse complement strand
TATTCCTTTTTATTTGTGTGAGTTTTGAAAAACAAACTTTCGTCAAATGGAAAATCGTTATTCATTTTTTATGTTAGCCGTGCAAAGAGAACGGAATTTGGAAGCTTTAAAAGATTTGACTATCAATCAAAGGCTATTGTTTTCCCATATTCCCTTTGTACCTACAAGGAAATAAACAATAAGATAATTTTTGCACATGTCTACTCAACTAACACGAAGAAGATAGAGGAAATTAGAGTTTATAAGAGTGGTTATTACAAGAGTAGAGAAAGTCATGTGAGTGCAACACATCAGATTTTTAGAGAAAGATGTGTGTCGATATTGCGCATTGGATTTTAACTTTTTTTTTTTTTTTTTTTTTTTTTTTCACTGACCAATCATATTTTGTCTAGCTTGCGACTAAAATTGAATAATTTCTACGGCGTAAAGTGTAATATGCACAATATCAATGTCATGTCGTGCCTGGTAACGAAAACAGAAAGTTAAAACCTAGCCAAGTCTTCTTTCGCGTTCCCGGGATTAGGGAAAGCTTCCCGTTGGTTGTGAACCCTCGCATTTGAATACATATATTTTAACGTTGTCGTTCTAGTTATCGTTACTGTTCTTCATGCACCTGGATTGGCTGTTGTTCAAAGAGTGCCAAAAGAAATGTTCATCGGATTTTGTATCGTTTTCTGGAGCCTATCGCCTATCACTTTACCTATCTCAGAGCGTGGTGGTTTGCTAAGGGGAACATGGAAGGCCTTTACATTCAGTCAAAACGATAAAGCAGACATGGGCACGAGTGAAGAGGTAGCGGTTGAACTTGCCTTACATTCTCTTGCCGAGTGACGAAGGTTGTTTGGATACAACACGTACAGTGGTGGGTTCGTTCCACCTGCGTGGTAGTAATAATTTCCTCACTGTTTTGTTTACATTAAACATATATTGCATACAATAATTGTTACTGTGGTTAGGCAAATTACATAATCTTCAAGTTTATAACATTCCTTTATCTTATGCACGTAATATGCTTACACTGCCTTATGATTAACATACTAAATTGTTTCTGTTTCACAAGAAATAAAGCAGTAAAGTTACATTGTTACTTAGCTTTAAAAATATTTTTAAACTAACACTTTAGACTCTAGTTTTAAACTTAATATTATGTTCAAACTTTGAAACGCGAAATACAATAGTTTATATTAAACAAACTAATAAGAAGCTAACAGCTAAACATATATATCGTCCCTTTTATGTTTACAAATACGAGTATTCAGAAAGTAACTTTTGAAATTGTAAATAAATATCTGTAAGTTCGATTTATGCTTCGAATCAAAGTGGCGATTGATATTGTAACACTTCATATTTGCAAATTGAAATCCGCAAATCTAAAGCGCGTCTCAAACTTAGAAGATTAGATTAGATTGCGTTCAGCGAGTTCACAAGTAGCCATGGAGGCTGGTGAACATTGAACATGTCAATTGTGATGTACAAAACATTGTCAATAAATATACAGAATGAGCACATAAAAAACTCATTATATACAAGAACAAAAACAAAAAAAAAAAAAAAAAAAAAAAACCAAACAACAACAACAGCAAAGGGGATAATGGAAACACAATCAAAGTTTACCTGAAATTTGTCAGATAAGAATTGAATTTTGTGTTAGATTTACACTAGGCATTTACAGCCATATTCTACTGTTTAGTTGTAATATAATAATAATAATAATAATAATAATAATAATAATAATAATAATAATAATAATAATAATAATAATAATAATAATAATAATAATAATAATAATAATAATAATAATAATAATAATAATAATAATAATAATAATAATAATAATAATAATAATAATAATAATAGTAATAATAATAATAATAATAATAATAATAATAATAATAATAATGATGATGATGATGATGATGATGATGATGATGATGATGATAATAATAATAATAATAATAATAATAATAATAATAATAATAATAATAATAATAATAATAATAATAATAATAATAATAATAATAATAATAATAATAATTCATCTAGAGATCACTTAAAGAGTTACATAAGCTTTCACAGGATGATTTGTCATTTAGATTACCTTATACAGAATAAAATGAGTTAAAAATTACTTACAAAGTTACATAGGCATTAACTCGAATAATTTGTCATTTAAATAATCTTATATTGAATAAAATTAGTTAGAAACTACTTACAAAGCTACATAAGCATTAACAGGAATAATTTGTCATTTGAATAATCTTACACAGAGCAAAATGAGTTAGAAACTCCTTACAAAGTTACACAAGCATTAACAGAAATAATTTGTCATTTAAATAATCTTATACAGAATACAATGAGATTTTTTATGCAGGTGCCCAACATTCGCAAATAAAAGTATTTGCGAAGAAAATGGGATTTTGACAAAAATGCAACTTATGGTCCAACATATGATCTTATGGTGGGTACGTTTTAGACTTCTATCAGATCTCTGGCTACATTTATTCCATTGTGAAGTAAAGTAACTTCCCACTTCTCTTCTATAAATCTATGGAATGTGCACTGGAATTCTTCTGCCTGGAAGTATTTCATGGTCTCACTTTGTGACCACTTCTCATTTGCTGGCTTCAGTCCTTGTAAGGTACAAAGAACAGCTTGTTTGGGAATATTCATAAACCTCGATTCCATGTCTCAAACACAACTATTTGTAACATTCTAAAATAAGAACAAATTAGAAACTAAAAACTTCACTTATCTTAGTATGTTGATATCCTTTTTCTATTTTTCTAAATTGATAAATGCCAGATTTTTTATAATTTGGTATTTATCTTTTTTTGAAAAATTAAGTAAATTTTGTATATTAAATTTATTTTGAGGGACCAAATTTATTCCATATTCTTTAAAAATCCTTGTAAATTTTTTATTAGCCCATGCTTCACTGTTAATAGCTTCAATTTTTTACTTAATTTAACTTATTTGTAACATTTTCACAGTTACCATAATCTATAAACTACACAGTGACTGAATCATTAATGTCTTTCATTTCTGTACGATATAAGACATTATCCGTTTTGAACTTGACTATTACTGGTAGACCTACTTGGATTGGACGGAATGTTGGAGATTTTGAACAATAAGCTTCTTGGATGGAGGCCCATCATTTCACTCATGTCAGTTTGATATGCTTTTAATTGGCAGTAGAACTGTTCAGGATCAATGAACCATGTGATTGAAACTTGTTCAACTGCATCTGATGAGAATGAATTACATGAAAATCTTTGGCTCGGTTCTATTATTTTAGGCAAAGTACAATAGTCATATCCTGATTTTCTGATACCTGCTTTAGCTTCCATCATTTCAGGAGTACCTCCAAACAATACATTAACATAGGTTTCACTTCCTGTATCCTTAAGAATCTCATCATATCTGCCATTGTTCTGAGAAACAAAGCTTGCTTTCAAAATTTTGTCTTCTGTTGCCCCTGAGAAGCAGTCAATTTCACTTGCTGACCAAGAAAGATTCTGAGGCTTTGCTGCCAACAAGCTGCAAGGTATCCTTGGCTATGAAGATTCAGATGTTGTGGTTTAATACTCTTTATATCTCGGAGTGGTACCTTCTGTTTGTTTCCATAATCACAGAAGAAAACTAAAGCTGAGTCAGAACTAACATGTTCCACAATAGCACGGTACCATGAAAGCACACGTTGCACGATAGTACACGTTAAATGGGGCGCAACGTTGCAACATGTACCTATCTACTATATATATGCCTTCTTTCATCTTCGAACCACAGATCATGTAAGAACCGACTCAGAGTAGCCCTTGAGAAATTTGCTAGGATATCATCACTGTGATGATACCGTAACAAAATTATATTCAACGTGAGTGGTATATTTTCAAACAGTAAAGAATGAACAATTTACCGCACTCCACTTTGCACTATTCCATCTTATTGCATTAACCTAGCGTTTTGTGTTGTCCTACCCTTTTTTGTCTTCTTTTTCGTAGTGTTCTTAGAGGTCCTTTCATTAGCTCCTTTTTAATCCTACACCCGATAGCCTTAGCTGTTTCTTTTACTGCCTTATTAATACTCATTTGACACGAAAAAAATAATCTAATATATTCATAATTATTTGGCGTACCTTACTTCTTAATTTACCAATATATCGTCTCTTCCTAGCTTCCCCCTCCACAAATACAAATATTTACGGAAAATGTTAAACAAATAACGTAATAGCGTTTTTACTGCTGCCTTGTGTCTAACGATTGACGGCTTTTATCTGAATAGGTGAATACCTTTTGTTTGCCTTACACGATAAAAGAAAAAGGTTACAGGCGTCTGGTTTATTTTAAAAACTGTCTCTAACCCTCCTCTACATTTGCTCTCGCTTTGTCCCCGATGTAAAGTCAATAATGGAAACGTTTCCCACTTTTGCAGTGCACAGATATAAAATTTTCCGAAAACATTTCATTTAAAAAATTGTAACACTTAGCAGAGTAAACATAGATAATTCAACGTAGGTAGGTGGCGGCACTGTAGTTTAGTCTAGCTAAGAAAAAAATATAGACGTATTCTAGCAGTTTATTAGTCAGTGCGTGATGAGTATAGAAGCTGCAAACTTCGGAGGCCTATAGAAGTGTATAATGGTCCTAAAAAGGATATAACCTATTAGACAAAAAAAAAAAAAAAAAAAAAAAAAATAATAATAATAATAATAATAATAATAATGATAATGATAATAGTAATAATAATTCTGCATAGAATAATGTGTTCAAACTTGAAATTTATAACAAATGAATATTTATACCATGCTATTAGGAATCTGGCAACAGAGCGAGGGTAGAAAAGGACGCGGCTAATGGCAACTCGTATGCGCTAGATAGAGACAGATATGTCCCATTTAACTCCATACTGTCATCTAAGGGTGAGACAACCTTTAGCACTCTTCAGGAAACAGCCATACTCGCCACTGAATGAGGCGTGTCAGAACCTGAATAGCAGTGTAGGGGATGGATGGCAGGTGGAGTGAGGCAAGAACATGTAGCAATGGAGTGGCGCAGTTGTGCCGATTTTGCCCATGTCTGCGATAAAGTAATACGCATTTAAAATCACACACACGCATGCACGCACACAAAACGTGCTGGCGTGGAAAACTTGTATTATACAGGGTGGAACATACTGCTTCTGCCACACGTTAACCAGGGATTCTACATGATGACTGTAACAAATATGTACAATACAATTGCTGTCAATAAGTAACCGTTTCGCCGAAAAAAAAAATTGTTTCCGTTAAATATTTGGAGCTATCTACCTTCTTGACGACTGGATATATATGGTTCATTATTTCACTGTCCCACAGACACTGTGTGACTTAAACAGTGCTGGTAGATCCACGACTCAATTGTTTTTTTAACACAATATCTCGTTAACAACAGTAACGTAAAAGCTGCTTGAAATCATTTGAAAACAAAATTTAAAAAATCTGATTGGTTCCATTGACGTGATTTTCTCTACTCTTGTACTAACCATTCTTACAAACTCTTATTCCTATATCTTCTTCGTGTTAGTTGAGATAAACATTTACACAAATTATCTTATTGTAGGTACAAGGGGAACATGGGAATACAGTAGACTTTGAGCGATGGTCAAATCTTTTAAAGCTTCAAATTCCCTTCTCTTTGCACGGTTAATATGTAAAAAATGAATAACGTAGTTCCATTTGTCAGAAGCATAAGTTCCCCAAAACTCACACAAATAACAATAAATATCTCCGAAATGGATCACTCTAAAATAAAAAAAATTATTTGGACATAAATTGTTTGTTTTAGCAAGATCTACATTTTTGTACAGTAAGATTTGGTCTATGTCTTACGGTATCCTGTTATGTAAAAGTCATCCAGAATAAACAGGCCAGAAAATTCAAGATATACATTTCATTTGTCATACAAATATCTTAACATATAGCATTTTACTCAAAATCATTAGCCAGTTTTGAGAAAGTCAAAATTTTCGAAAAATTTTCCACGTAATGGATAGTTTAGAATGGAGGAATTTTCCTCAAAATGTTTCTGTCGCATGCTTGAGAAATATCAAACTTACATAGCAATTTTGGTGTTTAATTGACTTTTGGTTTTTTAATTATGCTGTCCACAGACTGACACACACACATACACACACACACACACACACACACACACCACACACACTCACACACACTCACACACACACACTCACACACACACTCACACACACACCCACACACACACTCACTCACACACACCCACACACACACCACACACACTCACACACACCCACACACTCACTCACCACACTCGCACACACACCCACACACACACACTCACACACACACACCCACACACACACTCACACACACACTCACACACACACACACGCACACACACACTCACACACACACACACTCAGACACACACACACTCACACACACACACCACCCACACACACTCACACACACACACTCACTCACACACTCGCACACACACACACTCACACACACACAAATACACACGGACCATTTTCTAAAAATGCTTTTTTTATTCAGGGGGTTTCAAAACATATTTCCGCTGAAATCTCGACATCGAATTCTTGGTGGAATACAATACTTCCTCTACTTACTATACTAGTAGTAGAGAAAGTAAAAATGGGAATTTAACCTAAAATCTGGAGGTCTATTAATAAATAAGTAACCAAGTACCTTTAAACCTATTTATTTTGTTCCCTCAAGACGAGAGGATTCTACCATGTTTTACGTTAAAGTACACAGATTACAGCCATGCGAACAACTGACAAGAGATTGCGACTTCAAGGCGTCAGATTGTTTTCTTGAAGTAGGTATACATTATTATGAGCTAAATTGAGAAGTACTTAAATAGATAATGTTATCTAACATCATTCGCAGTACGTTTAAGTACTCTATCGTGTCTAAAGACACGACTTACACCTGACTGAAGGAAATATACTACTGTCATTTGTCATAGCAAGTAAGGTGTTTACAGCAGAAACGACGAAACAGTTGCTATCACTCCATGTGTGGAAGCTATTCTGATATATTTCAAGTTGGATTCCTATTGGCCTCATTCTTCATTGACTGGAGTAGAGTTCGACAAAATCTTACTGTACAAAAAGTGTACATCTTGTTAAAGCACTGCAACAAAATGGCAATTTGAGAAATCCCTCGCCTGACACCATGTGATAAAATTATAATATCAGTCCAATTTTTTACTTTCTCTACTACGTATAGTAAAGTAGAGGAAGTATTGTATCCCACTCAAAAATTCGATATCGAGATTTCACCGGAAATATGCTTTGAGCCCCTGAATCCAAGAAAAAGAAACATTTTTAGAAAAAAGTTCGTGTGTATGTCTGTGGGTTTGTGTGTGTGAGTGTGTGTGTGTGTGTGTCTGTGTGTGTGTGTGTGTGTGTGTGTGTGTGTGTGTGTGTGTGTGGTGTGTGTGTGTGTGTCAGTCTGTGGACAGCATAGCTCAAAAACGAAGAGTTGGTTAAAAACCAAGTTGGTATTAAGTTAACGTCTTTCAGGGATGCGGCTCAAAAATTTTGAAGTAAATTCCTCCACCCTAAACTACCCTTTATATGGAGCTTTTTAAAAAATTTTTGATTTCTTGAAAATGGCTCCAACGATTTTTATTAAAAAATGTTTGAGATATTTTGATGACAAATGAAATGTATTGCTTAAATTTTCTAGCTATAGCCTATGTAGTCCTGTTTACTCTGGATGACTTTTGCATAACTGGTAAACTGTAAGAGATAGACCAAATCTTACTACACAAATAATGTAGATCCTGCTAAAAACACACAATTTGTGTCTAAATAACTTCTTTTTGTAGAGCGAACCATTTCGGAGACATTTCTTGTTATTTGTGTGAGTTTTTGCAGAACTTATACTTCTGTCAAATGGAACATCGTTTTAATTTTTTATATGTTAAGTGTGCTAAGAGAACGGGATCTCAAAGCTTTGACTATCACTCAAAGCCTACTGTATTCCCATATTCCCCTTGTACCTACAAGGAAATAAGCAATAAGATAATTTGTACAAATGTTTATCTCAACTAACACGAAGAAGATATAGGAATAAGAGTTTGTAAGAATGGTTAGTACAAAAGTAGAGGAAGTCATGTGAGTGCAACACATCAGATTTTACTTTTTCCTTGTGAGGCACAAAATAGGTATAGTTATCTTTTACTGCCGTTAACACACTCTACAGTTGTTCGTCATGTTATAACTCATAACTGTTTTCTTCTTGTAGCCTTGACTCACTCCTTTTACTGTCTTTCTTTACTTTCTCTGTCTCTTAAATAGCTGACGTTGGTGATATAATCACGCAACATCCACTAAAACTGCTTCACTGTCTCCAAGTGAACTGCACACACACACACACACACACACCACACACACACACACACACACACACACACACAACACACACACACACTCCTAACAGCTGTCCCGTTCAACTCTCACAACTCCGTTTTGTTTTAAAAAACTAACTCCCTCCTCTCTCGCGTCCCTCAAGCTTTTATACTGGGGATTAGTAGCGCGGATTTTTCTGGAAAAGTGCCTTTTTCTCGCATTTCTGCAGCGAAGGTCCGAATCGCGAAGGTTCTGGCAAGTCTTTTTGTTCTGCTGCTCTGATTGCTGAGACGTATTCACAAATAGTGGAGAGAGGTAGCCTGACCTTGAGCGACTTTGATGAACGACGACCTGCCATGTGTGTGAGGTACCTTGACCTTGAAAGTACTTCGATGGTGCGCCGCCGCTGTCGGCCGAGGTCACAGTACACAATTTATGTGATTGTTTTGTGGAGATAACCATTTTCGATATATTCCTTATAGTTGTTTTGGATGTTCAAATACTAATGCTTCTCTCAAATGGGAAGTCGTTATCCACTTTTCCCTGGTCATGCAAATACAATGCAGCTTTAAAGCTGTCACATGGCGATGAGCTATTAAAATTTTTGACTATCACTAGCCTATTGCATACTCCTTAGCCCATTGTGCCTACAAGAAAACATATAGATAATTTCTACAAATGTTTACCTCGATTAACATGGAAATAGAAGAATAATGTTTTGTGGCAATAGTTTGTACGAGACTGTGTAAAGAAAGTCATGTGAGTGCAATATTTCGGATTTTTCTCTCAAGGCTCCAAAACGTGGCTATTTAAATGCCCAAGATAACACGGGTCCATGGCCTGTACTCTTTTCCAGTGTTTTTTACTCGACTTTGATTTTTCTTAAACTTTTGAACACTCCACACTCCATACGACATAATTCGTGTTCAAAACTTCAGCACAGAATCAGAAAAATGGAATTAAAGAATCTTACGTGTTGCACTCACATGACTTTCTCTACTCTTGTACTAACCATTCTTACAAACTCTTATTCCTATATCTTCTTCATGTTAGTTAAAATAAACATTTACAGAAATTATCTTATTGCTTATTTCCTTGTAGGTACAAGGGGAACATGGGAATACAGTAGGCTTTGTGCGATAGTCAAATCCTTTAAAGCTTTCAAATTCTGTTCTCTTCGCACGGTTAAGATATAAAAAATTAATAACAATATTCTATTTGACGAGGAAAACTCCACACAAATAACAAGGAATATCTCCGAAATGGTTCACTCTACAAAAGAAATTTATTTGGATATAAACTAGGTATGTAGTTTAGCAAGATCTACATTTTTGTATAGTGAGATTTGGTCTATGTCTTACGCTTAACCAAGTTATGGAAAAGCCACCCAGAATAAACAGGACTTCATGGATTATAGCCAGAAAATTCAAAATGCACATTTCGTTTGCCATAAAAATATCTCAAACATATCACACAGACCTCCCCCTCCCCTCCCCCCCCCCCAACACACACCACGGACCTTTTCTAAAAATGTTTTTTTTTGGATTGAGGGGGCGTGAGCATTTTTCAGGTGAAATATTGGACATCGAATTTTTGGTGGAATACAATACTTCTACTTACTATACTTAGTAGAGAAAGTAAAAATTGCGTTATGTTTTCAGATAGATTTCTCTCGACAAAAATTGTATTAAGGGACACTGGGAGTAAAATTTGAAAGTTCCACATTTTTTTATAGATTTTTATGAAATTTTTACTGTCTTTGTATATATATGAGAATAGGAGGTACACCAAATTTCATTAAAATTGGATAATTCGTTTAGGATATATAAATTATTTTATGAATTTAATAGGCACATTTTCAAAATAGAGCCCGCGTCTATTGACTTTTCAAAATTCATTTATATTGGCAGAACTGATACTCCAAAATATGGGTAACAATTGTATGAAGAGATATTTCAAATACGTTTGCTGATTATGCTGTACATATTTTTTTAATAACAAAGAAAATTTAATCTTAAAAATTATTGATTTTTTTTTCATACAAAAAAATGTTTTTGGAATTCATGTTAATGATAACATCAATATTGAATCATAGTTTTGTTTAGCTGCTATTTATGAATACTTTTGGAAATTTTCATTGAATTTGAAGCAAAACTCAGACGCAACCTTCTTTTGGAATGTGCAGAAATGTAGTTTTGAGAAAAACAGGCTTTTATATAGGAGCATCCTGTGTACGTTTAAGGGAAGAGCACTGGGCCGTAATGACCACATGTAGTGGGGGATATGAAAAATGTTAGCTAATACAAATGCACCGATGCTCCAGGAACATTTTAAGGTAAAAAAAACAATTTTCGACTTTTTGACAATTTTGACCAAAATTTCACTCCCAGCGTCCCTTAAAGGACCCCCCGCTCTAAAGGCGTCTTCAACTTTAATCTCCATTTGTTTTTATGGGCATTCACTGCTTTGGAACGGGTGGATCTGCAATTTCTTGTTGGCAGAGTGAAAATTTGGCCATGACTTATATCCAACAGCCTGGCAACGATCTCTCACACCGCAGGGGAAATAACCAAGGAGTAAAATTGAAGGACAGTTTTCGATAGTTACCGAGGTGAAAACACTTGAATTCTTTTTAGGTTGAAAACAAGACGAAATGCTACTTCTACTATTGTAAATATGGCGCCATTTATTTGAAGAGCGCTAGCTCCACAGTGGCAGTGTCGGCAACTAAAATCCCCTATCAGTTGAAGGTTCGGACATCTACGGCGTACGTTCCAACTAACTAATGATGCCTCATGCTGTGCTGCCATCTGCCAGTCTTAGGCAAAGTAAACAAAGCGGATTACATTTCATTTTTTTATTCAAAGTATGTTTCTAAATTGGTACAGTCAGTAATTGCTATTGTACAATAAGAGGTAGTCAATTTTAAAAGTTGACAGCTCCATAAGTTGTATATCTTTAGATAGATGACAAACCTTTCAGTATATGGTTCTAGATTAAGTATACGGAAATGAACTCGATAAGGAATTGGAAATGGGAGCGGTGAACTCAGGTTTTCAGAAATGATGACTCTTGTTTCAGGAATACTAACCGGACGTTGATAAAGCTTCGCGACACAAAAACAAATGATCATCAGAACTCCAGGTATGATGTCATTTTCCGGGAGTAACAGTTTCCCTACCCTTTCAGTACTTTTCCCAGGACAACGCTAAAATCTCGTTTTAAAATGAAAAACATTACAGTGTATTAAAATTAAGGATAATATTTCTGTTTCATTAAACAGAAAATGAAAAAAATCCAGACCTAAAGGTCGATCTCAATATTGTCTAAATACGTTTTGAGGTCTCTGAATCAGTCAATCAAAAACTTTAGATTTTTACATTCACATGTGTTTCTGTACTCACTCTTCTAAAAGCAATTCTTATACGAGCTTGTGCTTCTGTTTCTTACTAATCAATTTAAACATTTGCAAAAATGGTGTTATTACACATTACCTTGTAGGTTCAATGGAAATACGAGAATACAGTAGGCTTTAACCGATATGCAAATATTTTAAAAGACGGTTGCTATGTGATGACTTTAAAATTTCATTCTCTTTGTATGTCCAGGAGAAAAAAAAAAGGAATGACTTATCATTTGAAGAAAAGACTATTTATTTGAAAGTTGAAGCCAATAACAACGAATATCTCGGAAATGCTTAACTCAAAAAAACAGATGTGTGTGTGTGTGTGTGAACAGCATAACTCAAAAACGAAAATTCGGTTAAATACGAAACTTGGTATTTAAGGGATGGACATGAAGGTTTTCAAAAAAAAATCTCCATACTGGTCTTTACATGGAACATTTTTCGAAGATATTGATTTTCTCAAAAACGGCTCTCCAAATTTTGATTCCTATGCCATATGTTGAAATTGTTTTATGACAAATTACATCCTTATCTTGAATTTCCTGAGAATGTTCTCAGAAGTCTCTTCAGTCTGGACATTTCTGCATAACCGTGACAGATTGACAAAATCTTATTACACAGAAAATGTAGATCTTGTTAAAACATACAATTTATGCCAATGCATTTTTCTTTCTTTCTTTCTTTCTTTCTTTCTTTCTTTCTTTCTTTCTTTCTTTCTTTCTTTCTTTCTTTCTTTCTTTCTTTCTTTCTTTCTTTCTTTCTTTCTTTCTTTCTTCTTTCTTTCTTTCTTTCTTTCTTTCTTTCTTTCTTCTTTCTTTCTTTCTTTCTTTCTTTCTTTCTTTTCTTTCTTTCTTTCTTTCTTTCTTTCTTCTTTCTTTCTTTCTTTCTTTCTTTCTTTCTTCTTTCTTCTTTCTTTCTTTCTTTCTTTCTTTCTTTCTTTCTTCTTTCTTTCTTTCTTTCTTTCTTTCTTTCTTTCTTTCTTTCTTTCTTTCTTTCTTCTTTCTTTCTTTCTTCTTTCTTTCTTTCTTCTTTCTTTTCTTTCTTTCTTTCTTTCTTTCTTTCTTTCTTCTTTCTTTCTTTCTTTCTTTCTTTCTTTCTTTCTTTCTTTCTTTCTTTCTTTCTTTCTTTCTTTCTTTCTTTCTTTCTTTCTTTCTTTCTTTCTTTCTTTCTTTCTTTCTTTCTTTCTTTCTTTCTTTCTTTCTTTCTTTCTTTCTTTCTTTCTTTCTTTCTTTCTTTCTTTCTTTCTTTCTTTCTTTCTTTCTTTCTTTCTTTCTTTCTTTCTTTCTTTCTTTCTTTCTTTCTTTCTTTCTTTCTTTCTTTCTTTCTTTCTTTCTTTCTTTCTTTCTTTCTTTCTTTCTTTCTTTCTTTCTTTCTTTCTTTCTTTCTTTCTTTCTTTCTTTCTTTCTTTCTTTCTTTCTTTCTTTCTTTCTTTCTTTCTTTCTTTCTTTCTTTCTTTCTTCTTTCTTTCTTTCTTTCTTTCTTTCTTTCTTTCTTTCTTTCTTTCTTTCTTTCTTTCTTTCTTTCTTTCTTTCTTTCTTTCTTTCTTTCTTTCTTTCTTCTTTCTTTCTTTCTTTCTTTCTTTCTTTCTTTCTTTCTTTCTTTCTTTTCTTTCTTTCTTTCTTTCTTTCTTTCTTTCTTTCTTTCTTTCTTTCTTTCTTTCTTTCTTTCTTTCTTTCTTTCTTTCTTTCTTTCTTTCTTTCTTTCTTTCTTTCTTTCTTTCTTTCTTTCTTTCTTTCTTTCTTTCTTTCTTTCTTTCTTTCTTTCTTTCTTTCTTTCTTTCTTTCTTTCTTTCTTTCTTTCTTTCTTTCTTTCTTTCTTTCTTTCTTTCTTTCTTTCTTTCTTTGTGTAGTGAACCATTTCGGGGGTATTCCTTGTTACTTTTCTTTTTTCAAATGGAAGGTCGTTATTCATTTTTTTTTTTTTTTTTAATTTCTTGGCCATACAAAGAGAGCGGAAGTGAAAGCAACCAGCTTTAAAACATCTGAATGTCGCTTGAAGCCTACTGTATTCCCATATTTCCGTTGCATCTATAAGAAAATCAGCAATAAGTATTTCAGCAAATATTTATCTCGATTAACATGAAATAAATAGAGGAATAAAGCTTTTATGAATGATTTATACAGAGTACAAAATGCAACACACCAGAGTTTAAGATTTCTTTTCTATCTCATAAGTTTTACCAGTTATAAAAAGTAATACAGAATGAAGAAGGCTTTAGAAGCTATTTCCAAAAAATTCAAGATATACATTTTAATTGTCATTAAAATAGCTTAATAATGTGGTATTTTGAGCCATTTTTGAGAGAATCAAAATTTTGAAGAAAAAACTGACATGTAAAGAGTGATTTGGGATGGAGGAGTTTATTAAAATCTTTGTATCATATCCTCGGAACACGCTGAACTTCAATACCAGCTTTTCATTTTTGAGTACGTGTTCACAAACACACTGACACGTGCACAAAGCTCTTTCTAAAAATGCTTTTCTTATTCAGGGAGTCCTATATGTTTCCGGTGAGCTCTCGGTATAGAAATTTTAGGTGGAATACTTCCAGTGTAAGTAAATACTTATAAAATAGGGAAAGTATGAAGGTAATTTTTAGAGTAAGGTTCGTAGCTCATCGAATTTGACATGAACTTTGAAACGCGCATGCGCACCAACCCCTGGCATGCCTTGCGCGTAAGCTGACGCCATTTGCACGAGTAGTGTTGCAGTGTACTGTTCACAATGTCGGTTCAAAATGTTTAAAACAATATGTTGGCCCGTCGACTGTGAAATACTGTGTGTGATTCGATTATTTTCTTTCTCTACTACGTATAGCAAAGTCAAGGAACTAATGTATTTACACCCAAATATTCCATGTCAAGATTTCACTGGAAATATACGTTTTGAGACTCCCTGAATTCAAAACAAGCCTTTTTAAAAAATGTCGCTCTGTGTGTGTGTGTGTGTGTCTGTGGACAGCATAACTCGAAAACGAAAAGTCGGTTAAAAAACCAAAGTTGGTATTTACGTTAATGTCTTTCAAGGTTGCAACACGAAGATTTTGAAAACAATTCTCCATCCTAAGCTAACCCTTAACATGGAAAATGTTTCAAAAATTTTGATTTTCTGAAAATGGCTGTAACGATTTTGATTAAAATGTCATATGTTTGAGATACTTTGATGACAAATGAAATGTATATCTTGAATTTTCTGGCTATAGCCCCTGTAGTCGTATTTACTCTGGACGACTTTTGCATAACTGGTAAACCGTTAGAGATAGACCAAATCATACTATACAAAAAATGTAGATCTTGCTAAAATACACAATTTATGTCCCAATAAATTTACTTGTAGGGTGAACCATTTCGGAGATATTCCTTGTTATGTGTATGAGTTTCGGAAAACTTAGAACTTTCGTGAAATGGATCATCGTTGTTCATTTTTTTATATGTGAAGTGTGCAAACACAACAGAATTTCAAAGCTTTAAAACATTTGACTATCGCACAAAGCCCACTGTATTCCCCTTGTACCTACAAGGAAATTAGCAATTAGATAAGTTGTGCAAATGTTTATCTTAACTAACATGAAGAAGATATAGGAATAAGAGTTTGTAAGAATGGTTAGTACAAGAGTAGAGAAAGTCATGTGAGTGAACACATCAGATTTTGACAGCAAGGAACGTTTGATCATCGGACAATGATCGAAGATGAGTCAAGTATATGACTCCATGAGATGAGTGACACAAAAGTGCGTAAGTGTGTAATATCACTCAAGGTCGTACGGGACAATGTCCATAATGAACACAAGATTTGGTCAATACCGAATGAAAACATTCGATGGGGGACTGGCAATCTCTAGTGCTTATCCAACGACTGGTTGGCACGAAACCATCTGGTAGCTGCGATACGTGTGGAAAAACAGATACACCAGAACATGGTTTTTTTTTTTTTTATTTTTTTTTATATATATATATATTTTTTTTTTTTTTTTTTTTTTTGGTGCAACAAAAAACGATGCAATTTTGGGAGAGATAGAGAGAAACTAAACAAATTTGGAATGTTATAAGGGCAAAAGAACACTTTTTAGTTATGAATGAAATGAATGGCGAATAAGATATCAGATATAGCACTTCAGAATTTGTTAGAGGACAGAAAAGAAGGAAATGTTTTCTTCTTCTTCTTCTTCTTCTTCTTCTTCTTCTTCTTCTTCTTCTTCTTCTTCTTCTCCTTCTTCTCCTTCTTCTCCTGCTTCTCCTTCTCCTTCTTCTTCTCCTTCTTCTCCTTCTTCTCCTTCTTCTCCTTCTTCTTCTTCTTCTTCTTCTTCTTCACTTCATGGATTAGGCTCTCGCCTCAGTGTCTCCTTGCATCTTTTCCTCGGCCTCCCTACGTCCCTCTTTCCTTTAGGACTATATTGGAAAACTACTTTTGGCAGTCTTGTATCATCCATTCTTCCAACATGTTCAAACCATCTTCTTCTGTACCTATCCATTCTTGAGGTGATAGCTTCCACTTGTAGTTCATTTCTTATATTTTCATTTCTAATTCTATCTTCTCTTGTACATCCTTTTGTTCTTCTCAAGAATCTCATTTCGCAACTTTGTGTTCTGCTGATGGTTCTTTGTGCATCTACCCAGTTTTCGCATCCATAAAGTAACGTTGGGACCGCCATGGTATTATAAAATTTTATTCTTGTTTCAGATCTTGTTTTATTCTTTAGGGTTTTGTGAATTGTTCCACAGATTGTTTGAAATCTCATTAATTTTTTGTTCGTATCTTTATCTTTCTCATTGCTGATTTCACACCCTAAATAATTGAAGGAGGATACTTGTTCCAATACTTTATCATTAACGACTATTTTCGACCTTATTGGTATTTTATCCCAGTTTGCCATTATTTTTTACTTTTCTATTGATATTTCAATATCAACTTTTGCATATTTGGTTAAGGTGGTGTATTGAACGTTGTAGATCATCTTCTGTTTCTTATATAATTACTACGTCATCTGCATATAATAAAATATTTAAAATTTTTCCTTGGGCTACTTTTATGCCTGCGTGAATTTTCTGTCTCCAATTTTGGATTATTTTATTAACATAGATGTTAAAAAGTGTTGGTGACATTGGGCACCCTTGTCTGACTCCTTTATTAGTTAAAATTTCTTCTGATTTTTCTGTCTTGAATCTTAAATTTATTTTAGTATCCTCGTATAAACTTTTCACCGCCTTTACCAAATGTCTTGGGTAGCCTTGTTCTTTCATTATGATCCACAGCTTTTCTCGGTCTACATTATCAAAAGCCTTCTGGAAATCTATAAATGCTATATGTGTCTGCAGATTATATTCTCTTCTTTTCTCCAGTATCTGCTGCAATATGAAAATATTATCTGTTGTCAATCTTCCTTTCCTGAAACCACTTTGTTCTTCACCTATCAGGGATTCAGCTATTATTTTCACTCTTTTGTTTATTATTCTAGCATACAATTTATAGATTGAATGTTTTGATATGAAAAATTCAAATAAGAAGTGAAGGAACACTAAGAATTACCAGAGCAAGGAATAGACAACCGATGAGTTGTGTTTTTGTAGTGGCCGCTTTTACAACATACGGCACCACAGGCGGTGACACTGATGACACATGAAGATGGAGCACCAGTGGAATAAGATGGCGGGGGAAACCGGAGAACCCGGAGGAAACCCGCCCCAGCGCCGCTTTGTCCACCACAAATCCCACATGGGATCGAACCCGGGCCGCTTTGGTGAGAAGCGAATGGTCTAACCACTCGGCCACGGCGCGGCCGTAACCGATGAGGCAAATGCAAAAGTTGTACGCGAAGAACATTTACGCTTGCACGAGGCAAGAATAGAAGATAATAGAGAATCACATCGATTATAATAGGTATTTTATTTGTAGGTATAGAGGCTGAAAAATGCCATTATTAATTAATTGTTTAAAGAACTATAATTGTTAGTTTGTAAGCTTTTAGTTTTCTGATGTTTTATTGGTATTGTATTTGGAATGTTAATGTTGCAATAAATGAAGTTGGCAACTATGTCCTGACTTAGGCAACTAGATGTCAGGAGGTCAGATCTAACGACTCGTTATCCCCACCAACTATATAGAAAAATCTGATGTGTTGCACTCACATGACTTTCTCTACTCTTGTACTAACCATTCTTACAAACTCTTATTACTATATCTTCTTCGTGTTAGTTGAGATAAACATTTGTACAAATTATCTTATTGCTTATTTCCTTGTAGGTGCAAGGGGAATGTTAGAATACAGTAGGCTTTGTGCGATAGTCAAATGTTTGAGATTCTGTTGTCTTTGCACACTTAACATATATAAAAAAAAAAAAGAATAACGATGATCCATTTCACGAAAGTTCTAGGTTTTCCGAAACTCACACACATAACAAGGAATATCTCCGAAATGGTTCAACCTACAAGAAAATTTATTGAGACATAAATTGTGTATTTTAGCAATATCTACATTTTTTGTATAGTATGATTTGGTCTATCTCTAACGGTTTGCCAGTTATGCAAAAGTCGTCCAGAGTAAATACGACTACAGGGGCTATAGCCAGAAAATTCAAGATGTACATTTCATTTGTCATAAAAATATCTCAAACATATGACATTTTAATCAAAATCGTTAGAGCTATTTTCAAGAAAATCAAAATTTTCGAAAAATTTTCCATGTAAAGGGTAGCTTAGGGTGGGGCTATTTTCTTCAAAATCTTCGTGTCGCATCCTTGAATGACATTAAACTTAAATACCAACTTTGGTTTTTAACCGACTTTTCGTTTTTGAGTTATGCTGTCCACAGACTGACACACACACGGACCTTTTTCTAAAAATGCTTTTTTTTGGATTCAGGGGCACTCAAAACATGTATTTCCGGTGAAATCTCGACATCGAATTTTTGGGTGGAATACAATACTTCCCCTACTTACCTGTAGAGAAAGTAAAAATAGAGAAAGACGTAAGTGATTAAATAAAACAACTGTTTTGCCAATATGATGTTTGTTGTGCATAAAACTTTGGACCTTACTTCACCAATTACCCTCGTAAAAATTAACACCAGTAGATGCATTTAAATGAAGAATAGGTAATAAGTTAAGACGACAAATCAGTTTCAATCCGAATATTCCATCTCAATATCACGTAAGGTGTCTGAATCAGTCAACCAAAAGATTTGATATGTTACATTTACATGAGTTTCTCTAACCACCCTTGTGCAATCTTTTCCTACACACTTATTCTTCTATATAGTTCTTGTTGATCGAGATATTCGTTTGCAGAAATGGTTCATGTTAGCTACAGAGGAAATGCAGGAGTTGAATTTGTAGCCCACTCCTTATAAGGCGGGTCGGGTCGCTGATGGCTTTGAAACTCACACTCCTTTCATAGCATCACGAGAAACAAACGATAGCGACTTAAAATATAAAAAAAACCATGAAGTGGTTGAAAATTCAAACCAGCAACAATGAATATTTCGAGGATGGTTAATGTTACAAAAGCTTTACTTTACTGAAATTGTGTTTTGAAGGGATCGTGTTCTACACACTGCATTTTCGTCTTGTCTTACGCCCCTGGAGCCCCTGGGTTTGATCTCCGGTGACCGCGCACTCTGACTTGGGTATTTCCGTACCGAGTGGGATGGCTGAGGCGGTAACTTCTGTGGCCCGCATTCGAAAGGTCGCGGGTTCGAACCCCGTGACCGCGCACTCTGACGTGGGTTTTTCCGTGGTTTCACCATGTCACTTACGCGAATGCTGGTGTGCATTATTTCATATCACGGTTTCCTTTCCATCATTTCCCTTCATTTACTTTCCTTATCATCTTTCAGGTGTAGTGTTGGCAGTGCCGGGCAGATGGCGTGGATGATTGCGCATGGTAACTGCTGTTCTCGGCGCTAGGTGGCGTTTGGTGGCCCTTGTCCTCCGTCAGAGGGGGGGACGCTCAGTGCAACACCGGACCTGCGGTGTGATGACTCCTTGGCGGGGCCTAGCGCCGGGATGAAGATATCTCAACACTTGTTAGGGACTTCCGTGCGTCTCTGTGGCCTGTCTAGCTGCGACCCTGTGTGTGTGTGTGTGGCACCTTCGGTTCCCTCATTTCATCCTTGTCTCCTGGGGGATGTTAACCACAATACATCTGTGCAGGTCGAAGTGAGCGAGGTGTCCCCCTCTGTGTCTGTACCCTTTACCCGTACTTTACAATCGCTCTTGTGTTGGCATTGTTTGCTTTTTAACAATAAGAATAACATGTGTAACAAAGAAGTACTGACATACATTATTAACACAGCATGTTCTCGTATGAGCATGATCATTCGGTTGAACGTTTAAAATGCAAATTACAACTAAACATTCTAAATGAAAAAAAAAAAAAAAAAAAAAAAAAAAAAAAAAAAAAATCTGATGTGTTGCACTCACATGACTTTCTCTACTCTTGAACTAACCATTCTTACAAACTCTTATTCCTATATCTTCTTCGTGTTAGTTGGGATAAACATTTGTACAAATTATCTTATTGGTTATTTCCTTGTAGGTGCAAGGGGAATATGGGAATACAGTAGGCTTTGTGCGATGGTCTAATCTTTTAAGGCTTTGAGATTCCGTTCTCTTTGCACAGTAACATATAAAAAATGAACAACGATGTTCCATTTCACGAAAGCTTTAAGTTTCACGAAACTCACACACATAACAAGGAATATCTCCGAAATGGTTCACCCTACAAGAAAATTTATTGAGACATAAATTGTGTATTTTAGCAAGATCCACATTCTTTGTAAAGTATGATTTGGTCTTTCTCTAACGGTTTGCCAGTTATGCAAAAGTCGTGCAGAGTAAATACGACTACAGGGGCTATAGCCAGAAAATTCAAGATATACATTTCATTTGTCATAAAAATATCTCAAACATATGGCATTTTAATCAAAATCGTTAGAGCCATTTTCAAGAAAATCAAAATTTTCGAAAAATCTTCCATGTAAAGGTTAGTGTAGGGTGGGGCTATTTTCTTCAAAATCTTCGTGTCGCATCCTTGAAAGACATTAAACTTAAATAACAACTTTGGTTTTTAAGCGACTTTTCGTTTTTGAGTTATGCTGTCCACAGACTGACACACACACACGGACCTTTTTCTAAAAATGCTTTTTTTTTTTGTATTCAGGGGGCCTCAAAACATATATTTCCGGTGAAATCTCGACATCGAATTTTTGGGTGGAATACAATACTTCCCCTACTTACCAGGAGAGAAAGTAAAAAAAGGGACGGTAACTGACGCTTTTTAAGAAAACAGGAGTATTTTTCCCTGTGTATTGTAAGGAAAATGGGAGCTTAAACGAAGTTTTCCTTTAGTTGATTATTGAAGCAACATTGTATTTGCGTAAACAAAAACTGGCATTCAAAGGTCATGAGAGCGTGACTTCGCAAAATCGTCGAAATGCTAAATCATCTCATTTGATGCATTCCGGGATATTTACTGTCAACAACTGCCAACAAGTTGACAGAAGAACTTCCATTTGATACATGCTATTTTTGAAGAACTTGTTTATAAATGCAAATTACTCTCACGTCTGTGAACACTTCCAATGGAATGCCGTCCCTTTTATGATGACATTATCGACAGGTTTGCCGCTCTGAAACGTAGCAGGATTGACTTAGTTCACAAACAATACCATGATTGTTTTATGGTAGCCATTGTCTTGCAGCATGCTTATGTGAAGTTACCTATTAACCTACTTTACAAGACACGAGCCGTCACTGAATCCTACTACTCAAAACGCGTAAGTCTCGTTAAAACACACAATTTATGTCTGACGCATTTTTTTTGTACAGTGAACCGTTTTGCAGATGCCTTTTATTTGTAATTTCCAATAATTTTACTTTTCTAAAATGGAAAGTTGCTTATTATAGTCTCTTGGAATTTCTAAGCCATCAAGTGTGTTCCCCTTGTACCTACAAGCAAATTAGCAATAAGATTATTTGTACAAATGTTTATCTCAACTAACACGAAGATATAGGAGTAAGAGTTTGTAAGAATGGTTAGTACAAGAGTAGAGAAAGTCATGTGAGTGCAACACAGATTTTTTTGTACTTTTTAACCCTTTCATGCCTGGTGTGTATTATAAAATACATAGGTTTTTTTCCTATTTGTACCAGTTTTAACTTTTTTCTGCTGTATTCTTGTTATACTGTCTGTCAGCAATTAAAGATACATATTTGAGACGTTTTGAATTGTAAAAAAAAATTTTTTTTACAATTTATATTGTAGTGCTTTTTATATATAAGAAAAGAAGCAAAATCCATTCAACCGCAGTCAAATGATACCCCGTCATCATCCACGCGTGCCATCACACCGATTATTTTACGTGGGCCCTCCCCGTCCTTTACCACAAGCACATTTTACTGCTGACACACAGACTGACAGACTGACAGACTGACACACAGACACACACACGGGCCTTTTTCTAAAAAATGCTTTTTTTGGATTCAGGGGGCCTCAAAACATATTTCCGGTGAAATCTCGACATCGAATTTTTGGATGGAATACAATACTTCACCTACTTACCAGTAGAGAAAGTAAAAATGCGTATCTGATTAAGTTGGAGAATCTTACTGTCCAGAACTGGAAATAAACAAACGATTGAAGGCGTAAGAAGTGGACCTATGCCATATTATGTTAATGTCATTTACAGAAGATACCGTAATTGTATCTGTGATACATTTCTGTTGGCAGGTTGCACTATGCCCTTTGCTGGAGTCAGCTACTTGATTAATTCAACAACTTCAGGAGCTGTAGTTGTATAGTTTGTTGTATCTATTGACTGTCCAGGAGTCAACCAGAAGGGTTCTAGTGTTTTCTTGTATATCTGGCTACATTAGTTATAGCTTGATACGTAAATGGAGGACTTCAGTAGAGAGGGGAAACCTATAACCGCCCCAACTATTCCTTCCTCTCCTGTCAATACAGTTGCAGCATAGCAGCTAAGGTTTTCTTTCTGGTCGGTAACAAAACAAATATGTTTTATTCTATTCTTTGCGACAACCACCGTGGCATTCCCTTGTAAATACTTAAGGTAAGTAGAGGAAGTATTGTCATCTCACTTTCACACCATGGATTAGACACATTGTCGGTTCCGTTTTTCACAGCAAGTCTCTCCAACTCTTCTGCGGTCTGCCTACTTCTCTTCTACCTGCTAGTTTATAGTTTACAGCTATTTTCATAGTGCACCCTCTCCACGTGTAACAGCCAATGATTTCGATACTCTTTTATTTCTTCATTTATAGAGTCACTTTCAGCTCTGTTGTTATTACAGAGTCTAGCTTTGTACATATATCCTTTAGTTCTCAAGAATTTCATTTCAGATCCTTGTATCTTACCTTCCATCTTCTTTGTTACAACCCAGACTTTCTTGATAGTTTTACGTTTATATCTCTTACTTTCTGTGAACCTAAGTACAGGGCTTTCGAATTGGTTCTTCACCGCCGCACGGCCTTTTGCCTGTGTGAGTTTGAAGCTGCCGCGGCCGGGTTTGGCGCTACTAACAAGCCGCACGTAAAACATGTATAAAAATCTTACCTTATAGAAAATGCTGGAAATGTGAACGATGGTTCAATCGATCCACAGCTTCTGTTCTTTTCAGATGAGGCGTGGTTTCATCAAAATGGCCGCGTGAACACTCATAACAGTCGGTATTGGACATCTCAAAATTCACATCGCGTTCGAGAAATCCCTCATTATGATCGGAGATTTGGAGTTTGGTGTGCTGTTAGCGCTAGACGCATAATTGGTCCAATATTTTACGACCAGACTGTAAATAAAGAGAGGTACCGAAATGACATTTTGACCCCATTTTTTCAGTCACGATCTCTACTTCCAGTAGCAGAATCTTGTTGAAACCACCCATATGATTTTTCTTCTTCTGTCATTTCGGTACCTCTGTTTAAGATTTTTATACATGTTTTACTGCGGCTTGTTAGTAGCGGCAAACCCGGCCGCGGCAGCTTCAAACTCGCACAGGCAAAAGGCCGTGCGGCGGTGAAGAACCAATTCGAAAGCCCTGTATCTGAAACTTGAGGTTGGTTGGTTTGGTTTAAGGATGCTCAACTTCGAGGTCATCAGCGCCCTTAAAAAATTCATGGCAATAGCCAGATATAAATTTCACTCAAAAATAAAAATACTAGCAAGGAAAATATAAACAAAAAGTAAAAAACAGTGTCAATAGCCAGATATCAAACAAGGTGATAAATATGTCAAAACGCATAAAATGAGATATCTAAAATTTTAAATCCTCGAATTGATTTAATTACACTCCACTAAAAACTTAAAAATTCTATCAACCGCTGTTTTGTCGTCCTCTAAGACCTCTGCAAGTCTGGCAGGCAGCTGCAGAGAATCCCGAAGGTGCGCTAGAGAGCAACACTCTAGCAGCACGTGGCTCTGAAATTTGAGGCTTACCCTAAAGGTTAATCACCTGCAACGAGACTATAATGGAAGTAATTAAGACGCGAGTATATATTAGGATACGAGCGCCCTAATTACCATTATAGCTAACTTTCATACAATTTATGCTCGACCATATACCTAATTTGATAGTTGAAATATTGTAAAATGTTGTACCTACACTCACCAGGGACAATGACCTACATATTGCATCAGCTGATATTCAGAGTTCTGCCCAGGCGCTAAAAGATCGATTCGATTCCAGCACGTCACAGCTGCATGATAACCTTGGAATGCTACGTAACATTGAAAAACAGAAGACAAATTGAATATATTGGTTTTCAGACGAAACTTTATTTCATGTATAAGTTATTTGTTGTACAATTAGTGAAATTAACTGTGCTTAGTGCAATATTCTTGGAAGTTGATGTTGTATTGAGGTTAAAGTTGCATCTTACTTAGGCAGGTGGAGTAAGTTGCATCTCACTGTCAGTAGTGTCCGCCGACATTTTCTAAACTCGCGCTAGTTGCGTTTCGAGAATTAATCGATATTGCGCTTTGCCATGGTTGGATGGGAACTCTCTGATTGGTGGAACACCTGTC
Organism: Tenodera sinensis; assembly: GCA_030765045.1. NCBI lineage: Eukaryota > Metazoa > Arthropoda > Insecta > Mantodea > Mantidae > Tenodera > Tenodera sinensis. The sequence continues at coordinate 366,202,774 of CM060964.1, read as the reverse complement.
CTTTAATGAACATTGAACTTAAGGAGGTTCATTAAAGAATCACTATCAGACTTATTAATTGGTCGAGCATAAAATAAATTTAGATCTTTTGTTGCTTACCCCAAAAAGCCATAATCTTTGTTTTTGTTTTAGAAATGTTAAAATTATGCTCCTTACATATTACACTTAATTCATATATAACACGTTGTATATGATCTTCACTTTTCTATATTAATACTACATCGTCTACATATAATAAAGATGAAGTATTGTATTCCAGCCAAACACATGATGTTGAGACTTCTCCAGAAACACATGTGTATCTACATTCTTATGCAAGGCGAAAATGAAACTATATTGCAAAACAAAGTTAACACAGTAATGACTAACCTTAGCAACTGGTTTAAGACAAATGCACTAATCATAAACAAAGAGAAAACTATTGCAATGTCATTTCATACATGGCAAAGTAAAAACAGTATCAGACCTCAAATTTCTTTTGAAGGAAATAATATCGATTACCAGAAAGAAACACAATTCTTAGGTATATGTGTGAATGAAAGCCTAAAATGGGATAGCCACATTCACAAATTAGCAAGTAAACTTAGTTCTGTGTGTTATATGCTCAAATGTCTAAAATGTACAATAAATCTTGCTGGACTGAAAAATGTATATTTTCCCAATTTCCTAGTCGACTAAAATATGGCATAAAATTTTGGGGGGGAAAATGTGAAAGAATATTTGTAATCCAAAAGAGAGCTATAAGAATTTTAAGTGGAATAGAAAATAGTACATCCTGCAGATCTTATTTTAGGAAACATAACATCCTACCTCTAGCTTGTATCTTTCTAGCTGAAGTTTCAAATCATATTAAGAGAAATCAAGGGGAACTAGACACAAATATGGATATCCAGTCTCATAATACTAGAGGGAAAAATTACCTTCATGTTCAGTTATGCAGAACAAATATTTAAAAAAAAAAAAAGTAACCAGACAAACTTAGGCATTAAATTATATAATAAACTACCAGCAAATATCAAAGAAATAACCAATATAAAAAATCTGATGTGTTGCACTCACATGACTTTCTCTACTTTTGTACTAACCACTCTTATTCCTAATATATCTTCTTCGTGTTAGTTAAGATAAACATTTGTACAACTTATTGCTTATTTCCCTGTAGGTGCAAGGGGAATATTAGAATACAGTAGGCTTTGTGCGATAGTCAAATGTTTTAAAGCTTTGAGATTCTGTCTTTGCACACCTAACATATATAAAAAAAATGAACAAATATGATCCATTTCACGAAAGTTCCAAGTTTTCCGAAACACACGCATAACAAGGAATATCTCCGAAATGGTTCACCCTACAAGAAAATTTATTTAGCAAGATCTACATTTTTTGTATAATATAATTTGGTCTATCTCTAACGGTTTACCAGTTATGCAAAAGTCGTCCAGAGTAAATACGACTACAGGGGCTATAGCCAGAAAATTCAATATATAAATTTTATTTGTCATAAAAATATCTCAAACATATGACATTTTAATCAAAATCGTTAGAGCCATTTTCAAGAAAATCAAAATTTTCGAAAATTTTTCCATGTAATGGGTAGTTTAGGTTGGGACTATTTTCTTCAAAATCTTCGTGTCGCATCCTTGAAAGACATTAAACTTAAATACCAACTTTGGTTTTTAACCGACTTTTCGTTTTTGAGTTATGCTGTCCACAGACTGACAGACAGACACACAGACACACGCACGGACCTTTTTCTAAAAATGCTTTTTTTTGGATTCAGGGGGCCTCAAAACATATATTTCCGGTGAAATCTCGACATCGAACTTTTGGATGGAATACAATACTTCCCCTACTTACCAGTAGAGAAAGTAAAAAATTTATCAAAGAAGTCAAATCCTTTCTACTACAACATACCTTTTATTCAGTAAGCGAATATTTGACATTGTAACTTGTAAACATATCATATTCTGTAAATCTTTATTTAATAAGTGAATATTTGGCATTTTATTTGTAATATTGTAAAATTAGTTCTGTAAATCGTATAGAAATTGTTTTTTTGATGAAGCCAATATCATGTAACATTATCTAAGTGGTGAATAAACAATAAACAATAATGCTACTGGACATTTTATTGAGTAGGGTTACAATTTTAAGTTTGTATAAAGTAACATTGAGGCACTTCTTGCATTAATTAATTCGTGAAGTGGTAAGGACATTGTTGCAAGAGGGGGAGACCATGTACTATATAAAAGTGGGTCTCTCTGACGTGATGCAAGCAATAACATAGAGTTTATGTTCTCAGAAACACCGCGACCCATCTGTTGAACACTGTTTGCACTAACATTACGTGTTCCTTTTGGTATACAATGAGGTAATCACGTGCGAATCAATGCTAGTCCGGTCGACCGAGGAGGCGAAATTCCGACCAAAGTACGACAGTTCAAGTGTGTTGCCCTCAGTGACGAATTCCAACTTTATCGGCGTCGTCAATCCGCTGTGCTTGATAACTCCGCCACTAACCCGTAAAAACAATATACAGATTCTACTGATTCCATCTACTGATATTTCCAACAGGCACCACTGTGTTCCAGAAAACAAGTCGTTATTCAATTATTTATAGCTGAAGATCGTCAGCCTTCAAATGTAAACATCTGAATCATACCACCACTCACAGTTATAGATTTATATTAACAGTTATCGTACATCTAAATGCAGGGTTTTCAAAATTTACATTTCTGCAAAATATGATGATTTTGTGCAAAATTCTGCCAATAGAAACTTCTATAAAATATACTATTAATGAGGGTTTTATAGCCGAAATACGTGTATTTTGAATTGAAGACAATAATCTGCGAAATAAAATTTTATTTTTACTTTCTCTGTTACGTATAGTAAACAGAGGAAGTATTTCACTACACCCAAAAATTAGATGTCGAGATTTTACCGGAAGTATATATTTTGAAACCCCCTGAATAAAAAAAAGCACTTTTAGAAAAAGGTCCGCACGCGCGTGTGTGTGAGCTTGTCGTTTAAAAACCAAAGTTGGTATTTAAATGTTATGTCTTTCAAGGATGCCACACAAAGATTTTGAAGAAAATAGCCCCACCCTAAACTATCCTTTACATGGAAAATTTTTCGAAAATTTTGATTTTCTCTAAAATGTCTCTAACGATTTTGACTAAAATACCATATGTTTAACTTATTTTTATGACAAATGAAATGTATATTTTGAATTTTCTGGCTATAGCCTATGTAGTCTTGCTCACTCTGGATAACTTTTGCATAACTGGTAAACCGTAAGGTATAGACCAAACCTTACTGTACAAAAACTGTAGATCTTGCTAAAACACACAATTTATGTCCAAATAAATTTTTTTGTGGAGTGAACCATTTCGGAGATATTCCTTGTTTCGTGAGTTTTGGAAAACAAACTTTCGTCATTTTCGTCACACAAATAATTCTTAATGTTGCAGTAATTCTTAATATTAAATATAACATATCAAAGGGTAGTTTAAAATATATTTGTTTTGGAAATTAGTGAAAAGATTTTCTTTCCTTTGAAGTTTTAAAAGTTGAACTTATTTTTGGTTTACAAGCGCAGTGTTTTAATTAAAACTGTTAATACCTTAATTTTTTTTTCGATTATGAGTATTTTCTTCCAAGCGTAAGCATTTATGAATAACTTCATTGAGATTAGAATTTGTTTTAGCTCTGTTTATTTTTTATATTACTACGTTGTGTTAATAACAGGTGAATTATATTCATGATGATATTTTTTTCTCTTTTGGAATTTGTGAGGGAGCTTTAGATTTATCTATTTTAGTGTCAATCATTCGCACACATTGGAATGATTATTTTAATTCATTTGGTTTATTGCAATTTTAAGATATATTTTGTATGTATAGTTACTTTCTCTACTGGTAAGTAGGGGAAGTATTATACCCACCCAAAAATTCGATGTCGAGATTTCACCGGAAATATATATTTAGAGGACCCCTGAATTAAAAAAAAAAAAAAAAAAAAAAAAAAAAAAAAAAGCTTTTTTAGAAAAAGATCCGTGTGTGTGTGTTAGTCTGTCAGCCTGTGGACAGCATAACTCAAACGAAAGGTCGGTTAAAATCCAAAGTTTATATTTAAGTTTAATGTATTTCAGGAATGCGACACGAAGATTTTTAAGAAAATAGCCCTAACATAAACTACCCTTTACATGGAAAATTATTTTAAAATTTTGATTTTCTTAAAAATGGATCCAACGATTTTGATTAAAATGTCATATGTTTGAGATATTTTGATGACAAATGAAATGTATATCTTGAATTTTCTGGCTATAGCCTCTGTAGTCGTATTTACTCTGGACGACTTTTGCATAACTGGTAAACCGTTAGAGATAGACCAAATCATACTGTACAAAAAATGTAGATCTTGCTAAAATACACAATTTATATCTGAATAAATTTTCTTGTAGGGTGAACCATTTCGGAGATATTCCATGTTATGTGTGTGAGTTTCGGAAAACTTGCTTTCGTGAAATGGATCATCGTTGTTCATTTTTTTATATGTTAAGTGTGCAAAGACAACAGAATCTCAAAGCTTTAAAACATTTGACTATCGCACAAAGCCTACTGTATTCCCTCTTGCACCTACAAGGAAATAAACAATAAGATAATTTGTACAAATGTTTATCTCAACTAACACAAAGAAGATATAGGAATAAGAGCTTGTAAGAATGGTTAGTACAAGAGTAGAGAAAGTCATGTGAGTGCAACACATCAGATTTTTTTTCAGGGGCCTCTAAACATATTTCCGGTGAAAACTCGGCATGGAATTTTTGGGTGGAATACAACACTTCCTCTACTTACTAGTAGAATAGGTAGAAATGTAGAGCTCATTAAAATACACAATTTATGTCCAAGCGAATGTTTTCTGGAGTTCCGTTTCGGAGATATTCCTTATTTGTTAGAGTTTTGGACTACTTAAAGCTTCCTCAAATGAAAGATCCTTTTTAATTTTTATATCTCAGGCTACAAAGGGAAAGGAATTCCAAAGCTCTCTCTGGGGAAAATAAACCCTATAACTTGTGTGTGCTAAGTGGGAGGTACTAACCTGAAAACATGCTATTCTTAATAACTAAATTTATAAGTCCACAAATGAAGCAAATATTGATGTAATATTGCTCGTTAAACTGTCAATTAACAGTACAAATATATATTTATACTAGAACTAACAACCTGTATGTTGTACTTTACTTATGCAGCTCGAAGAAAATCTGCAGTTGAACCAGTTAAGTCTGAAGTATTTAAATATTTTGTGCTAAACCATAAAAATCAGTTACCCGTACAAAATATTTAATAATAGTTAAATTTTTTAATTTTATAATACAATTAAATGTACTGAAAATACCATTTATTTTAACCATACCTTACAAACCTTTCTTAGTTTTTCAGCCAAAAACTTGACACATTTCTTCGGAAATATTGGTTTTGAGATTTTCGAATAATAAATAAATTATTAAATAATATATTAACAGTTTAGGAAAATGTGTGCGTGCGTGTGGACGACGAGACACGGATTCCAAGGGTGAGTGAGAGATAGTGTGTGAGTGTCATACAGATATATAGACATACAGATAGAGAGATAGATATAGAGAGATGGAGAGATGTCTAGAGAAGGAGGGATATATCCCCCCGTATATACACAGAGATAGATGGGGAAGAAATATGGAGAGAGACGGGGAGTGTGATGGGCAGAGAGACTGGGAAAGTGACGAAACGAGAGAGGGGAGAGATGCAGAGATTTGGAGAGAGGGATGGGGCGAGACGGAGAGCGATGAGGAGAGGTAGAAACATAGAGATCGAGCGGAACAGGGAAGGCGGGAGAAGAGGTGACGGTGACTGGTTGAGGCTGAGGGAGCGTGGCCGAGGCAGAGGTCGAGGGGTCGAGAGCGAGTGAGAGGGGTCGAGAGCGAGTGAGAGGGGTCGAGGGTAAGTGAGAGGGGCCGAGAGCGAGTGAGAGGGGTCGAGGGCAAGTGAGAGGGGTCGTGCGCAAGTGAGAGGGGTCGAGAGCGAGTGAGAGGGGTCGAGCGTAAGTGAGAGGGGTCGTGTGCAAGTGAGAGGGGTCGAGAGCGAGTGAGAGGGGTCGAGGGTAAGTGAGAGGGGTCAAGGGCAAGTGAGAGGGGTCGAGAGTGAGTGAGAGGGGTTGAGGGCAAGTGAGAAGGGTTGAGAGCGAGTGAGAGGGGTCGAGAGCGAGTGACAGGGGTCGAGAGCGAGTGTGAGGGGTCAATGGCAAGTGAGAGGGGTCGAGTGCAAGTGAGAGGGACCGAGCGCAAGTGAGAGAGGTCGAGAGCGAGTGAGAGGGGTCGAGAGCGAGTAAGAGGGGTCGAGAGCGAGTGAGAGGGGTCGAGAGCGAGAGTGAGGGGTCGAGTGCAATTGAGAGGGACCAAGCGCAAGTGAGAGGGGTCGAGAGCGAGTGAGAGGGGTCGAGCGCAAGTGAGAGGGACCGAGCGCAAGTGAGAGGGGTCGAGGGCAAGTGTGAGGGATCGAGCGCAAGTGAGAGGGGTCGAGAGCGAGTGTGAGGGGTCAAGGGCAAGTGAGAGGGGTCGAGTGCAAGTGAGAGGGACCGAGCGCAAGTGAGAGGGGTCGAGAGCGAGTGAGAGGGGTCGAGGGCAAGTGAGAGGGACCGAGCGCAAGTGAGAGGGGTTGAGAGCGAGTGTGAGGGATCGAGCGCAAGTGAGAGGGGTCGAGAGCGAGTGTGAGGGGTCAATGGCAAGTGAGAGGGGTCGAGTGCAAGTGAGAGGGACCGAGCGCAAGTGAGAGAGGTCGAGAGCGAGTGAGAGGGGTCGAGAGCGAGTAAGAGGGGTCGAGAGCGAGTGAGAGGGGTCGAGAGCGAGAGTGAGGGGTCGAGTGCAATTGAGAGGGACCGAGCGCAAGTGAGAGGGGTCGAGAGCGAGTGAGAGGGCTCGAGCGCAAGTGAGAGGGACCGAGCGCAAGTGAGAGGGGTCGAGGGCAAGTGTGAGGGATCGAGCGCAAGTGAGAGGGGTCGAGAGCGAGTGTGAGGGGTCAAGGGCAAGTGAGAGGGGTCGAGTGCAAGTGAGAGGGACCGAGCGCAAGTGAGAGGGGTCGAGAGCGAGTGAGAGGGGTCGAGGGCAAGTGAGAGGGACCGAGCGCAAGTGAGAGGGATCGAGCGCAAGTGAGAGGGGTCGAGAGCGAGTGAGAGGTGTCGAGGGCAAGTGAAAGGGGTCGAACGCAAGTGAGAGGGGTCGAGAACGAGTGAGAGGGGTCGAGGGCAAGTGAGAGGGGTCGAGGTCAAGTGAGAGGGGTCGAGAGCGAGTGAGAGGGGTCGAGGGTAAGTGAGAGGGTTTGAGGGCAAGTGAGAGGGTTCGCGGGCGGGAGTGAGAGGGTGAGAGAGTTGGAGTGAGGTAGAGGCAAAGGAGTGACATCGAGAGTGACATCGGGAGTGACATCTAGAGTGACACCGAGAGTGACATCGGGAGTGACATCGAGAGTGACATCGGGAGTGACATCGGGAGTGACACGGGGAGTGACATCGGGAGTGACATCTAGAGTGACATCAGGAGTGACATCAGGAGTGACATCGGGAGTGACATCAGGAGTGACGTCGGGAGTTACATCGGGAGTGACATCAAGAGTGGCAGCGGGAGTGACATCGAGAGTAACATCGGGAGTGACTTCGAGAATAACTTCGAGAGTGACTTCGAGAGTGACATCGATAGTGACATCGGGAGTGACATCGGGAGTGACATCGGGAGTAACATCGGGAGTGACTTCGAGAATAACTTCGAGAGTGACTTCGAGAGTGACATCGATAGTGACATCGGGAGTGACATCGGGAGTGACATCAGGAGACATCGGGAGTGAGTTCGGGAGTGACTTCGAGAGTGACATCAGGAGTGACATTGAGAGTGACATCGGGTACGACACCGGGTACGATACCGGGTATGACACCGCGTACGACACCGGGTACGACACAGGGTACGACACCGGGTACGACACCGGGTACGACACCGCGTACGACACCGGTTACGACACCGGGTACGACACCGCGTACGACACCGGGTACGACACCGGGTACGACACCGGTACGACACCGGGTACGACACCGGTACGTTACCGGGTACGACACCGGGTACGACACCGGGTACGACACTGGTTACGACACCGGGTACGACGCAGGGTACGACACCGGGTACGACACCGGGTACGACACCGGGCACGACACAGGGTACGACACTGGTTACGACACAGGATACGACACAGGGTACGACACCGGGTACGACGCAGGGTACGACACCGGGTACGACACCGGTACGACACCGGGTACGACACTGGTTACGACACCGGGTACTACACTGGGTACGACACCGGGTACGACACTGGGTACGCCACTGGTTACGACACAGGGTACGACACAGGGTACGACACCGGGTACGACGCAGGGTACGACACCGGGTACGACACCGGTACGACACCGGGTACGACACCGGGTACGACACTGGTTACGCCACCGGGTACGACACCGGGTACGACACCGGGTACGACACCGGGTACGACAACGGGTACGACACCGGGTACGACACCGGGTACGACACCGGGTACTACACCGGGTACGACACCGGGTACGACACCGGGTACGACACCGGGTACGACACCGGGTACGACACCGGGTACGACACCGGGTACGACACCGGGTACGACACCGGGTACGACACCGGTACGACACCGGTACGACACCGGGTACGACACCGGGTACGACACCGGGTACGACACTGGTTACGACACCGGGTACGACGCAGGGTACGACACCGGGTACGACACCGGTATGACACCGGGTACGACACCGGGCACGACACAGGGTACGACACCGGGTACGACACCGGGCACGACACCGGGTACGACAAGGTACGACACCGGGTACGACACTGCTGGTGACACCGGCGGGAGGGACCTCAATGATCTCGGGAGCGACTTCGTGACTGATCTCGCGGAAGGGACTGCTGGAGCGGCTGCGAGGACGAAGTTGAGAGAGGGCACTGACGTCGGAGGTGGGATTCGTCGAATTGCCGTTTTGCTACATTGCTGTCAGGAGTAGTATATGGATGTCAACATGGAAGAGACGAAGGAATTACTAGCCTACTAACCCAAATCAAGAACCTGAAACCGGGAATGGAAAAAATGGAGAAAGAATGGGAAACGTAAGCTAGGGAGTGGAAGAAATGAAATGCATACTGATAAGATGGGAAACGAAGAAACAGGGAATTCCGCTATAAGAGAAGATAGGGGTGTAGATAAGGAGTATAAAGGAAGGGGTGAAGTCAAAAATGAATTCTGGAATGGGAAATATGACTGAAGTGATCGATACGAAGATGGGACCATTGGCGAAGATAGACGGGGAACTGGCCGGCGTGAAGGAAGACGCGGAACAACTCGACGGGAAGGTGGAACTCCTCTGCCAGCGCGTGGATGTCGTGGAAGACGTCGGGGAATGTTTTAACACCCTGGAAGGAAGAGTCGACGGAATCATTAAAGGAGCTAGAAGCCAGAGGTGGGCGGAATAGTACGGATTGGCCGAGGGGACAGTTACGTCCGCATTGGAGACCGGAAGTTTACGATACGATGAAGTCAAAGAGACGTCGATAAGGATCAGCTACAGGAGTGTGTAGCCAAACAGGATACACGAAGTACTGTCAGCAGGGAAGTCTACGAGCTAGCGAGGAACAAATAAGTACCAACTTGGCGTGGGTCATGGAGGTACCGACGGAGCCGTCTAAACAGGTGACGCTGAGTGCCGTGAATAGAAGACTGGTGGACATCGTGGACGGCAAGATACAGGGGAAGCCGTGCCGAGTACTAATGAGCACTGTGACACCTCACCTGTGGAGGAGGAGGCCTGGCTAGAGTTGACCTTGGGGGAGAGCGTTATGGGTCTGTGCGTGTTCGTCGCGAGGAAGTGATACTGGGACTGCATGCCCTCAGGAGCCATGAGGAGGGTCCTGCAAGTCGGACAAGACGAGTTAATGCTCCGGAGCCCCAGCGCGTATCTCATGGTCGGCAGGATGATCCTGGAAGTGGTTGTGGTTGGACCCGCCAGGAGCAAGATGACTGAGAAGGTACTCCAGGGAGATCGGCGGTCATGAAACCTTGTG
>CM060964.1:366165118-366187618 GCA_030765045.1 Tenodera sinensis | reverse complement strand
TTTCGGAGGTATTCCTCGTTATCTGGGTAAGTTTTGGAGAACTTGTACTTCTGTCAAATGGAACATCGTTATTCATTTTTACTTTCTCTACTGGTAAGTAGGGGAAGTATTGTATTCCACCCAAAAATTCGATGTCGAGATTTCACCGGAAATACATGTTTTGAGGCCCCCTGAATCCAAAAAAAAAAAAAAAGCATTTTTAGAAAAAGTTCCGTGTGTGTGTCTGTGTGTCAGTCTGTGGACAGCATAGCTCAAAAACGAAAAGTCGGTTAAAAACCAAAGTTGGTATTTAAGTTTAATGTCTTTCAAGGATGCGACACGAAGATTTTGAAGAAAATATCCCCAACCTAAACTACCCTTTACATGGAAATTTTTTCGAAAATGTTGATTTTCTTGAAAGTGGCTTTAACGATTTTGATTAAAATGCCATATGTTTGAGATATTTTGATGATAAATGAAATGTATATCTTGAATTTTATGGCTTTAGCCCCTGTAGTCGTATTTACTCTGGACGACTTTTGCATAACTGATAAACCGTTACAGATAGACCAAATTATATTCTACAAAAAATGTAGATCTTGCTAAAATACACAATTTATGTGCCAATTAATTTTCTTGTAGGGTGAACCATTTCAGAGATATTCCTTGTTATGTGTGTGAGTTTCGGAAAACTTAGAACTTTCGTGAAATGGGTCATCGTTGTTCATTTTTTTATATGTTACGTGTGCAAAGACAACAGAATCTCAAAGCTTTAAAACATTTGACTATCGCACAAAGCCTACTGTATTCTAATATTCCCCTTGCTCCTACAAGGAAATAAACAATAAGATACTTTGTACAAATGTTTATCTTAACTAACACGAAGAAGATATAGGAATAAGAGTGTGTAAGAATGGTTAGTACAAGAGTAGAGAAAGTCATGTGAGTGCAACACATCAGATATTCTTTGTAAAGGAGAGAGACAACTTTAATTTGTTTGTAGATCAGTTTTACGAGTCAAAGTATGAAGAGAGACGACAAGGAACACGTGTAAACGTTCTGCTGTGAATTTGATCAATATCTCAATTTCTGTTTTACTTTGTTATCTGTCTCATACAGCAACAGGTGGCCTGGCCTGGCCTTCGTGCATTTGGCTACATTCCCACTTCCTTTATGTAGTGCATTCATCACAAACATCTGCTTTTTACTTTCTCTACCACGTATACTATTGTATTCCATCCAAAATTTCGATGACAAGATTTCTAAACTAAACGCGACATCCCATGAAGGACCAAAACCTACCGCCCAGCCACTGCGTCCCCCACCTCGGTCCACTACAGACTCACTGCTGGGGTGCAGTACTGGAGGGTGGGACGTGGTCAGCATCCCGATCCCTCCCGGCCAGTTATGCGGTGTTCACGACCTGGGGCCGCCACGAGTAGCTCCTCAATTGGTCCTCCTGGGACTAACGAGGCTGAGTGCATCCCTTGCCAGACCTCCCAGAGGGGATAAAATCCCCATGCTGGTACCGGGGATCGAACCCGGGTCCTCCGCACCATAGGCAAGCGCGCTACCAACTGCGCTACGGAGGCGGTCGTGACAAGACTTCACCAGAAAAATGTTTTTTAAGGCCCCCTGTATCCCGCCTCCCAAAAAAAGCATTTTTAGAAAAAGGTCCACGCGCGCGTGTCAGTCTGTGGACGGCATAACTCAAAAACGAAGAGTCGGTTAAAAACCAAAATTGGTATTTAAGTTTAACATCGCTTAAGGATGCGACACGAAGATTTTAAATAAAATTCCCCCACCCTAAGTTATCCTTTACATGGAAAATGTTTCGAAAGTTCTGATTTTCTCGAAAACGGTTTTGATTAAAATGTCATACGTTTAAGATATTTTTACGATAAATGAAATGTATATTTTGAATTTTCTGGCTATAGCCCATGTAGTCAGTTTACTCTGGATGACTTTCGCATAAATGGTAAACCGTTACAGATAGACCAAATCATAGTATACAAAAATTGTAGATCTCGCCAAAATACACAATTTATGTCCAAATAAATATTTTTTTAGAGTGAACCATTTTGGAGATGTTTCTTGTTATTTGTGAGAGTTTTGGAAAACAAACTCGTCAAATGGAACATCGCTATTCATCTTTTGATATGTTATGTGTGCAAAGAGAACAACATCTCAATGCTTTAAAACATTTGACTATCGCACAAAGCCTACTGTATTCTAACATTCCCCTTTCACCTACAAGGAAATAAGCAATAATTTGTATAAATGTTTATCTCAACTAACATGAAGAAGATATTGGAATAAGAGTTTGTAAGAATGGTTAGTACAAGAGTAGAGAAAGTCATGTGAGTGCAACACATCAGATTTTGTTTTGTTTTGGATAATACATCATTATAGCACTTTCCTTCCACAATCAGCACAGTTAATAAAGCACATACTAAATGAAATACCCGGCCTTGCCTGTGGCATGATGTATTCCTAAAACCTTTGAACTAAGGTTGCACTTGTGCAAGAGCTTTGTGATTCTTTGGAGACATTTACGAAATATTACTTAACACATTTAAGTAAATATTTAATTAAAACTCTTAGGATACTACAAGAAATAAAAACTAAACTAAATAGTTAATTAAAAACACCAGGAAGAAAACCTTGTGAATGTAGCATTTTTATTTTAATAATATAGAGACGTGTATTAATTGTTTGTAGAAGAGTGAGAAGACCAATACATGTGAATCTGTTCAGTAAAAGAAAAGTGAGTAGAGAGAATCGTGTGACTATAATAGGTTGCATTTCCATTTCAAATATGTAGACAGCTATATGAATTGTGTATAGAAGTGGGAGTAAAAGCGAGTAGAGAAAGCTTTGTGAATATAATACGTTGGATTTTTATCTGAGCCATAGAAAATTGTATGAACTGTATTTTCAGGGGCAAGTAGAGAAAGATATGTGAATATGTGACGTGAAAGAAAAGCTAGTGGAGAAAACCATGTGAATGTAATACGTGGCATAGTGAAATGGACAGCATAAAAATATCTCTATAAAAACATTTAGATTTGTCAATTTTCATCACATTCGGATGAGTAGAATAGCAGCCCATAAGGTACAAACAAATAAACATTCATTTTTACTTTCTCTACTGGTAAGTAGGGGAAGTATTGTATTCCACCCAAAAATTCGATGTCGAGATTTCACCGGAAATATATGTTTTGAGGCCCCCTTAATCCAAAAAGAAGCATTTTTAGAAAAAGGTCCGTGTGTGTGTGTGTCTGTGTCAGTCTGTCAGTCTGTGGACAGCATAACTCGAAAACGAAAATGCGGTTAAAAACCAAAGTTGGTATTTAAGTTTAATGTGTTTCAAGGATGTGACACGAAGATTTTGAAGAAAATAGCCCCACCCTAAACTACCCCTTACATGGAAGATTTTTCGAAAATTTTGATTTTCTTGAAAATGGCTCTAAGGATTTTGATTAAAATGCCATATGTTTGAGATATGTTTATGACAAATGAAATGTATATCTTGAATTTTCTGGCTATAGCCCCTGTAGTCGTATTTACTCTGGACGACTTTTGCATAACTGGTAAACCGTTAGAGACAGACCAAATCGTACTATACAAAAATGTAGATCTTGCTAAAATACACAATTTATGTCTGGGTAAATTTTCTTGTACGGTGAACCATTTCGGAGATATTCCTTGTTATGTGTATGAGTTTCGGAAAACTTAGAACTTTCGTGAAATGGATCATCGCTGTACATTTTTTTATGTCAAGTGTGCAAAGACAACAGAATCTCAAACATTTGGCTATCGCACAAAGCCTACTATATTCTAACATTCCCTTTGCACCTACAAGGAAATAAGCAATAAGATAATTTGTACAAATGTTTGTCTCAACTAACAAGAAAGAAAATATAGGAGTATGAGTTTGTAAGAATGGTAAGTACAAGAGTAGAGAAAGTCATGTGAGTGCAACACATCAGATTTTTATATATGCATACAGATACGCTTCAATATTAAAAACTCGACTCAATATTACCATGAAAACTTTGATTTACAAGGTCAAAATGTATTTAGAAAAGGCGAATGTTTACCTCAAGGCAAATAATACAGGAACATAAAGAATATAATGTACCAGCCTTCATGATTTTTGTAGGTTATGAAAAAGCCTTGACAGAGTGACGAACGGCCCGTCTACCAAGCAGCCCTCTGGTGTCCATAGGGAGTACTATTTCCTTTGAGCAAGTGTCTGTCCAGCACCGCCATACGCCATGAAACCTAGAAGCTAACATAAAACATTAGAAAGAAGTGGAATGACAGAGAAATTATGGTAGATGAGAAACCGCCCCAGCATTTGGCTATCGACCAGGGACAAAGGTCAGAGTAGGTAGTTAATGGGAATCGAAACCGGGCCCTCCCGAATCCGAACCACACTAAACCACGGAGGCATCTCACTCGGTCATGTAAAGAGTAGTTTGACTTGGGGAGACTGCTGAAAATCTTCGTTTCGTATCCTTGGATAATGCTGAATCAAAGAGTCTGAACATATAGAAGTTCACCTTACTGAGTTAAATTACCAGTGTTATTTATGTTCTCAATGGTTTTAGGTGACATTTTTATGAATTATTCTATAAATCATGACAATTGTTGGAAGTGGTTATTTTCATTAATAGCTTATGTGGTTGAGTCTATAAAAATTATTTCATCCAGCAGAAAAATAATAAAATATACTCTTAAAACATGTGAATTCATGTACCTTTTTCTCAAAAAGTATGAGAAGTAAAGATCTGAAATGTTCAGCATATGTATATAACACATGGTTTAACTTTCTGAACCACAATAATTTTATAATGTATATTAGTGAGATTAAGAAAGCAACAAAATTTCAAATTTCCAACATGTTTACTTTTTTGACTTTGCAAGCATTTTTGTTTAATTTGTAATAAACTTATGTACATTGCTAAATAATTGAGGTTCAGAATTTAGCTGATTATGTTAATAACAAGCATGCAAAAGTGTGATTCTTTACTTCAAGTGGTTTCAAAGAAAAAGGTACATGAACTCACGTGTTTTAAGAGTAAATTTTGTTATTGTTCTGTCGGATGAAATAGTTTTTTTTTTAGACTCAAGCCAATAAATTATCATTGTAAATAACCACTTGAAGTAATTTTCATGATTTATAGAATAATTCATAAAAATGTCATGAAAAATTATTGCACTAAGGTGTAATTTCTGTGTTCAGACCACCTTGTACCCTTAAATAGGTGGCAAGTTTGGTATTCTTTTTGGGTAATGCTGTTCACAGACTCTCTCTCTCTCCCTCTCCCTCTCTCTCCTACAGACACACTGGATTCAAGAAGACCGAAAACGTCTATAGAGACAAAGTATTCAGAAAGATGTAATATGTAACATTAAAGCAGCATAATTATATTTGAAAACGGCCATGTACTTTTTCTTTGGATTGCGTTTTGTGCCCTTCTCCCCTCTCACTACTAGTATTAGTACTTCAACAAAAGCGTTCCTCTTTGACAGGAAATGCTCATTTATTTACCATCGTCTGATGCTGTACTTGGACATGAGTATTCAGACGCACCCCACTTTGATGGTACAAACGATGTAAACAGCACCTACGGTCATGAAAAAGAGCATTCATACACCATTGTTTATGTAGAATAACTTCATTTATTGTAAGTAAACTTCAAAGCCTGAGTTGATATTTGGTAAACTAACAGTTTGGGGTTTCCTCCTGATTCAGAATGTATAAAAGAATGAACCAAATTAGTCTTTTGCAAAAGGTAAATAAACATTTTGAAGCAGATTGCTTCACACAATGGGGAAATTGTATTCACACACTCAAAAGAAATGACAATTTACATAAATATAACAACAAAGTTAATACTTTGTAAGCATTCTTCTTCTATCTATCACTTCTGTTAATCTCTTTGACATGGAATGAGTCAGTTGTTTGGTGGTCTCTGAGACTGATGTCACATTTTGTCATTCTTGTGGTAGATGTGTGTAGATGTGTCTAACTTCATATTTCATGTCTTCTGAACATTCCTTCAAGTGTATTACAAATTTGTTCAATTGTACTAAGGTCTGTGCTGAAACTTAAGAATGTGGGTAGTATAGTACAACAACCATATAACAACAATTTCCGTTGACAGCAATCTGAACCTAAATGCAACCTATCAACACTTGTTTGCACA
This sequence comes from Tenodera sinensis, assembly GCA_030765045.1. NCBI lineage: Eukaryota > Metazoa > Arthropoda > Insecta > Mantodea > Mantidae > Tenodera > Tenodera sinensis. Next base: position 366,181,421 of record CM060964.1, on the reverse strand, counting down.
TTTTCCTTTATCATATTTAAATACTGGAATCTATGTTGCGTACAACAAAGAAGACAGTACCAGATGTAGCAATACATCCCCATAACATAACTTCTCCACCACCGTGCTTCACTGTGACTTGAAGGGTTTGGGTTCAAGCTCAGTATCTGGTCTTCTCCATACCAAAATTCTGCCATCATTTACAAATATATTAAGTTTACTTTCATCTGTGAGCAGTACTTTGTCGCAGAAACGTGTATGTCTTGAACAAATTCAAATCTCAATTTCCTGTTCTTCTTGTTGAGTATCATTTTCTTGTAAGTAGGTACCCTAGTTCAATAATCTGCGCTACTTAGAACATAGCGAACAGCCCTTAGTGTGATTTTCTTCCTGAACTGACCATTAACATACACAGATACTGTCAATACAATACAGATACTGTCAATTTAGCATCTTTTGACCACCCTTATTAAGTATTTTTCTCTATATCGCATTATCATGGTGTGCACAGTTGCCTGACTTCTTCCAATAATATCACCAGTTTCTGAAAATTATTTTCCTTTTGATATTAGCACATAACTATTTGCCTTCACAGTAATGTTGTTTTTTAATTATTTTTCTGTTGCATGACATTCACCACGTAACAGAACCAACAGCAAGAGGTGCAGCTGTCACTGAAGGTGTTCCTTGATGCAAACAGTTCGTTAGTGATTTCTATGTTTACATTTCTTGTGGTGCATGAATACTTGTTTCCCTGTCAAATAGTGCCACAATTGGGGTATTGTTAATTTTCTTGAAGCATGTTTATCTAATTCTCAAGACTGCTTGTTAAAATCTTAGCGCTTTTTTAATTTAATATGGAAATATCAGTAATAAATTTTAATTGTAGTACTACATGAATACTTATTTCCATGACTGTAGATGCAGTCAGTGGCCAGTACCGTGCTTGCAGTCGCTCTGTACACATACATCAAGGCGTGCATTTGCCACACATAAATTGCAATGGGGCACAAAGAACTGGAAGCTACGATTGAGGAAAGAAAAGCAATTGTTAACCTTTATAACCAAGGAAAAACTTTCCAGAAATAGCCCTTGTTCAGCATCGTAAAAAACTACAAAGAAACGAAAACAGTCATCAACAGTTCAAGACAAAGAAGCATTTGTAAGTTTAGCCCTAGGGATAGGAAGACAATTGTCAGAATGGTGCAAAAAATCTACGAGCTTCAGCATCCAAAATCATTGCCCATTTACCAAAAAACCTAGCAAAAACCGGCAATGTCCGAACTGTCACCAGAGTGCTTTGTAGTGCTGGTTTCAATACCAGAGTATCCTGGCGAAGACCCTACGTTAGCAAAGCAAATTAGGATAGGTGCAAGGAATTTGCAGAGGAATTTGTTGGAATCGACGAGGAGTTCTAGAACAGGGTATTGTGGTCGGATGTAAGTAACTTCAATGTGTACCACAGTGATGGCCGAGAAAAACTATGGTGACAGAAGAATAAAGAGTGATTAAGAACATGCAAGCTAGTCAAATATGGGAGAGCTAGTGTTTTGGTTTAGGAATGCATGATTTCATTCGGTGTGGGTAAACTTGTAATAGCTGATGGGATCATGGACAAGTATGCCTATTTGAACATACTGAAACAAAACCTGAAAGTGAGTGCTGAGAAGTTAGGTTTAGCTATGAGCTTCTTGCTTCAGCAGGATAATATTCCAAGCACATTGCACATATAGTCAAGCTTTCGATTGCGTATAATGTCCCTCACATTCTGAATACTCCACCTGAGTCCCCAGACGTAAATGCTATTGAAAATATCTGCAAGAATTACAGAATGGGTGGAACAACTGGTTGATCACAAACAAGGATGATCTGAAACAGATAATTATAGAAGAGTGGAACCAAGTAAGTTCTGATGTCACCAGGAAGCATGTACACTCCATGGGTAAAAGATTTAGGACCAAAATACAAAGAAAAGGACAGATAACCAAATATCACAAACAAGGATGATCTGAAACAGATAATTATAGAAGAGTGGAACCAAGTAAGTTCTGATGTCACCAGGAAGCATGTACACCCCATGGGTAAAATATTTAGGACCATCATACAAACAAAGGGAAGATAACCAAATACCAAATTTGTGTAGTCTTTTGAGACAGTAGAAGGTTATATCTCACCTTCCACTGTTTCAAAAGACTGAACAAAGTGTAGTTGTATACCTGAATACTTTTGTCACAAAAGAAGAATAGATTTAGTTTTTCAAGTGAAACTTCTTATGGGAAGGCTTTGAAATTCTGATCCGCAACCTTTTTGTGTGACTTGTGAAAGGTGGTGGGGGAAAACACTGTCGGGTAGAGTGGGAGCAGTGACTCGCTTGCCTTCGTGTATCGGAGAAGAGTGAGACATACGCTCTTCTCGCTTTCTTTCATTCTCCTTGTCCGTGTAGTGCGTTCAGGCGGCGTGGCGATCACTGAGTTGTCAACAGAGCATCCGTTCAAACACGTGTGTATAACGCATTTCGAGTATTGTTTAGTGTTCTCGTTGTTTATAATATATTTTCTTCATTAAAATATACAATTTTGTTGTGAATATGGCTGTCAGGCGCAGAAAGAACAAGAGCGAGGCGTGAGAGAAAACATGCGGGTGAAGTGACAGTTCAGGATGTGGGGGAAAAAAATAGATGTGAAATTGAACGACATAGTAAAAGAAGGAGTAGAATACTTACTAGTTTGGACAGTGTCAATAATGAAGACAATGAACCAGCAACTATAGCACCTCCTCTTGCACCTATCAGTAATAATTTACACTATTCTGATTTTAACAAATTCAAGACTGAACATAATATTTTCAATCCAGATTTTGTAAATAATCCATTCGATTTGAAGAGTTGTTTAACAGATTGTGGTTTAAAATATGATTTGAAACCTTTAATATAATTTTATGTAAATAAATGAATGATAAACACAATCTATGCAATTCAAAAGTGATTGATGAATAATTAAAATATTTCCCTGTAATGTTTCACTTCTATCGTGTGTTTGTACGACTCACCGTTTCTTTTTTATTAATTAATAATCATAATGTATTTAAGGTCATTTAACGGACACTGGGAGTGAAATTTTGGTCAAAATTGTCAAAAAGTCGAAAATTGTTTTTTTACCTTAAAATGTTGCTGGAACACCTGTGCATTTGGATCAGCTAACTTTTTCATATGCCCCACTCCATGTGGTCATTACGGCCCAGTGCTCTTCCCTTAACGTACACAGGATGCTCCTATATAAAAGCCTGTTTTTCTCAAAACTACATTTATGCACATTCCAAAAGAAGGTCGCGCCTGAGTTTTGCTTCAAATTCAATGACAATTTCCAAAAGTATTCATAAATAGCAGATAAACAAAACTATGATTCAATATTGATGTTATCATTAACATGAATCCCAAAAACATTTTGTTTTGTATGACAAAAATAAAAAATGTTTAAGATTAAATTTTCTTTGTTATTAAAAAAATATGTACAGCATAATCAGCAAACGTATTTGAAATATCTCTTCATACAATAAAATTGTTACCCATGATTTAGAGTGTCAGTTCTGCCAATATAAATGAATTTTGAAAAGTCAATAGACGCGAGCTACATTTTGAAAATGTGCCTATTAAATTCATAAAATAATTTATATATCCTAAACGAATTATCCAATTTTAATGAAATTTGGTGTACTTCCTATTCTCATATAAATACAAACACAGTAAAAATTTCAGAAAAATCTATTAAGAAATGTGGAACTTTCAAATTTCACTTCCAGTGTCCCTTAAGAAGTACATATTTCAGCTTCTCAATAAGATATAATTGTGTTGTATAAATTACATGTCTAGCTTTTGACATTACAGGAATAGAAATAAACATTTACTTGAATTATGGATGTCTGAATACTTTTGCCTGTCTATTTCCAGTGAAAGATCTGTAATGTATGTTGAGTGGAATATATTATTTCCTCTGCTTGCAAAAAACTACATTCATTCAGGGAAACAAGACATTGCTTTGTATTCCTAAAGAATCCTGGAGAAAGACTAATTGTGGGCGTCGTCCAGCAAAAAGCTATGGGTCGTAAACTGTCATACATAACTAAGCCATATATGCAATACTGCATCAAGTGGCACCAAAAGTCACGTTGTGTCGTGAGTCATCCATTGCACTTCGGACTTGCTCGGTCAAGTGCGAGAGTGACCGAAGCTCTTTTCCAAACCCCACTCAACTTTACACCGCTTGCTGGACTGCTTGACTAATCTGGAGGTTAGCAGAGGTCCCAGTTTCGATTCCCGGCTGTTCGCTGGAAGTTTTTTCTTTAGCTAGGATTATTTCCCATCCTCCCTAGGGTCTGGAAGTATGAATGAGACTGTTAATGTGTGTGTGTGTGTGTGTGTGTGTGTGTGTGTGTGTGTGTGTGTGTGTGTGTGTGTGTGTGTGTGTGTGTGTGTGTGTGTGTGTGTGTGTGTGTCAGTCAGACTGTGGATAGCATAGCTCAAAAACGAAAAGTCGGTTAAAAACCAAATTTAGTATTTCAGTTTAATGTCTTTCAAGAATGCAACACGAAGATTTTGAAGAAAATAGCCCCACCCTAAACTACCCTTTACATGGTAAATTTTTCGAAAATTTTGATTTTCTTGAAAAGCGCTCCAACGATTTTGATTAAAATGTCATATGTTTGAGAGATTTTTATGACAAATGAAATGTATATCTTGAATTTTCTGGCTATAGCCCCTGTAGTCGTATTTACTCTGGACGACTTTTGCATAACTGGTAAACCGTTAGAGATAGACCAAATCTTACTACACAAAAAATGTTGATCTTGCTAAAATACACAATTTATGTCTCAATAAATTTTCTTGTAGGGTGAACCATTTCGGAGATATTCCTTGTTATGTGTGCGAGTTTCGGAAAACTAAAAACTTTCGTGAAATGGAGCATCGTTGTTCATTTTTTGTACGTTAAGTGTGCAAAGAGAACGGAATCTCAAAGCTTTAAAACCTTTTACTATCGCTCAAAGCGTACTGTATTCTAATATTCCCCTTGTACCTACAAGGAAATAAGCAATAAGATAATTTGTACAAATGTTTACCTCAACTAACTCGAAAATATAGGAATAAGAGTTTGTAAGAATGGTTAGTACAAGAGTAGAGAAAGTCATGTGAGCGCAACACATCATAATGTTTTTTCTTCTTTTACATATAGACCTAAAACTGTGTTTTATTCTTCGTTTGGCAGCATTTTATATTTTCTTTAAGAATGCAGTTTGTTTCAAGTGTCTCAAATGAGTTTATTATTTCCTATATCACGATTTCACTTTGAAATTAATAACTGGCTATCTCAGGTTTAACATTTTTCACTTTCTGGCTTATGACATTTCTAACTTTTCCTTGAAGCAAAGAATCATGTGTTTTTAAATGACAATTACGTTTTGCAAGTTTTATCACATCATACTTATTATTGATATTCCAGATTTTTAAATATTCTTCCTTTTTCTGAAATATTTCATTTTGTAACTTTCGATGCCTAGGAAATTTCAACTCGAGCCAGAAACTGTTACCAGGAAACTCTCAGCAGCAGTGTGAGAAGAAATATATTGCATTTAAAAAAATCGGATGTGTTGCACTCAGACGACTTTCTCTACTCTTCTACTAACCATTCTTACAAATTCTTATTCCTATATCTCCATGTTAGTTAAGAATAAACATTCGCACAAATTATCTTATTGTTTATTTCCTTGTAGGTACAAGGGGAATGTTAGAATACAGTAGGCTTTGAGCGATAGTCAAATGTTTTAAAGCTTTGAGATTCCGTTCTCTTGGCACGGCTAAGATATACCCCCCCCCCCCCAAAAAAAAAAAAAAAAAATCACTATCTTCCCTTTGACGAAAGTTTGTTTTCCAGAACTAATGCAAATAACAAGGAATATCATCGAAATGATTCACTCTAAAAAATTTATTGAGACATAAATTGTGTATTTTAGCAAGATCTGCATTTTTGTACAGTATGATTTCGTCTATCTCTAACGGTTTACCAGTTATGCAAAAGTCGTTCAGAGTAAATAGGACTACAGGGGCTATAGCCAGAAAATTCAAGATATACATTTCATTTGTCATAAAAATATCTCAAACATATGACATTTTAATCAAAATCGTTAAGTCATTTTCGAGAAAATAAAAATTAAAGGGTAGTTTAATGTTGAGGAATTTTCTTCAAAATCATCGTGTCGCATCCTTGAAAGACATTAAATTTAAATACCAAATTTGGTTTTTAACAGACTTTTCGTTTTTAAGTTATGTTGTCCACAGACTGACAGACTGACACACACAGGGACCTTTTTCTAAAAATGGTTCTCTGTATTCAGGGGGCCTCAAAACATATATTTCTGGTGAAATCTCGACATCAAATTTTTGGGTGGAATACAATAAATCCTCTACTTACTATACGTAGTAGAGAAAGTAAAACTAAAGCAAGGTAAGCAGTAAAGATGTCACATTGTTAAATCAAAAAGACTGAAAGCTTTTTTGCTTGATCCAAATACTCAACGCTTAAAGCACTGCCTTCTGAAATACAGATTACTACGTCATTAAAGGTCTCCAAGAGGCCTAGCCCGCTCAAGTACTATTTCTCGGCTTGTTCACAGTCCGACAAGCAGCTGCTTGTTCCAAAACACTCGTTCCGAAAGTAAATACTGTCTCTGCAATCGAATGATCAGCATTATGGGCTCTTTAACCACAAGTATCGGATTCGATTACCGCAGGATCAGGGCACTTTTACTTTCTCTACTACGTATAGTAAAACAGAGGAAGTATTGTATTCCACCCAAAAATTCTATACCGAGGTTTCACCGGAAATATATGTTTTGAGATCCCCCGAATCCAAAAGAAAGCACATCTATAAAAAAAAGTCCGCACGCACGCGTGTGTGTGTCTGTCTGTCATCTTGTAGACATCATAATAGAAAACTCTGATGTGTTGCACTCACATGACTTTCTCTACTCTTGTACTAACCATTCTTACAAACTCTTATTCCTATATCTTCTTCATGTTAGTTAAGATAAACATTTGTATAACTTATCTTATTGTTTATTTCCTTGTAGGTACAAGGGGAATGTTACAATATAGTAGACTTTGTGCGATAGTCAAATCTTTTTGACCTTTGAGATTCCGTTCTCTTTGCACGATTAACACATAAAAAACGAACAACGTTGTTGCATTTCGCTAAAGTTCTAAGTTTTCCGAAACTCACACACATAACAAGGAATATCTCCGAAATGGTTCACCCTACAAGAAAATGTATTGAGATATAAATTGTGTATTCTAGCAAGATCTACACTTTTTGTATTGCAAGATTTTGTCTATCTCTAACGCTTTACCAGTTATGCAAAATTCGTCCAGACTAAATACGACTACAGGGGCTATAGCCAGAAAATTCAAGATATACATTTCATTTGTCATCAAAATATCTCAAACATATGGCATTTAAATCAAAATCGTTAGAGCCATTTTCAAGAAAATCAAAATTTTCGAAAAATGTTCCATGTAAAGGGTAGTTTAGGGTGGGACTATTTTCTTCAAAATCTTCGTGTCGCATCCTTGAAAGACATTAAACTTAAATACCAACTTTGGTTTTTAACCGACTTTTCGTTTTTGAGTTATGCTGTCGACAGACTGACATACACAGACACACACACACACACACACACACACACACACACACACACACACACACACACACACACACGGACCTTTTTCTAAAAATGCTTTTTTTTTTTTTTTTTTTTTTTGGATTCAGGGGGCCTCAAGACATGTATTTCCGGTGAAATATCGATATCGAATTTTTGGGAGGAATACAACACTTCCCCTACTTACTAGTAGAGAAAGTAAAAAAACATAAAAATCATTAAAATATGCAATACAGGGGCTACAATATTGAAATATTATGCATTTATCAAAATCATGAAAATATGCAGTTATATGCACCATAAAATCATGTCCAAATAACTGAAAATTCCGTAATACGTGCACATAATGTAAAAGCATACATTTTTAACCGCTATGAAAAAACATGCAAATGCATGAACTTCCTAGCCCTAATCAACAAGATGACGTGGATCATTTATTTTATGAGATTGATATTTCCAAATGGAATACAAACACTTTTCTAAAGTGTTATATGCCGTAATGCTCACGCACCTAAATTCGACGTGTAGGGAAACTCGGGGTAACCGGAGAGAAACAGAAGAAGGAAGCGGCGGCGAAATGAAGCAAGAGGAGCGGCTGCTTCTGTGTATGACCAAACTGTCTCATCGAATCACGCGCACCACCCACTCGATAGAGAGACGGACGGTCGGTGAACTTCGATCATCTCTGCTTCTAGCACTAATCAGGTGTGTGTGTGTGACGAAATGCCTTGAATAAGCGCGTCAATTTGCACGAACTAAACAATCTCATGTGATATTGAGATAACTTTCACTAATTTATCGTTTGCTATACAAACTATATTGAAAATGCTTATTCTATCCACTTCAAGTAAATCGACGTACACGTATACAAGCATAAATAGCCACATTACCGGAATAGCGATAGTCAAATTTTTAACAACTGACAACCATATACTAGCTTACGATTTCCATACTCTCAATAAGTTTGCGAGAAATATCTGAATACCAACAGCACATTAAAAATGAAATTATTGAAAATTTCAAACCAGTAATCGAAGAATAACTGGCGACGAATTCGAAAACGTATTTGAAGTAAATGTTGTGCTTTAGAGAGTTCTATATTTTTGTTCAGTAAGTTCATATCAAATGTTTAAACCGTTATACAAAATTCCTATCGAATGTCGAGAACTTGAGAGGTATACACTACAAATTGAACACATACTTCATTAATCATTAAAATATCATAAACAATTGCATATAATAGTAATATTTATATTAATATATAACGCTCACTTTTGAACAGAAAAAATAATAGAAAATGAAGTGGAGGATTTCCCACAAAATGTTGTGTTGCATCATTTAAAGATACTGAACATAAATTCCCAATTTAAGTATGGATCGGGCAATTCATTTTTGAGTAAGTACGTAGTTACAGCCGAACAAGGACACACACGCGCGCGCACGCACACACACACAAACACACACATACACTTACGAACATAGACAAACACACACAAACACACACAGCACACACACTGACCTTTTTCTAAAAATGATTTTTTTTATTCAGGGGGCCTCAAAACATCTATTTCCGGTGAAATCGCGACATTGAATATTTGGGTGGAATCAATACTTCCTCTACTTTACTATACGTAATAGAGAAAGTAAAAAGAAATAATAATACTAATAATACTAATAATAATAATAATAATAATAATAGTAACAATAATAATAATAATAATAACAATAACAACAACAACAACAACAATAATAATAATAATAATAATAATAATAATAATAATAATAATAATAATAATAATAATAATAATAATAATAATAATAATAATAATAATAATAATAATAATAATAATAATAATAATAATAATAATAATAATAATAATAATAATAATAATAATAATAATAATAATAATAATAATAATAATAATAATAATAATAATAATAATAATAATAATAATAATAATAATAATAATAATAATAATAATAATAATAATAATAATAATAATAATAATAATAATAATAATAATAATAATAATAATAATAATAATAATAATAATAATAATAATAATAATAATAATAATAATAATAATAATAATAATAATAATAATAATAATAATAATAATAATAATAATAATAATAATAATAATAATAATAATAATAATAATAATAATAATAATAATAATAATAATAATAATAATAATAATAATAATAATAATAATAATAATAATAATAATAATAATAATAATAATAATATAGATTGGGGATGATATTCACGTAAAATAAAAATGTAAGACAATTTTATATAATGTCTCTGTGAATAAAACTGTTGTGGAAATCATGAATTGTTCAGCTCATCAAAATCATTCCTTAATACTGAAAAGTTAGGTTATAAGGAAAACAGGGTTTTCACTATTCACAAATTCACCACAACACTAAACTGAATGACCTAAACTTTTAAGTGGAGAACGACTGCGAACCTGCAGGAGTATTTTTGAAATTCAATTTCTAAAACTAATAACTTAGGCTTCGGCGTCGGTTTCATGTTGGCATTTAAGTTATGCTAGCTAGTTTGGGTAGCGGCGGTACAGTCGCGTCGCTTTACAAACAGGTTACTGTAGCGGTGTGTCACTCTACTGTCAACAAACATGAAGTAGGAACAGGTACAGTAAAGTAACTCTCAAACTAACGCCGTTTGCAACCGCGGCCGAAGTCTAGTTTTAACGCTTAGATACTTAGAAATGTTTTCCTTTGTGTAAATGAATAGGTTACATATTTATAAACCTTAAAGGAATCTAAACAATAAAGTTGAAACTAAATTTAATATTATGTATAAGTATAATCCCAACATCTGAACTCAATTTCGATATCAATTTCGTTCACAGCCAGCTTCATACCGTGAGGGAACGGCCACAACCAGATAATGTGGGATTTCAGTGATGTGACGTCAGCTGCATGTGAGCTGCTGTCACTGTTGCCAAGTTTCAAGGTTGTCTCAATGGTGCATATCGTATTTTTAAATCAAATATGAAGAAAAGATGAGTAATTATATATTTATATTATAAACAGCAAAAAATGCAACGTAAATTGCAAAGTGCTGAAATATTATGCTTAATAACAAAACAGGCAACATTGTCTGCAACATATAATATTGTTGTAAATTTGCAAATGAAGTCACATATCAAGTGAGTATATTTTCTGACACAGAGAAGGAATGTATATTTGCATTAAAATGCTGTGCAGTTGCCGTGCGTGGCTTCAGGGAATGAATGGTGCACTATGAGTAAAACCTAATTACGTTGTCAATTAGGACTGCTTCACGAGATTTCAGCCGCGTCAAAAGGAAGTTGGTGTCTGTCCAGGCTTTTGACCTTCTCCGTCACCGTTTCCATGGTACTGATTAAATCTTTGTTTTCAGACCCCCCTCACCGCACCACCCTCCCACCACGCCTCCTCCCAGTGACGATTAACCTAGAAACTGTATTTCGCCTCCTCATGCAGTTAGTGTACACGCACACTTATGCTGTCCGCACAACTTGAGGAGGCATTCTACTTGCCATCACGGGTAGCTTATGTATAACAGTGAGGTGTGTGTATCTGTTTACATTTTCGCGCATGCAGTGGCGTTCTGTTTTACGTGCACAGTTGTAGATTATTCAGATATGAACATATAACAAAATAGGCCCAGCTTTTTTTTTTTTTTTTTTTTTTTTTTTTTTTTTTTTTTTTTTTTTTTTGAGTTAACGTCCTCCAACGTTGTGTCATATCGGACGAATGAATGAAATGAAAATGGGTGAAATGATGCTCAAATGAGCCCGAGGTCCATGGAGCTTTAAGTTACCCGACATTCGTCTTCTCAGGGTAGGGAAAACCTCGGAAAAAAACCTTACCCGGATAACTTACCCTAAGCGAGATTCGAACTCGCGACCTCTTGAACGTGAGGCAGACACGCTAACCATCACGCTACCGAGGCGGGCAAGGCCCAGCTGGGCCACTCTCCTGAAACACGTTTTTGATTCACTCCACCAGTCATCCCTCCCTTGCACTGCTATTCAGGTTCCAACAGTGGCGAGTATGGCTGTTTCATGAAGAGTGCGGATTTCAATTTGCAAATATAAAGCGTTACAATATCAAAACCACTTTGTTCAGAAACATAAATCAAACTTTGGTGATCTTATAGGTATTTATTTACAATTTCTAAAGGTACCTTTTTGAATACTCGTATTTGTAAACATATGAAAGGGACGATATGATTCCACTTTTTAGTGGTTTAGTTTCTTATTATTTTTACTTTCTCTACTGGTAAGTAGGGGAAGCATTGTATTCCACCAAAAATTCGATGTGGAGATTTCACCGGAAATATATGTTTTGAGGCCCCCTGAATCCAAAAAAAGCGCGCGCGCTCGTGTGTGTGTGTGTCAGTCTTTGAACAGCATAACTAAAAACGAAAAGTCGGTTAAAAACCAAAGTTGGTATTTAAGTTTCAAGGATGCGATACGAAGATTTTGAAGAAAATATCCCCACCCTAAACTACCCTTTACATGGAAAATTTTTCGAAAATTTTGATATTCTTGAAAATGGCTCTAACGATTTTGATTAAAATGTCATATGTTTGAGATATTTTGATGGCAAATGAAATGTATATCTTGCATTTTCTGGCTATAGCCCCTGTAGTCGTATTTACTCTGGACGACTTTTGCATAACTAGTAAACCGTTAGAGATAGACCAAATCATACTGTACAAAAAATGTAGATCTTGCTAAAATACACAATTTATATCCAAATAAATTTTCTTGTAGGGTGAACCATTTCGGAGATATTCCTTGTTATGTGTGTGAGTTTCGGAAAACTTAGAACTTTCGTGAAATGGATCATCGATGTTCATTTTTTTATATGTTAAGTGTGCAAAGACAACAGAATCTCAAAGCTTTAAAACATTTGACTATCGCACAAAGCCTACTGTATTCTAATATTCCCCTTGTACCTACAAGGAAATAAGCAATAAGATAATTTGTACAAATGTTTATCTCAACTAACACGAAGATATAGGAACAAGAGTTTGTAAGAATGGTCAGTGTTAGTACAAGAGTAGAGAAAGTCATGTGAGTGCAACACATCAGATTTTTTAAATATAAACTATTGTATTTCGTGTTTCAAAGTTCGAACATAATATTGAGCTTAAAAGCAAACAATTTATTATGTTGATCAAATAGTTTTAAAAATTTTTAACGCTAAATAGCAATGTTACTTTATGCTTTGTTTATTATGAAGGAGAAACAATTTAGTATGTTAATCATAAGGTAGTGTAAGGATATTACGTGCATAAGATAAAGAAATGTTCTAACCTTGGATTGTTATTCTTCTTCTGCTTATTATTTTTTCTTCTTGGTAACGTCCTCCAACGTAGTGTCATGTCGGACGGTGAATGTATGAAATGGGTGAATTGATGCTCAAATGAGCCCGAGGTCCTTTGAGCTTTAAGTTACCCACGCTACAGGGGCGGGCTATCAACTTGAAGATTATGTTATTTGCCACACCACAGTAAGTGGCTGTAATAATAATTATTATTGTGTGTAAAATATGTTTAAGGAACACTGGGAGTGAAATTTGAAAGTTCCACATTTCTTGATAGGTTTTTCTGAAACTTTTACTGTGTTTGTATTTATATGAGAATAGAAGGTACACCAAATTTCATTAAAATTGGATAATTCGTTTATGATATATAAATTATTTTACGAATTTAATAGGCACATTTTCAAAATGTAGCTCGCGTCTATTGACTTTTCAAAATTCATTTATATTGGCAGAACTGGTAGGTACTCTAAATCATGGGTAACAATTTTATTGTATGAAGAGATATTTCAAATACGTTTGTGATTATGCTGTACATATTTTTTTAATAACAAAGAAAATTTAATCTTAAACATTTTTTATTTTTGTCATACAAAACAAAATGTTTTTGGGATTCATGTTAAAGACAGCATCAATATTGAATCATAGTTTTGTTTAGCTGCTATTTATGAATACTTTTGGAAATTTTCATTGAATTTGAAGCAAAACTCAGGCGCGACCTTCTTTTGGAATGTGCAGAAATGTAGTTTTGAGAAAAACAGGCTTTTATATAGGAGCATCCTGTGTACGTTAAGGGAAGAGCGCTGGGCCGTAATGACCACGTGATGTGGGGGATATGAAAAATGTTAGCTGATCCAAATGCACAGGTGTTCCAGAAACATTTTAAGGTAAAAAAAAACAATTTTCAACTTTTTGACAATTTTGACCAAAATTTCACCCCCAGTATCCCTTAATATAAACAAAAATAGTTAATAACAGCGTAGAAGTTATTATTACCACACAGATACAACGAACCCACCACTGCACGTGTTGTATCCAAACAACCTTCGTCACTCGGCTAGAGAATGTGGGGTAGGTAAAGCAAGTTCAATCGCTACCTGTCCTCTCGTGCCCATGCGTGTTATATAACTTGGAGCAATGTCTTCAAGTGACAAATTCACTTTCCACATACCCACAATTTTTCCCCGATGCACCTTCGCAATATTTCTAACCTCAACACAATATTGTCGAGTTTCTTCACGTCTGAAAGAGCTGCTTGGAGTATTCCTTTAATTCTTTTAAGTGATTAATAGGGCTAGGAAGTTCATGCATTTGCATGTTTTTTCATAAGGGTTAAAAATGTATGCTTTTACATTATGCGCACGAATTAAGGAATTTTCAGTTATTTGGACATGATTTTATGGTGCATATAACTGCATATTTTCTTGATTTTTGATAAATGGTTATTATTTCAACACTATAGCCCTTATATTGCATATTTTAATGATTTTTATGGCTTTTTATTACATTTTTCTATCTGGATAATATTTTTCATATTGGCAGTACTGCACATGATGATGCAATTCACGATGATTTCAATATTATTGCCCCTATATTGCATATTTTAATGATTTTTCATCTGTATAATATTTTTCATATTGGTAGCATTTCTGAGACAATGGGTCTTTCCCATTGGTAGATAGATTTGTGTCCAGTACGAAGATAATTTTTGTTAAATCTCCTAAAAGAGTTAAGTTGTTTAGATCAACAGCACCTAATATCTGACTTCTTCCTGCACCACTGTTAACTCGATGGGGAACATGGGTCGATGCAGTTTTATATTATGCTGAGCACATAGAAATAGTCGAAGAGGTTATTAATTCATTGGACTTGAAAGATGGTTCATCAATAGAAACTGTGCAAAATATTCTGTCAGGCACTGGGTTAAAAGAGGATCTTAGTTTCATATCTGCTCATTTTTCTTTCTTACCAACAGCCATAACGGCATTTCAAGCTGTAGGATCTCCTTTGCAACAATATGTGACCTAAGTTCGGTTCCTGGTAGCATAGGACAAAAAGTGAAAGAGAAAGTGAATTGTGTAATTTCAAAAAATTCTGGTTATAAACAGATGTGCGATATTCGAGACATCCTCAAAAGAAAACCATGTCTCACCAAGAGACTTGACTCTCTCTCTGTGAAACAGTTAACATCATTTAAATATGGCCCGATAACATCTTGTGACGTGGAGAGAAGTTTTTCACGTTACAAAAGTGTTTTGCGAGACAACAGACGATGTTTTACAGTTGAAAATTTGTGCAAAGTGTTGGTTGTGAACTGTAATTTAGCAGTTAATACTAGCAGCGGGACCACTTCTGCTTCAACCTCTAAGGAATAAGGTAACTTTATTTATTATTTATACTAACTCGCCTTGTCTACTGCAAAGGGACATTAGTTGTTTTAATTAAATAGTGCATATTTCTTGGCATATTTTCAAGTTTTAAGAGCATATTTGCATGCATATTTCAGTGTTTTTTAGGGCATGAACTTCCGAGCCCTAGTAATTAATTATTTCGAAACTCTGTGTGATGTCTCCATGTCAGAAATAAGTTACTCTACGCATCTTACAAGTAACAAACTGTTATCTTTGTACATTCTTGTGCAATTACGCATCCAAGTTGGATCAAAAAATAATTATTTTTTCGAAATCGGCTGATCAAAGAACAAAATGCCAGTGGACCTTTTTGTTTGCAATGAAGCACATATTAGCAGGAATGTAATGACTTCCCTTCCACCCTGTATATCTTGAATTTTTAGGGAATAATTCCTGAAGTCCTCTTCATTCTAGATGACTTTTGCGTGTCTGGTAAACACTGAGATATAGATAAGATCTTACTATACAAATATACATAGATCTCCTTGAAGGACACGGGTATATCATTTTCGGGATATTGTCTGTTGTTTGTTTGAATTTTGAAACACTTGCTAGTCGTAAACGCGAGTAGCATTTCCAACCTATTATGTCTGCCCCTGTGTGTAAAAGTGTCGTGTCTGCCTCACATTCAAAAGGTCCAGAGTTAGAATCTCGGTTAGGATGATTTTCTGATTTTTCTATTACGTACAGTAAATAGAGGAAGTATTGTATTCCACCCAAAAATTCAATGTCCAGATTTCACCAGAAATATATGTTTTAGAAAATGGCCCGCGTGTGTTTGTGTGTGTGTGTGTGTGTGTGTATGTGTGTGTGTGTGTGTGTGTGTGTGTGTGTGTCAGTCTGTGGACAGCATAACTCAAAAA